>JAXQQM020063142.1:310000-557333 GCA_034641835.2 Pinus albicaulis
CTTCCCCCTTGCCCCCCTCCCTCTCTCTCTCCATCTCGCTCCCTCCCTCCCTCTCTCTCCCTCTCCCTCCGTCCCTCCCGCTCTCTCTCTCTCCCTCCAACTCCCTCTCTCTCTCTCTTCTGTCCCTGCCTGTCTCTCTCTCCCTCTCCCTCTCTCTCCCTCCCCCTTGATCTCTCTCCCTCTTTGTTTCTCCCTCCCTCTCTCTCTCTCTCTCTCTCTCTCTCTCTCCCCCCCTCCCCCTCTCCTTCCCCCATTGCCCCCCTCCCTCTCTCTCTCCATCTTGCTCCCTCCCTCTCTCTCTCCTCTGTCTCTCTCTCTATCTCTCCCCCTCTCCCTCTCCTTATCCCTCTCCCTCTCTTCCTCTCTCTCTCTCCCGCCCTGTCCCTCTCTCTCCCTCTCTCTCTCCCCGTTTCCCTCTCTCTCTCTCTCTCTCTCTCTCTCTCTCTCTCTCCCTCCCTCTCTCTCTATCTCTCTCTTTCTCTCTCTCTCTCTCTCCCTCCAGCTCTCTCCCTCTCTCTCTCTCTCTATGTCCCCCTTTCACTCTCAGCCCCACTTCCTCCCTATCCACCTCCCTCCATATCCCTCCGTCTCCCTCCCTCCATCTCTCTCCCTCTCCCTCCCTCTCCCTCCCTCTATCTCTCCCTCCATCTCTCCCTCCTGCTCCCTCTCTCTCTTTCTCTCCCCCTCCCCGCCTCCCTCCCCCTCCCTCTCTCTCTCCCTCCCCCTCCCTCTCCCTCCCTCTCTCTCTCCATCTCACTCCCTCTCTCTCTCTCTCTCTCCCTCCAATATCTCTCTCTTGCTCTCTCCCTCTCCCTCTCGCTCTCGATCTACCTCTCACTCCTTATATATCTCTCTCTCTCCCTCCCTGTCTCTCCCTCCACTTCCCCACCTCCCCCTCTCTCCCCCACCCTCCCCTGCCCTCCATCTCCCTCTCCCTCTCCTTCCCCCTTTGCCCCCTCCCTCTCTCTCTCCATCTTGCTCCTTCCCTCCCCCTCTCTCTCTCTCCCTCCTACTCCCTCTCTCTCTCTTCTATCCCTCCCTGTCTCTCTCTCCCTCTCCCTCTCTCTCCCTCTCCCTCGATCTCTCTCCCTCTTTGTTTCTCCCTCCCTCTCTCTACCTCTCTCTCTCTCCGTCTCTCTCTCTCTCTCTCTCTCTCTCTCTCTCTCTCCCTCCCCCCCTCTCCCTCTCTAACCCACCCTCCATCTCCCTCTCCCTCTCCTTTCCCCCTTGCCCCCCTCCCTCTCTCTCTCCATCTTGCTCCCTCCCTCTTCCTCCCCCCCTCCCTCCTGTCTCCCTCCCACTCGCCCTCTCTCTCTTCCGTCCCTCCCTCTCTCTCTCTATCCCCTGCCCTCCATCTCCCTCTCCCTCTCTCTCTCTATTGCTCCCTCTCTCTCTCTCTCCCCCTCTAATATCTCTCTCCTTCTCTCTCCCTCTCTCTCCCTCCCCCTCGATCTCCCTCCCTCCCTCCCTCTCTCCCTCCTCCCTCCCTCCCTCCGTCCCTCTCTCTCCCTCCCACTCCCTCTACCTCTCCCTCTCCTTCCCCCTTGCCCCCCTCCTCTCTCTCCATCTCTCGCTCCTCGCTCTCTCCCCCTCCAATATCTCTCTCTCTCTCTCTCTCCCTCTCTCTCCCTCTCTCTCCCTCTCCCTCCCTCTCTCTCTCTCTCTCTCTCCCTCCCACTCCCTCTCTCTCTCCCCCGCCCTCCATCTCCCTCTCCTTCCCCTTTGCCCCCCTCCCTCTCTCTCTCCATCTCACTTCCTCTCTCTCTCTCTCCCCCTCCAATATCTCTCTCCTGCTCTCTCTCTCTCCCTCTCCTTCTCTCTCCCTCCCCCTATATATCTCTCTCCCTCCCTCCCTCCCTCTCCCTCTCCCTCCCTCTCTCTCTTTTCCGTCCCTCCCTATCTCTCTCGCTCCCCCGCCCTCCATCTGCCTCTCCGTCTCCTTCCCCCTTGCCCCCCTCCCTCTCTCTCTCCATCTCGCTCCCTCTCTCTCTTTCTCCGCCTAAAATATCTCTCTCCTGCTCTCTCCCTCTCCCTCTCCCTATCTCTCCCTCCTCGTCAATCTCTCTCCCTCTTCCTCTCTCTCTCTCTCCCCCGCCCTCCCCCGCCCTCCATCTCCCTCTCCCTCTCCTTCCCCCTTGCCCCCCTCCCTCTCTCTCTCCATCTCGCTCCCTCTCACTCTCTCCCCTTCCAATATATATCTCCTGCTCTCTCCCTCTCCCTCCCTCTCCCTCTCGATCTACCTCCCTCTCTCTCCCTCTCCCTCCCTTCCTCCCTCCCTCTCCCTCTCTCTCCCTCCCACTCCCTCTCTCTCTCTCTCTCTCTCTCTCCCTCCCAATCCCTCTCTCTCTCTCTCTTCCATCCCTCCCTCTCTCTCTCTCTCCTTCCCCATTGCCACCCTCCCTCTCTCTCTCCATCTCGCTCCCTCTCTCTCTCTCTCCCCCTCCAATATCTCTCTCCTGCTCTCTCCCTATCCCTCTCTCTCCCTCTCCCTCTCCCTCTCTCTCCCTCCCCCTTGATCTCTCTCCCTCTTTGTTTCTCCCTCCCTCTCTCTCTCCCTCTTTCTCCCTCTCCCTCCCCCTCAATCTCTCCCCCTCTTTGTTTCTCCCTCCCTCCGCTCCCCCCTCTCCCTCTCCCTCTCCCTCTCCATCCCTCGCCTCCCCCATCTCCCTCTCCCTCTCCCTCCCCCTAGATCTCTCTCCCTCTTTGTTTCTCCCTCCCTCTTGCTCTCCCTCTTCCTCTCCCTCCCTCCCCCCCTCCCCCTGTCTCCCCCTCCCTCCCCCACCCTCCATCTCCCTTTCCCTCTCCTTCCCTCTCCCTCTCCTTTCCCCTTGGCCCCCTCCCTCTCCCTCTCCAGCTCTCTCTCTCTCTCTCTCTCTCCCTCTTCGTCTCCCTCACTGTCCCCTCTCTCCCCGTCTCCCTCTCCCTCTCTCTCCCTCTCCCCCACCCTACATCTCCATCTCCCTCTCCTTCCCCCTTGCCTCCATCCCTCTGCCCTCTCCCTCTCCCCCTATCCCTCCCCCCTCCCCCTCCCGTACCCCCTCCCCATATCCCTCTCTCCCCCTTCCTCCCCCCCCCCTCTCTCTCTCCCCCTTCCTCCCCCCCCCCCTCTCTCTCTCTCTCCCTCCCTCCCTGTCTCTCTCTCTACCTCCCACTCCCTCTCTCTCTCTTTCATCCCTCCCTATCTCTCTCTCTCTCACTCCCACTCCCTCTCTCTCTCTCTTCCCTCGCTCTCACTCACTCTCCCTCCCACTCCCTCTCTCTCTCTCCCACTTTCTCCCTCCCTCTTTCTCCATCTCTCTCTCTATATCCCTCCCTCCCTCTCCTTCCATCTCTCCCTCCCTCTCTCTCTCCCTCCCTCTCTCTCTCTCTCTCTCTCTCTCTCTCTCTCTCTCTCTCTCTCTCTCCATTTCCCTACCTCTATCTCCCTCTACCTCTCTCCCTCTTTGTTTCTCCGTCCCTCTCTTTCTCCCTCTTCCACTCCCTCCCTCTCTCTACCTATCTGTCTCTCTCTCTCCCCTCTCCCCCTCCCCCTCTCTCCGCCACCTTGCCTTGCCCTCCATCTCCCCCTGCCCTGCCCTCCATCTCCCTCTCCCTCTCCTTCCCCCTTGCCCCCCTCCTCCTCCCTCTCCCTCTCCCTCTCCACCTCTCTCTCTCTCTCTCTCCCCCTCTCTCTCTCCCTCTCTGTCCCCCTCTCTGTCCCCTCTGTCCCTGTCTCCCTCTCCCTCTCCCTCTGTCTTCCTCTCCCTCTCCCTCTGTCTCCCTCTCCCCCACTGTCCCCAACCCTTCATCTCCATCTCCCTCTCCCTCTCCCTCTCCTTCCCCCTTACCTTGCTCCCTCTCCTCTCCCCCTCTCCCTCCCCATCTCACTCCCTCTCTCTCTCTCTCTCTCTCTCTCTCTCTTCGCCTCCCTCGCCCTCCCCCTTTCTCTCCCCCTTCCTCCCCCTCCTCTCTCTCTCTCTCTCTCTCTCTCTCTCTCTCTCTCTCTCTCTCTCCATCCCCCTCCCCCTCTCTCTCCCCCTCTCTACCCCGCCCTACATCTCCCTCTCTCTCTCCTTCCCGCTTGCCCCATCTCCCTCTCCCTTTCCCTCTCCTTCTCCACCCATCTCTCTCTCTCTCTCTCTCTCTCTCTCTCTCTCTCTCTCTCTCCATCTCCCTCTTCATCCCCCTCTCCATCCCCTCTCTCATCGTCTTCGTTTCCCTCTCCCTCGACCTACCCCATCCTCCATCTCCATCTCCCTCTCCCTCTCCCTCTCCTTCCCCCTTGCCTCCTCCCCTCCCTCTCCCCCTCTCCTCCACCTCCCCCCCCCTCTCTCTCTCTCTATCTCTCTGCCTCCCTTGCCCTCCCCCCCTCTCTCTCTCTCTCTCTCCATCCCCCTCCCCCTTTTCTCCCCCTCCCCCTCTCTCTCCCCCTTCCTCCCTCTCCCTCTCCCCCTCAACCTCCCCTTCCCCCTGAACCTCCCCCTCTCTCCCTCACCCTCCATCTCCCTCTCCCTCTCCCCCTCCTCCTCTCTCTCTCTCTCTCTCTCTCCGTCTCCCCCCCCCCCCGCTCTCTCTCTCTCTCTCTCTCTCTCTCTCTCTCTCTCTCTCTCTCTGCGTCCCCCTCCACCTCTCCCTCCCTCCCTCCCCCTCTCTCTCTTTCTTCCCACCGCCCTCTCCCTCCCCTCCCTCTCCCCCCCAGCCTCCACCGCCCTCCCTCCCCGCCCCTTCCTCCACCACGCTCCCTCCCTCCCTCTCTCTCTCTCTTTCTCTCTCTCCGCCCTCTCCCTCCCTCCCCCTTTGTATCACACACAAAAAAATAACATAATTTATAAAAACTGTCCTTATTAATGTCTTTCAAAATTACACTAACTCAAATCATATTAATAATCCTAGCATCAACCAAACTCTTTTTTCATATCTACAAATATTACACATGAAAAATAACATAATACAAAAATAAAACTATCTTTGCTTTGAAAATTACAATAACTCAAATCATATTAATAATCCTAACATCAACCAATTTATGTTAACTAATTTTTAAATTTTTAAAATTTTTATAATTAATAATCCTAATATCAACCCATTTATGTTAACTAGTTTTTAAATTTATAAAATAAAAATATTTTAGGTAAATAACAAATATTTATTAAAATTATAAAATTATTAATATTTAAAATTATGAAATAAATTATAAAATAATCTAAATTAACATTCGATTAATTTTTTTAATAATCTAAATTAAACCGTTGGACAGAGTAAAACATTTTTTTTTTCAGAAGAAAAAAAATGCTGCATATATTAAATATATCAGTTCATGAGCTACTTACATACTCAATTGAAAACAGGTTCAATGAGAATACATCATTGCAAAGTCAGCCAAGTATCTGCTAATTCAGGAAGAGAATAAGCAACAAACTACTGACTGGCACATCATATCAGGGGGATATAATCAACCCCTTGCAATAGGAAACTTACAAATCTGTGAAGAACAACGGCAAAAAACGGCAAAGGCAATTGATCTTAATGCACCTCTAATGACCAAATGTTGCCTAAACCATGTCCTGTGTATATAACCGAACTATTGGACAAAGAAAAACGATAAAAAAGGAACCTAAAGATGAAAAAAGGCGTTGATCTAATGGTAGGCAGACATATCAAAAATTTGTCAAAAACCAAAACAGGCTAGAAAACAGGCTATATATCCGGCTCACTTGTATATAATCAGGCTCACTTGAAAGAACACTTCAGGCTCGCTTGATTCCTTGGCTCGCAAAATATCCTACAGACCAGTAACCCTGTGTATAGGGACTTAGAACCAAAAATGAAGCATCAAAGGATATAAATCAAGCATACTAAGTACCCTATTCCCCTTTTGCAAATTGGAATCATTGTCATGTACACTTGCACGATGAAGACAATCCTCTGCCTCACTTGAGAAATGTACATAGGGATCTCTGCTCGGAAGATTGAGGCTGCTGAGGATAATATATAAAGAACCAGTAGAAACCCAGTCCCCAAGTTGTAATAGAATATGTGATCTGGCTCACTTGTTGCTGTGTATACTGGATCTCTAAGTCAGTAGTGGCATATCTTCCAAGAAGACTAACCCATACCACTTCTACTTCGAAAACTGTATATGAAACCAGAAAACTCTATGTCTATATATATAATATCCAAAAAAGGATCTAAAAAGTATTAAAACAGTAACAGAAACAGAATGGACAGACCCATCAGATTCATGGTAAGGGAATTTTGAGATCCTGAATCATCCTTCCATTCCTGAACCAAGAAACCTGGAAGACCCCAAAATCTGCCTGTAGCCCTCTCTTAGACAATCCATCTGCACGTGTGTTGTTTTCGCTGTAAATGTGGGTGATCTTAGGGCATTGCATCCTTTTCCATAAAATCTGAGTACGATCCAGCCATCCTCGAAGATGTGGGGAGAGAAGTTGAAAACTGTTGGTGACCCAGCCTATTACAATCTTCGAATCCCCATATATGTTGATATCCTGCAGGGATAGATCCGAGGCGGCCCATAGACCCCCCCAAAGCGCCATTATCTCTGCTTTGTTATTGGATCCGGGGCCACCATTCCAGTAGAGGTGAATGTGCTCATTTGCAGACAACTTAATCCATACTCCGCACCCCGTGGTGTTATCCTCATATGCCCCATCGAAAAAGATGGCTGGCAAAGAAATGTCATGTGGTCTAAGACGGTGGGAACAGTCTGTCTCTTTATCCGACAGCAGAGGACGCTCATCGATCCAACAGTTAATGACTGTGAAGATCTTGTCCAGTCTGAATGGAACCCCTTAAAAAATCAACCGATTTCGGGCCTTCCACACCTCGCATATGAGAAAGAAAGGGAGGACATAATACTTAGATTGCAATTTACCCCAATCATTCGCCGCCGAAAGGAAATCATGAGGCATCCATTGAGAATCCATATGATAATCACTGAAGATACTCCATAGTTGTCTAGTGACCGGGCAAGTGAAGAATAAATGTGTAATGTTTTCCTCCTCGTTGTAGCAAAATGCGCATCCGCCCGGGCCCTGGTGGCCCCTCTTCATCAGGTTCTCCTAGGTGAGAACCTTACCCATCCAAACGAGCCATCCAAAAACTGTAATTTTAGTGGGTATTTTCCACCTCCAAAAGGAAAGGAACTCCGAGGAAATAGGGCCTGCATTTCTGTAGATGATGTCTCTGTAAACATCTTTGACTATAATCGCTTTGTTCTTCATTGGATCGTTCCAACATATGAAGTCACCACCTGGGGCATAGCATAATCCTGCTCCTCTGAGCACGTCTCGGATAGCATCCCACTCCTCCGCCGCCGCACCCTGCAAACCTAATTGACCAGCGCTTTTAAATATTGGAGCATTGAAATACCATTCGCGGATGCACTGAGAAAGATAGTGGATTCCTTTATGAGCCAAAGAGTGTATCAACTGTATCGAACGGCCCTGTCTGGATTGAATATTTTTCATACCCCACCAGCCTATAGGGATACAACTTCCGTTCCTGAAAAACCATACAAGACGCTGTTGAATGTCCGGCACAATTCTCTTGAAGCTAGCCCATATAACTGATAATTTCCTGGGGACGAGAAAGGCGTCACAACAAATTTTGTATAGGATGTCGCCGTTTATGTACTTCGCTTTTATGATTGCAGACCAAATGTTATTGCCCGAGACCGCCCTCTAGAACGTTTTCATGAGAAGAGCTTTATTAAACTCCCGAGCGTTCAGTATGCTCCACCCGTTCAAATCTTTTGGATGATAGAGGGTCTGGAGGCTGCAAAGATGGAATTTCTTCTCCAATTTAACACCACCCCACAGAAAATTTGAAATGATACGATTGATCATCTTGATTATGGCCTCTAGAAAATATAGAAGGTGGCCCCAATAAACAACCATCTGTGACAGAACTTCTTGGATCATAACTAGTCTCCCCCCCATCGAGAGCCATCTGTGCGTCCATCTTTCTATGCGGGCTCTAATTTTATCCACTAGCCAAAACCAATCTCTGTTCCTGTATCCACATGGCTTGAGTGAATATCCCAAGTATTTGAACCCTGCAGCAGCCTGCCTATATTCCACCCCTAGGAACTTAGCTATGAACTGAATCTCCATTTGGTCACCAAAATCATATATGAGGAAAGACTTTCCCTTATTCATGTGCAACCCAGTTGCAGATTCAAAGCGTGAGAAGATGATGTGAATATGGAACCAATAATTCCTATTGAGGAATCCAAATATAAGTAAATCATCTACAAAAAGGGAGTGAGAAGTTGATACCGACCTTGAGAAAACAAACCCCTTTAGAGTACCCCACTGTTCAGCCCTGTGGATAATCTTGCTGAAGCCGTCCATAACCAGGATGAAGATCAACGGCGATAAGGCGCATCCCTGTCGAAGACCCTGGCCTGCTTCAAAAAAATCAGTGGGAATGCCATTCACAATAATTGCAAAACGGACTGATGTTATACAGGACATGACCCATCAAATAGTCCTGATAGGAAGCCTGATTTTGAGCAGAATAATACGAATAAACGACCAATCCACCGAGTCGTAAGCCTTGTGAAGATCCACTTTCATCATAAGCGCCTCATGCTTCTCTGAATGCATAGAATGGAGCACCTCCTGTGCAATTGCTATGGCGTCATGTACAAAACGACCTTCTAGAAATCCATATTTCTCTGGAGAGATATGCTTCGACAAACAACCCTTCATCTGATTTGCAATAATCTTAGATGTCACCTTATAGATCAGGTTGCATAATGAAATGGGCCTGAAATCTGAGAACTTTATGGGTTCTGAGATTTTAGGAATGAGGGTAATGAACGTGGAGTTGAGACTTGGAGGAATGTGGCCTTTAACTCTGAATCCCTCCGCAAGATCAGTGAATTCCTTACCCAATAGATCAAAAAAGTGGACGAAGAATTCTGCCAGCCACCCGTCCGGACCCGGGCACTTGTCATGTGGAATGGATTTTAGCACTCTGAGGACCTCTTCTCTGTCAATAACCTTTTCCATCCCAGCCACGTTCTCAGCATCAAAAAACCGGTCCACATGTTCCAATACCCACATTTGGTTTGCGGCATCAATTGATGGATCCTTTTTATAAAAATCGGAAAAATAGGAGAAAGCCTCCTGCTGAATCTCCTCTGTTGAGAGGGAAACACTATTATCCTGTCTATAAATCCTCCAAATGGCGTTACTGCTTCGCCTTTCGTTTGCAGACTTATGAAAAAACTGTGTATTGAGATCCCCCTCTTTGAGCCAGGCAATACGGCTTTTCAGTTTCCATGTGACGTCCTCTATTTTCAGAATTTCACTTTTGCGTCTACTGAGGCAGGCCATGAGTTCCATAGACTGAGTCGCTGGGCTTGACAGAGAGAAAGATATATATAAATGCTCCATCTGTCTGTTTATCTCAGCAAGTTCTTTTTTAAGTGACTCCTTTTTGTCAATCTCCCAGGCTTTGGTCTTCTTCTTGATGGCCTGCATCTTATAATGAAAGCGATCCCATTGACTAGAAAAAACCTCAGACTCAGCCATAACCCACGTGGATCTAACCAAGTTTGTGTAATCCGGATCTTCAAGCCATACGCGATTAAACTTGAAGGGTCTGCCCTTCACTTTCTGCACTACGTTCCACATCAACTTGATTGGCATGTGGTCTGAAATATCGGATACAATAACACCCGACCGCGGCAATCTTTCAAAATATTCAAAGTAACTCCGTAAGGAGAAGTTTAATTGAGTTTGGAGGTAGATTGACATAGTTTGATTTCTCTAGAGGGAATTTCCATTTAAATTTTTCCATGAATAACATTCATTTTAATTCCACTCCCCATCAAATTTAAAAGTTAAAACGGGATAATCATAAAACAAGATAAAAACCTAAACCCCGCGGGTAAGCGTGCTTATCTACAGTGAAAGTACCTTTGAGACCTCTCCCCAAAAAATTAAAACTTGGAACACGATAAAAAAAATTAAACCCACTTATCTAGACCTAAAAATGTGAGATCCCAACTTGAAGAGGATTTTCCATCTTTGTTGGTGTGTCACCCGAGAGAAGAATTCTACACTTCTATAGACAATGAATGAATGATTAATTACACCATTTTTATTACATTTGAAACAAAGAATGAATGATTAATTACACCATTTTTATTACATTTGAAACAATGAATGATTAATTACACCCCATTTATTACATTTCAAAGGGTTAGTGGCTCTAAAGCTTGCCGGTCTGCTGGATGCATCGGGGCTCGGCAGAGCAATTGGACCATTGCCTACTCTTGTAGAAAAAAAAAACGCGAGGTTTCGGAGACAACCAGCCTCTATCCATTGTTGCTCCATTGTTTTCACAACAGGGACATATTACTAGATCCGAAAGAACATTTGTATTGGAATTTGCACAGAGGGTCCTTTTCGCCCTGGTCGAATTATGCTTTTTCTATGAAGGTGTGCTTTTGGAATTCAGCGATATGAAATTGCTTTTCTTTAAGAATTACCGGTTATGTGATAATATTTTAAAATTCAGAAAAAAAACACAGAGCTAATGCATAGAAATGGGATGGGAGCTAGCATGGTATTGAATTGATGTGCACTTATGAGTGGCTCTACTATTTTTAAATATGGTCCGGTTGAACTATTATTGGTTAGGGTTATCACTCATATGATACAAATATTATGACTACTGAGGTAAATACATAAAAATTTATTTACATGGGCCAGAAAATTTCGAGAACTGTAATAAAAAATAACATTCAAAGGGATATACAATTTACGTAGCTATCGGTAAAACAGATGGAAACTTAGGATAATTTTTAGAGCATTAAGTGAATTACGATTGCAAGCTCTGTAGCTTTCAAGCAATGGTTAATTCTAGTTGTTTTGTCTTGGTGGCAGTAATTTTCAACTTTGGATGGTAAAATTGAAATGCTATTTTTATAATTCTTTAATGATTTAGAAAGATAATCAAACAATTGCTCTTATGTCATCAAACAGTTATTTTAAATTACTCTGATGCCATCAAACGTTACTATTAAATAACTGAAAATTGACGAATGATAATTTTTTCAGATTAATTACAACAATGTTTTAGGGTCAATGTTTATAACCCTTAACCATAGTTCATCTCAAAACTGAATAAAAATTATTAAAAATCAATCTATCAAGATTAAACCGTAAAATAACACAACAAAGCCTATGATAATAAGTCCCACCACATACAACAAAACTTCACATGTTCACATCCTATTAAATTTAGACACGGATCTAATTTTATTTTATCGTTATCATTTAAAATCAGAAAAAGAAAATAAATAAAGAAGTAGCAAAGAAAATAAATGAAAAATGAACTTACATGGAATAAATAGAGCATTTGGTAAAGCTGTTAAGGTCAGATTCGAACAACCAACCAACATTAAGTTACAATAAAGCGCTCCACACTGTCACAGATAGAGAGCCCAAGAGAGGTAGTAGAATCTTAGCATTCCTGTAAATCAGAGAAATAGATTTTTGAGATTGCAGCTGACCCAAATTAATAGATAGAGCCAAACATGAAAGAAATGGATTGGAAAATTACCGACAACTTCTTTTTCCTGAGTGGTTTGTTTAGTTTGGAGATCAAGAAGTTGATCCCCAAAAGAAAGGCCAATTGCCACTCGATTGTTTCGCCCATAGGGTTTTAAAAGGCCACCATCTCTAAGCCAACGGACAACATCCAAGATCTGAATATTGAATACCTTCAAAACATCCACCTGATGAACGCTCAGGCTATTAAAAACATCAGTATCTCTACCCAGGATTGGGGAAGCACAACTATGTATTTAAATCCCAAACTACTCAAATAGCAACATGTAATTATGCATCCACATCCACTCTAATAGCAACACATAAATATGCATCTACATCCTCATTTCATATCTCCGAATCTATTTTCTGTCCAGTGATGTCCATTAAAAACCAGCCTCCTCCTCGGACTCACACTCGGTACAAAGAGAAAAGGTTTGGAAAGTGTGTTAAGATTTGATTATCTGTCCTAACACTTCAAATTCCTTCAATGGGTAAAAGAGGCTACGCGCTCCTCCCTCTATTTTGAACAGGATTACAGACGAAACAATTTATTGATAATTGCTCTTCTCTCCTTGAACAACCGTTAGATTTTACAGATTTTTCCGAGATTTTAGTGAGCTTTTATAACGTTTGGTTGTTTCATTATCTAGCCGTTATAAAGTTTCTAATAGGTTCTAGTAACTTGTAATTTTAAAAGGTTTTTGTTGTTTCATTATCTAGCCGTTATAAAGTTTCTAATAGGTTCTAGTAACTTGTAATTTTAAAAGGTTTTTGTTGTTTCATTATCTAGGCCTTTGAAAGTTTTTATTAGGCTCAATTTAGTGGAGATTACTGGTTTTTTTTTTTTTTTTTTTTTTTTAATAATTAGCATGACGCATATGGGTTACCTAGATTTTAACACAATTAGCTTTTTCACTTTTATTACCTAGCCGTTACCTACATTTTAGCACAAGTATTTTTTTGGGTTTTTTTACAAAAATATTTGAAGAGGTCTTATAACCTTTTGGAATTTGGAAATGAACTCTTTTTTTATTATTATAAATTTGGCAAGAATCTGAAAACAATGGATTTTCCATTTTAAGAAAAATATTTGAGGAGGTACAACTTTTTGGAATTTGGAAATTAGATTACTTTCTATCATATAAGAATTTGGAAAAATTAATATGTTTATTATAATTTGTTTCAAACTATTAAAAAACATTAAAACTTTAAATAAAAAGAAGTATATAAAAATGGTAAAGTTTTGAAAATGCTATTTTTTTTAAATAATACATTTTATTATAATTTGATTGGCATTATTAATTAATTAATTAAAAATTTAAAAATAATATTTACTTTTATATAAAAGGAAATTTGTTATAAGATAACTATACCATATACCATTTCAATTAGTGAGTGTTAGTGAGTGTAGATAATTAGGATAGTAACTCATTTTCTTTGTTGCAATTTTATACATATAGCCTTTTTACAACTTAACTTGCATTAAATGAGAAAATTTGTGCTCTTTTTGATATAATGAAAATTATTCACTTGTATACATTTATAGACTCTGAGTATGATAAGTTTGAAGTTTCCTGTTTTGAGAACCAAATGGAAAGAAATTGAGACTTTTATACCCTAGCATAGTTTACTCGCAGGTGTGTTATACATTAAACATGAAATGACTAGTATTAAAGCTTTATGTCCTATACATTAAATATGAAATGACTAGTATTAAAGCTTTATGTCCTATGACACTATTATGTGTGTCTATATGGATGTGGACGCACTACATCTGTTAGGTTTTAGATGGTTGGGATTCTTTTAAGGGCATAGTAAAACGGTGGTAAAAATGACTTGGATACTTCATTATTGAATGATAATTATGGGGTTGGGTGAAATTTAGGATACTAGATTTTGTGGAGAGAGAAATATTAGAAAAGTCCTCATCTCCCTCAAGACATCTATAATGCTCCCACTTTTCTAGCCCTTGTTTTTGTATATGTGGTCATAACTGTAAATGTCAATTTGGCAAACACAACTCACTCAGAATAATCTTGTAAACGATTGATGTATTAAACAATTTTATTGAAAATAATTAAAATATGAAATGTTCGCATGAATAGGGACATATGGATCTAAGTCTAAGGGAGAGAAGAGAAGTGTAGATGACATCCTCAACCCCAATGATGGAGGAGGTGGTATGAAATAGAAAGCCACAATCTTACACATGGTGAAGAGATGATTGAGCAAGAGGAAATGCCCACATTTTCTTGATTCCACGACGTGAGGGAAGGTTGTTGGAAGTCTCTCAGGATATAAAATGCTTCAAGGAAAAACATGAGGAAAGAAGGAAAAACAAGTAGAAGGGAGAAGAGAGAACAACAAAGACAATGGTGAATGTTGAGCATGGAGTGCAATAAAAATTATGGGATTGCAACCGAGCCTTGTAACATCATTTTTCTTCCCTTTTTTTGGGATGATTTCAAAGTCATAACCCAACATCTTTGTGACCCATTTTTTATTCTCTTTTGAAGATAACCTTTGTTCCCAAAGTATTTAAGGCTATCATGATATGATTTTAACTTGAAGTATCTTCCCATTAGGTAAGGTATCCACTGATTTAGTGCATGTAGTATTCCTAATTTTATTCTCATAAATAGGTTTGTATAAATATTTTCCTTTGATTGGATGACTTCCAAAAGCAATGTGTCTTCTTTCTTTCATTAAAACAACACCAATTCCACTTACCGAGGCATCACATTCCACAATAAAAAAATTTGTTAAGTTTGGTGTAGCTAAGACTGGTGCTTGGCACATTTCCTCTTTAAGATGTTATATTCAGCTCCTCCCACATTTACCCACTTTCACCAGTTTTCCTAGGGTAAACATGAGTTTAGGGTCATTATGGTAAGACACGACCTCATATATGACCTTAAGGAAATGGTTCCCACAAATTAAGACTTCATTAACCTCCATCATGTGCTACACGACCTCCAAGGGCTACCCAACCCATCCACCTATCCAACCCCTAAGTTATCTCTCTTTTTCACTGAACTAGAACCTCACTCACTCCCTTATCAAGGCTTCCATGTAACTGTAACCCTCTAGTCACTCCCATAGGGATGCTTCCTAGCAACAATGGAATTTTCCAGTCAATTATGTGCTAGCGACCCTGAATTCTGAGCCACCTTTTCAGGGCTAAGACTCGGGCCCCTTCCCAAAACTCAATGAGACTTCAAAAAATGAAGAATAACATAGAAAAAAAATCTTCCAAACCAAATCTTGAACAAGGAATTTACCTAATCCCTCTCAACCAGGAGTGGAATTCTGTAAAACACATGATGAACATGCAACTTACAAGTCATGAAAGCATATATGAACATAGGGATATGGAACTTATCTGAGGTATAACAAGAAGGACTAATACCCTCTCACAATAGTTGTCTTAACACTAATTAGTTCATGCATTCATTAACCAAACTTTCATTAATTAAAATGTGATAACAGCCATACCTACATCTGTCATATAATCATGCTTATAACTAGCACACAACCAGATGGATAACAATGATATAAAATCCATTAAATAGACATAGTAACAAGAATAATTACTCATAAAAGACAAGAGAAGCTTAGCTTTTATTAACCATATGCAAAAGCCAACCAAGTCGGGGACTTCCATATACCACCCAACCATAGATTGAGCTGAACCAAATCTTTCTATCAGAAAATCACCCCCATGCCATATTCCAAGCATGAATGTTGGATCTCAGGTGATAAACCAATCCATAAAAAACCATGGGAATCCATAGGTTAAACCACCTCCACCCTCATTGTACCATGATCTCACCTAAATCGATTCTGAGATCACAAAACCAAATCGAGATTGGATGCCTCATAATTCCTTCACCATCCCTTGAGGAAGTTTCCTGTCACCACCCAGCTATTGAGGCCTTCCTAGAGAAAACCATCTCCACCCCCAACCCCTAGGATTTTCCTGAGACCACCTCACATGGATCCAACACCTTCTGAAAATCCAAATTTCAACAAAGAAAGAATCACATCTCACCATGGATTTCTAAAAATAGAAAAGAAAGGGAAAAACCCACTTTAAAACCTGACAAAACCCATTTCGGTGATAATAAAAGAACCAAATAACCGCATGCACATACCATGCATGAAAAAACTAGCTAGGAAATCATATATGAAACCTATTACCTACAAGTATTCCCATTGAATTCGGTTGATCGAACCTTTGATTTCATGATCCTTGCTTTCCTTTGCATTCCTTGTACTTCCTTTTCTTTCCTTGTTGTCTCTCTCTTCTTGGTGCTCTTCTCCTCTTTGAACCATTTTGAAATTGAACTAACAATAGTTTAACCAACAAAATGCTATGAAATGGTCATCAAAAGCCTTTTTATTAATGAGGCCTCTATTTTCTTCATTTTCCTCTATTTTCCTTCAATTTCCTCCTCACATGTAATGTGTGACCTTTCACCTTTATTTTCTCTTAATTTCCATTACTTTCATAAATAAAATGCTAAAAATACTAATTTTCCTTTGCCAATACCTTTGCCAATTTCCCCTTAGCCATAATACATAAAAAGTGATCCCACTAGGATATTTTTCCCAACATTCAACTTGGAATATGTGTCCCATGACCTTGGTATTATTTTTTCTTTATTAACTTTATTACATGAAATTTTGACCCGGGGTTGTTATAGGCCCCTCCCTCTTAGGGGAACACCGTCCTCAGTGTTCTATGACACCTACAACCAACAAAATTTCTGAAAGGAAAAACATACCTCTTATGGATCTTTATAACTTAGCTTTTTCCAGTAATTACAATGAACAACCTCCTCAAAAGAAAAAACCATTATGAAAAACATGACAACATAAAAACCATACCTCTTATTGAAGCTTTATAACAAAACTCATTCTTGTATTTAGTATTTACAATAGAAAACATCCATAAATATGTACAAATAACAAAACTCATTTTCCTCTTTCGACAAATAATGAAGGATACATATCCCACATCTGATTATCCATCTCCCATGTAGCTTCATCGGGCCCAAAGTGCTTCCATTGCAATTTAACTGGCTTGATTGCCCTACTCCAGAGAGTGGGTTGTTTCTAGTACAATATGAAATCAGTTTATGGATGGAATTCTCTTTCTATCTCCACCTGCAATAAAAACCAATCAATCAAATGATACACATATTTCACATATCTTTTAAGGAATGAAACAGGGAGAAAATTGTGGTCAATATTGACAGAGGCAGTGCAAGTCTGTATACCACTGGTCCAATCCTCTCTAAGATCTCAAGAGGCCTATAATACTATGGTGCCATCTTGAAACATAATCTAATCGTCAAGCAACTCTTCTTGGGCTTGATGTGAAAATACGCATGCTCCCCAACCTGAAACTCCTTATATTCCCTATGCTTGTCTTCATAGCTCATATGCCTGTCTTGTGATGCATTTAGATTCTTTTTTATAACCTGCATTTCTTGTTCCATTTTTTCCGACATACATGTTCGCTAGATCACTCCAGATGATGGGAATGTTTTAACTCCACTAATAGAGTGCCTCAAAGAGACTCATCCTTAGTGACTCTTTCTACCCATTGTTGTAAGAAAACTCTAATAGTGGAAGATACTCCTCCAACCTCCTTTGTTGATGCATGACATACATCCTCAATATATCATATCGAATTCTGTTGACCCTCTTTGTCTATCCATCTATCTGCAGATGATAAACTGTGTTGAAGGCCACTTCTATCCCTAAACCTACAAAAAAATCCTTCCAAAACTTAGAAGTGAACTTAACATCTAAATATGAAACAATCGTCTTCGGAACACCATGTAATCTAAAGATATCCCTGATGAAGACTTGTGCCACCTCACTGATTGAATATTTAGTATTCAATGGAATGAGGTGAGCTACCTTGCTCAAGCTATCAGCCACAAACATGATGGAATCATGCTGCCTTGATTTCCTTGGAAGAAATGTAATGAAATCCATGGAAATGACCTCCTATTTCCATTATGGAATCGGAATAAGCTAAAGCAACCCACCGGTATGATTACACTCTGCTTTCCCCTATTGACAGTCCAAACATCTAGCCACAAACTCTGCCACTTCCTTCTTTAAGTTCTGCCAATAGTAGAACTTGTTCACTACTGTCAACATCTTTTGATATCCGGGCCGACCTGAATACTTCTTGAAATGAAACTCCCTCAATATAAGTTTCTTGAGCCTACTGTCATCCAACACATAGATCATGTCTCTGAATCTCACCAAACCATTTGTCGTAAGATGATAGTCCACATCCTGATAACCTATACCCTAATGTAACTTGTGCCTAAGCTCATTGTACCTATCACCCTACTATCCTGCATGTAAGATCTTATCCTGTAAATATATCTGATATGATCTCATAACTTCTATATGATTCATCTACACTCTCCTAATAAGAGCATATGCAACCCTATTCTCCTTACACTTAATATGTCTAATATCGAAGTAAAACTTACTGATTGTGGCCAACCACCTATCATGCCTGACATTTATACTCGGTTGGTCAAAAAAATATCTCAACCCACTATGGTCTCTCATCAATACAAACCTGATAGCAAGAATATAATTCCTCTACATATTCAATACATAAATAATAATTGGCAAGTCAAGATCGCGAGTCACATAGTTTTTCTCGTGCTCATTCAGTTTCACAGACTCATAGAACACCACCTATCCCTCTTGCATCAAGAATCCACAAAGTCCTCTCTTGCAAGAATCTGTATACACCATGAAAGTTTTGTCGAATCTGCAATCTTAAGAACTGGAGTGTTTTTCAACATCTACTTTAATTTCTCAAAATTGACTTCACATTCCTTTGTCCAGTCAAATTTCTTACCTTTTCTCTGTAATGATGTAATAGGATATTCAATGTCTGATAAGTTGCTAATGAACCTCCTGTAGTAACATGCTAATCCCATAAATGATATGACCTCATCCAAATTCCTAGGAGCTTCCCATTCCATTGTATCTCTTATCTTTTCTAGATCTATTGTTATGCCTTCCTTGGAAACAACATGTACTGAGTAATGTACCTCTGTCTTAAAGAATATGCATTTAATAAGATTGGCATACAACTGATGATCTCTTAACAAACTCAACAATACTACTAAGTGTTCCAAATTATCTTTATCATTCTTAGAATATATCAATATATCATCAATGAATAAAATAAAAGAATTTCCACATAATAACTCAATACACTATTCATCAGGAACATAAAAGTAGTTTGGGAATTATTCAAACCAAAAGGAACTACAAAAAACATGTAATATCCATAAATAGTCCTAAAAGTAGTCTTGTAGATGTCCTCTTCCTTGATGCATACCTAATGGTGTCCCAATTTGAAGTCAATCCTTGATAACACCGTTGCTGCCTTCAACTAGAAAAACAAGGCATCAATCATCGACAATAGGTATCTTTTCTTAATTTTCACCTTCTTCAACTACTTGTAATCAATACACAACCTAAGAATACAATCCTTATTCTTCATGAACAATACTGTTGCACCCTAGGGCAATTTAATTGGCCTAATATATCCCTTATCAAGTATTTCCTTCAGCTGCAAATTCAACTCTAATAACTATGGTGTACTCATCCTGTAAGGTGCCTTTGATGCTACTGTTTCTTCTGGTACCAACTCAATAGAAAATTCCACTTCTCTATGAGGAGGAAACTCTGGAATATATGCTGGAAACACATCCTAAAACTACTGTAATATAGGGGATCTCTTGAATTTTTTTTCATCCTGAACATCCTTACCCTTGTCACTGGAAATATGAACTATAAACATAATACACCCTTTCCTACAACTCTTCTTACCCCACATAATGGTGACCATCGTCACTAATGTAGGCTTCTCCTTTCCCTACAAGGTTATATTTTCTCCATTATCATCCAAGAACTCAATAGACTTATCGTAACAATCTACTTTGGTCACGTGAATATACAACCAATACTCTTACCAAATGATGAACACTCTTCTTAGTACTTGTAGCTAGATGCACCAACCAATACTCTACATGCACTTATTTTCTCAAGCCACAGGTATCAACCGAGCTAGAATTAACTTAACTATAATTAGATCCAAGATCAATCAAAATAAAAACAACTCGACCATGACCTTCCATATCAATAATGGATACTTGGTGATCTTCCTTATTATTTTCCACAACTGCATTAATCTAAGGAATGTTATGAACCACATCCCTAACTGTCTGTGACTCCTAAGAAATGTAGATATGAGGCCTACAACCCTAGTATAATGAACATTCTTTCTTCTAATGATATTTTCCACATATCCAACACCACAACGATCCACTACCATCACTTATGTTCTGATGCTCTCTAGGTTGTGAACCATGTCCCTTCTCAACTGCATTAAACTTCTTATAAGGAGAATCATTTTATTTCTCACCTATATCGTGAGTTATTCCTCGTTTCGGTGGCCAAATTCCTTTAATTTTCTCATTTCCCTTCAAATCACGCTCAGGAATAGCCTTGCGATTTTATTACTCATAACAATTCTTCAACTTTCGGATGGAATCCTCCAACGATCTAGGCTCATTGAAATAAATATGGTCTCTATATTCCATTGGAAACCCACTGATGAATATCTAAATTTTAGCCTTATCATCCTTAAGGTAAGGCACATACCTCAACAACTCTAGCCACCAACTCGTATATTCATCATATGTCATAAAGCCCATTTGCAGCTCATAAAAATTCTTAGCTCTATGATCATAATATATATAAGATAGGTACTTCTTGAAGAGTCTCTCAAAGTCATCCAAAAACAAATATTATTCTCGAATGCCTTTGAAATTATTCACATCTTCCTACCAAATTTTTGCTTTCCCTTAAACACTGAAGATGATTATCTTGGCTTTCATATTATCTGAATAGTTACGTAATATAGAGAATTTCTTCATCCCAAGCAACCATGCCTCTACATATTTTTATTTCCGCATCTCTCCATCAAATGTAGGAACCTTGAATTTATTGAACTCCTCAGGAAAGTACTCACTCCCCCTTTAAGGATAATGTTGGTGATGATGATAATGTCTCCTCGATGAGGAACTAGAATTATGCCCATACATACCACTCCTACTGTCAGGTGTATCCAATGATCTGCTGCCTCTCACTATATCCCCTTTATCAAACCTACATCAGGACTGAGACCTGGTACCATAGTATCCATTAGTTTTCTCTCTATTCTATTGAATCATCCCCAACTGTCCCTATCTCTAAGATTTCAAAAAGCTCTAAAGAATCATTTCATTGAATTCTATTTTTTTTTCATGAGCCCTTCCAGGTATTTCCTAAGCCTCAACCAACCTTTCATTGTCTTATTTTCAACTCCTGATCTTTGTCCTCAAAATACTCAATGTATATTCTTAACTAAGTGAATACTCACCTCCTTGCTCCTCAGCTGATATGTAGGGAGAGTCATAGGAACTGTAGTATTTGTAATATCCAAAAATAGGGAAATTCAACAAGGTTGGGAATATCTTATGATATCCCAAGATTGTAGATCCAGCAATATTAAAACACAATATGAGGACTGCAACTAAGAAAACAACAGATCTAAATACACATCAGAATATGCAGAAATAACTGAGCCATTTTATTAATATTTGGAGGTGCAAAATGAAAATACAACAATGCTCAAAATATGAGACACTCAAGCCACAAAGTGGCCTAGAATGACCCTGCAATCATACCCCAAGAGGGATTGCGTAACTGCTACTCTGCTGGAAGGTAAATTGCGTTGTCCCTGCTACAGATGTAGGGACTACAACTTCTTGTAAGATAGAAAGTCAGATCTAGGCAGAACGGGAGCTCCGATGATGCTGAAATTGTAGATCTAGGCCTTATGATGAATTCCCAAGATAACCCTGGAAGGATTTCTTAGATCTGTAAGTATAAGACAACCTTCTCCCCAGGGCTCCATGAATATGCTGATGGGAATGCAGATCTAAAGCTATATTGGATAATATGATGACTACAAAGATGTACAATCAAATCTAAGCAAGAAGGGTTGATCCCTTCACTAGATCCTTGGACTAAAATCTCAAGATCTAGCTCCTCCAATATCCTCCACTGAAAATAGTTGCAGAATGAACAACAGCTTCAGAAGACTGTGTTGTGAGAGAGGGAGGCTATCTTCCCCATAGAAAAATATTTCAAATCATCTCCTAGGTGATGGCAACAATAGATCCAGTGTGAGGAAGTTATCCCGCACAGGATTTCCAACTGAAATGATGGAAACTTCCTTCCTCCAATAGATCTACAAGACTGAACTGTGCAATCCTTGAAGGGACTACTACAACAAGGAGGAAAAATTGCAAGGCCAGAATGCCAGATATAGATCTGATACTCTGGAAGAATGAATATGAAGAACAAAGTGATGGAAATAATCCTTCACCTTTTTCTGTAGCTGAAGTATTGAAGACAACTTCCACCTTCCAAACTGATCTTCAGAAATCTCCAGATTTCTGAATATGAATGTTCTACAGAAAGTAGAAAAATGAAGTGGCACTTAAAGCCTGATGTATAATGAAGTAAAATTCTCTTCCTTAAAGATCACTGAAGGAAATAGGTGGGATTCCCACCTGGGAACACCCTGAGTTAAACAGCACCTGCAATCTCTGCTAAATAGCCCAAGAATGTAGTGGAATGTCACGTGACAATTCCAGATCTAAAAGATCATAAATCAAATAATCCAAGATGCATTTCACCTTTTCCTTCATCTCCTTTATAAATATTGAGTGATCCCAAGCCTTGGCCCTAATCTCAGTTGTGTAGTCTCATGTGGACAAGATCCTCCAAGTGGGACTGTGATGTTTGACCAAATCAACCAAACAGTCTAGGTGCAATGTACACCTCCTCCATCATGTGTGCTTCATTTGCACATGATCCTCCATCACTTGATCTTTAATGCTCAATGACCCTTTGTTTGACATCTTCAAGATCTGAGTTGACTGAATCAACCATCCATGATCTCTCTCATTAAATGAGACATGATCTCCAATCTCATTCACATTAGTAGTTTCTCAACTACCTCTTTTTGCAGATCTAGTCTAAATTAATCCAAATTCACATGCATAAAGTGGATATTTATTCTTATTGAGGATTGTGGGTACCTCCACCCTTTTATTTACTTAATTCATTAAGAAAATCAAGGACTCTAATATTCCAAATTTGATGTGAAAATTTGGGAATATTACAGTCCCCCTGACAAAATGTTGCTTGTCCTCAAGCAACTCTAAAAGTAGATGCAAGGCCATCTATTCCCCTCCATATGGCATCCACATAAGGAAGGCTTCCTCAATTTGCTCCAATAGGTTATATATGTTTGGTTCCAAAGTTGTCTTTTATAAACATAAAGAATGACCTCCAACTGTTGGGTTAGATGTCTTCCTTCCATCATGAGGTACCAAGTGACAACCATATGATGTCCAACATTATCAACAATACATGAGAGAAATAAAGTAAAGTAGCTCTTTCCACAAATAAAAAACTTCATCATAAAATATACTCCTTCATCCCATGTTTTATGAGCTAGATCGAGCATTGATATGCTCCCATACTTAGCCATGTTGGCCTTATTGGACACAAACTCCATGATTCCAAGGTTATGCAAAATAATAAGGGAATAAGTAATATGGGTAGAAAAATATGTCAAACCATATTCTCCTAAGAATAACCACCTGAGTAAGGCCCTGCTGCCATCCTCCATCTCCTCTATGTAAGATGGTCAAGTTGAACTCCCCCAAAAGCAATCCAAGCAACAAGAGATATTGTTGCTTTCTCTCCTCCTCATGTGCATCATGAAGAAAAAGAATACTAATGTAAAAATGAGATGTCACATCAGCCCAATACAAAGAAACATCGCTAATGCACATCATGAGATCATTATGCCAATTTTTACACAATACAAAACACATAGACATAGGATATTTCATGTGGTGGCCAAACGTCCTTAAGTGGGACCAAAATGAACATGCCTTCCTTTGTTGCAATTCTCCATTGAAACACAAGGCATGCTTTAGAAAATGATGAGCTACTGGGTGGTATCCATACTCACCCAAGAGCAGCCAACACAACCATGCCTCCTCCTTCATTTCATATGTGTTTTTCAAGGCATGGATTAGAAAAATAGCTGCCTTTGGAGAGTGACCAAGCATGCTGGCCCATACAAATATACAAGTGGCTTTGCAACCTCTTTCTTATCATCCTTACCCATTCACTCCCATGGGGATGATGAATTAGGTATTGCATAATCATGGCATCCTCCCTTTGTAAAATGCCATCCTTCCCAAACTGTTGAAGACTTTTTCATTTCATGAAATGTTGAAATGCATCTCTAATGATATTCTCTCTTCATTAAAGGCCCTCCAAAACCAAAGAATTTTTGTATTTACTGCAAGTGGAAGTTTCTCTTTGAGCAGTGAGAGGCTTATGGAGAAAGGGTCATCTAGAAAGGAGAAAAGGTTTCTCATTCCAAGATGTCAATTATTTGTCATCTTTTCTTCCATTGCTTCATGAGTGAAGCTACCTCCGGAATGATCCAAGAATGGTGAAGCCCTTTCTTTGTCACAGTTACTAAGTGACAGCGCTATAGATCTACAAGGTAATACATATGCTGTCTCAAATTAAGGCACAATACTGATTTCATAATCAGTCATTGTACATAGGATAATGCTAATCCCATTTTCTGAAACTCTACATCTCAACTCAAGGGGTTGAATGCAGCTCAACAATTATGAACAGGGATAGTTTTCAATCTCCTCCTTGATTAGATCAAGGGTTCTCTGTGCTGTGATATATTTTTGCTTCAAATTAGCATTTTGTTCTAACCCTTGGTCATGCATTGATCTTGAAACAATATGTGCTGAAATTTTAGGCATACATTGGGTCAATTGATATGTGGGAACCTCTTGATAGAACACAAGATTTCCTCCAACCGGGACAATAGTGTCTCCAACTACTGGTAAGAGTGATGGTCTCTTTTCTTCAAGTGTACCAGCATTGGTATCTTCCTCCTCCTCCTCATGCATCTCCTGATCCATGCATGAGACTCCATATGTGAAGAGCTCAAGACTGTCTTGCAAAGATGCTAGCAGACACAAGTACTTATGTAGCAGGTGGTGAAAGTAGTGACCTCTTGTCCAGAGTAACAAGATTGAAATTCTCCTTGGTTTTCTTGGGAGATGCCCCTTTGTAGCACAACTCTGTCTTCTCCAAATCAAACTTCTTCCTCAACTTATGAAAGAAATCTGAATACTTGGTCACCTTTGCATGCTCTATGTGCCCAAACTACCAATCTTCTGATTCATCGAATAGATGAAGTGCTACAATTTGAACAGCCTCCTCTTCAGCCACAGGATGTAGCTTGAAAAATGAATCTAACTCCCTCCTCCAAGCCTTGACATTACTTCAGGAAGACCCATCAAATGTAGGAAAATAGAATCTATTATGCCTCTTCCTTCTATTGCTACTATAGGATCTTCTTTCTTCTCTGATCTAGAAGAATTGTTGGAGAGTTAGCTTCTCCTTGAAAGCTCTAGACTGTTCTTTATACCCTTCAAGGTATAGACTGAGAGTCTCATGAATCTTAGGTTCATTCTTTTCTTCACTTCTGTACCTCTCAGCTTCTTAAAATAAAGTGGGCATAGTGGATCAGTGAGGAGATCTAGGATTCTCCAGTCTTCTTTACTGCTGATAGGAAGTTCTTTCCTCATTAAATATTCTTCTTGGATCTTCTCTCTGTTCTTCCTCCTTCATTTGATTGACCTCCTTGGAGATTTTTTACATGGATATGAAGAAAGGAGTGCCGGATCTCACATCCTCAATGATAGATCTCATCTATCTGTTCTTCTTTCAATGTAAAAAGATGAAGTTTCCACAAGCTGAGCCAAAGATCATGCTTTGATACCACTGTAATATCCCAAAAGGGAGAATGCGGTAATACTTCACACAATATAAGAACTTATAGCAAGATAAACAATAAATCTAAGTACAAATTAGAATATGTAGAAAGAGCTGAGCCATTTTATTATATTGGAGATGATTCAGTTACAACAGTACAAGATGTAGGTAGATCTAGCCAAGCAGATGAGCTAGGATCACCCTGAAAACATGTTTGAAGTAGGTACAACATAACTGTTGAGGCTCTATAGAAAATACTATGTTGTCTCTTCAGCAGAATATAAACATATGGTTGTAGGCTAAAAAGATAAATGCATATCTACTCAAAACTAGAGCTCTAATGATGCCAAGATTCAAGATCTGGCCAATGTGATGGATTCCCAAGATAACCTAGAAAGGATTTTCCAGATTTGAAATTTTGGAAAAATCACCTCCCCAGGGTTTGATCCTTGATTTGTTGGGAAATACAAATTTGAAGCTAGGTCTGAAGAATAGATGGCTGAAATGTGTGCTCAGATCAAATATATTCTTGAAGGGTTGATCCCTTCATCAGATCTATGAGCTGAGAGCTCTAGATCTACCTTCTCAATCCTCCAAAGATGAATTCAGCTGTTGCAACACAGTTACCAATAGAAATTGCACTGTGAGGGAAAGAGAGGCTTTCTGCCTGCTGAAAAATGACACAATAAGCCCCGGGATGATGGTGATACTGATGGCAATGTGAAGGAATGATCCTCCACAGGATTTCTAGTTGAAGTACTAACAAATTCCTTCCTCCTTTAAGATTTGAAATATGGACAATGTTATTCCTAAAGTGAATACTACTGCTAGGAGCTCAATAAAATTTGGCATGATGCCAGATCTACAATGTCTCTCTGGGACTGCTAATCTATAAGCCCAAGTGATGGTAATAATCCCTCACCTTGTTCTCCAGCTGAAGTATTGAAGACAACTTCCACCTTCCAAACTGATCTTCAGAAATTTGCAGATTTCTGAATATGAATGTTTTGCAGAAAGTAGAAAAAGGAAATGGCACTTAAAGCCTAATGTATACTGAAGTACAATCCTATTCCTTAGATATCACTCAAGGAAAGAGGTGGGATTCCCGCCCAGGAACACCCTGTGCTAAACATCACCTGCAATCGTTGCTAAATAGCCCAAGAATGTAGTGGAATGTCACTTGAAAATTCCAAATCTAAAAGATCATACATCAAATAATCCAAGATGCCTTTCACCTTTGCCTTCATCTCCTTTATAAATATTGATCCATCCCAATTCTTGGCCCTAATCTCAACTGCGTAGTCTCATTTGGACAAGATCCTCCAAGTGGGACTGCATTGTTTGACCAAATCAACAAAACAGTCTAGGCGCAATGTACACCTCCTCCATCATGTGTGCTTCATTTTCACATGATCCTCCATCAGATAAACCAAATATATACCAAAACCAAAATCATACCTTATTCGCATTCAAGGGAGGCTTATTTCATATTCACAAAAATCCACATTAGTAGGATATATATATATAAGAATAATCATATCAATATAACAGCATCATTCATGACCATAACAACGATATACCAAAATCCATGCATGATATCCATAACCTTGAAAACATTAGGTTTTACCCAAAGAGAGCGAAACCCACTTTGATACCACCCTATAACTGCCTCCTCCCACATTTACCCACTTTCACTAGTTTTTGCAGGGTAAACATGAGCTAAGGGTCACTATGAGAAGACTTAACCCCATATATCACCTTAAGGAAATGTATTCGACAAATTAAGAATATACTAACCTCCCTTAGGTGCTACAGGACCTCTAAGGGCTACCCAACCCCTCCATGCATCCAACCCATGAGTTAAATTTCTTTTTCACTGGCCTAGAGCGTCAATTGTTCCATTTTCAAGGCCTCCATGAGACTGTAACCCTATAGTCACTCCCATAGGAATACTTCCCAATGAGTGTGGACTTTTTTAGTTACTTCTATGCCACCCACCCCAAATCTTGAGCCACTTTTTTAGGGATAGGACTCAGGCCCTTACCCAAAAGTCAACGAGACTTCCAAAAATGATAAATAACATAGAAACAAAGCTTCTAAACCAAAAATTGAACAAGCACTTGACCTATTAAACCCCTCCCAACCAAAACTTGCATTTCGTCAAACACATGATGAACATGTAACCTACAGGTCATGCATGCATATATGAACATAGGGATATGAAACTTATATAAGGTTTAACAAGAAGGACTAATACCCTCTCACAATATCTGTCATAACACCAATTAGGTCATTCATTCATCAACCAGACATTCATTATTTAAAATGTGATAAGGGTCATACCTAAATTTGTTATATAACCATGCTTATAAACATCATATAAATAGATAGATAAAAATGATGGAATAAGCATTAAAGAAACATAGTAACAAGTAAAATTACTCGTTAAAGACAAAAGAAACTTATATTTTATTAACCATATGAAAAATCCAACCAAGTCAGGGACTTCCACGTACCATCCAACCATAGATTTAACTGAACCAAATCTTTCTTTCATCCAATCACCCCTGTGCCATATACCAAGCATGAATGTGGGAACTCATGGGATAAACCAATACATAAACAACTAAGGTAATCCAGAGGCTAAACCACCTCCACTCCCATTGTACCATGATCTCACCTAAATTTGTTCCAAAATCATAAAACCAAACTGAGCTTAGATGCCTCAAAATTCCTTCACAATCCCTTGATAAATTTTCTTGTCTCCACCCACCTATTGAGGGAATCCCAAAAAAAAACATCTCCACCCCCCACGCTTGGGATTTTCTTGACACCACTTCATCAGGATCCAAAACCTTCCAGTAATCCAAAGCTCAACCAAGAAAGAATCCCATCGCACCATGGATATCTAGAAATGGAAAGGCAATGCTAAAATCCACTGTTTAACCCCACAAAACCCATGCCAATGATAAAAAAGAACCAAATACCCACATGCACATACCATGCATGCCAAAACTAGCTAAGAAATAATACATAAAACATGTTAACTACAAGTATTCCGGTTGAAAATGCTTGATCTAAAATTTTCTTGTTTGATCCTTTCTTTCCTTTTCCTTCCTTGTACTTCCTTTTCTTTCCTTTCTTTCTTTCTTGTCTTGGTGCTCTTATCCTCTCTAAACCAATTTTGAAACTAAAATGACAAAATTCTAACAAAAAAAAATCTCTGAACTCATCCTCATAAGCCTTTTTATTAACGAGGCCTATATTTTCTTTATTTTCCTTTATTTTCCTTCAATTTCCTCCTTACATGCAACCTGTGACCTTTCACCTTCCTTTTCTCACAATTTCTTTTATTTTCATAATAAAATGAGAAAAATACCTTTTTTCATTTGCCAGTTCCTTTGGAATTTTCCCCTTAGCCATAATTCTCAACAAGTGATTCCCATTAGGATATTTTTCCCAACATCCAGCTTAGAATACGTGTCACATGACCTTGGTCATATTTGTCCTTTACTACAAGAAATTTTGATCTAGGGCTATTATTGATGTTCAAAGGCCTTAGTTTCTTCCAGAGTCTAAGAAAATGCTTCTTTATTTAGTAATGTTGTTACAGGTGCTACTATTCTCCCATAATTCTTAACAAAATTGAGATAATACCCCGTCAAGTTGAGAAATCTTCGAAGATGCTTTGTGGTTGTCAGGATTTATCATTCCTTAATGGATTTAATTTTTTTAGGGTCCACCTTAACACCTTCATGAGATATAATTTGACCCAAATATTCCTCCTCCTACACTCTAAATAAACATTTGGATTTGTTTTTATATAATTTTTTCTCTTCCAATAGTTTGAGCACCCTGTTGACATGTTGAACATGATCCTTCCAAGACATGTTGTAGAATATTATATCATAAAAAAAAACTGACACAATTTTTCTAAGGAAGGTTTTGAAAATGGAATTCATCAAACCTTGAAATGTGGAAGGTTCATTAGTAAGGCCAAAAGGCATGACCAAAAATTCATAATGACCCTCATAAGTTCTAAATGTTGTTTTCAAAAAGTCTTCAATATTCATTCTAATTTAATGATATACTGAACGGAGATAAAGCTTGGTAAAGTAAATTTATCCATGTAATTCATCCAACAATTCATCAATGACATGAATGGGAAATATATATTTAATAGTGATCTTGTTGAAGTCCCTATAATCTGGACACATACGCCATGATCCATCCTTATTCTGCACCAATACTACTGGAGCAGAGAAAAAACTTTGACTAGGTTGAATTATACCAACCTCTAGCATTTTTGCAACCATACGTTCAATTTCACTCTTTTGGGCATAGGTATATTTGTAAGGTCTGATGTTTGGAGGAACGCTTTCTGGAATCAAATGAATAGCATAATCATGAGCACATATATGTGGGAGGCATTTTGGAGTCTAATATACCTTGGAGTGATTGTTCGAGACTATTTGGAGATATGGATAAATAGATCATTTTGATGTTTGAACCTCTAGTGAGAATTATTTTGCAATTATGTCCCTTTTTTATTTATTTACAATTTTTTCATGCCATTATAGCTGATTATATTTCCTTCTTTTTGTGTTATACCCCTTAATTCAACTTCCTTTCCTTTGAAAAAAAAAAAAAGTCAAGAAAATTTGTTGAAAATTAAAAGCCGTCATCCCAAATATTGTAACCATTGGACTCCTAGTACAACATCAACACCACCCATTCGAATGGAAAGCATTCGACTCTTCAATAGATATTCCCCTCTGGCTAGCTTGATATTATGGCACTTTCAAGTGTAATTGATAGTTCCTCCATTTGCAACCATCACTTGACACTTTGGTGCTAAATATAGGAAGCAATTCAATTCCTATGCTATGTTACAATAAATAAAATTATGTGTACTACCTGAATCAATCAACACTGCTACCTTTTTCTTCTTGATATATCCATCTATCTTCAGAGTTTTAGGAGTGGAAATTTTTCCCAATACACTATAGGATATGGTCAGATTCATTTTTTATCTATTTGGGGTTGGTTATTGGTGTATATCCTCCTATTTTGATGTTTCTTACTCCTTTTATTCCTCCTCTTCACAATCTATGTAGAATAATTTCTTCTCAGCACACTTATGACATTTAGTGTGTTTTCTATCACAACTGTAACAAATTTTGTTTGCTCTTTTTTCCTCTATTTATTGTGGCATCAACCTTTTAGGTTATCAAAGGCTAGGAGCAATGACACTTACATATTTATAGTTGTGAGTGGTAGTCTTCCTTGCTTCCACAATTTTTCTTTCAACTTTTGTTTCCACCTTGAATGCCTTCTCTAATGAAACAGGTTCCCCAAGACGAACCTCATGTTGGATGCTTTCCATCGAATTTTATATTAATAAATTGATCCTATACTCACTCTAGAATATCAGTTACCTTCATATTAAATTTTTGGAAGTCCTAAAAGTGCTTTGCCATTGAGCCCTTTTGTTTGAGATTTATCAATTGGGTAAATAAAGTATTTCTCTTTGTATCCTCATAATTTTCTATCATTTCCTCCGCAAAAATTAACCAAGTTACAAGTGGTTTATGAGAACAAAGACATTGATACCATACAAATATATTGGGTTATAAATATAAATATGTAATGCGTACCTTTTGTTTGTGTTTCACATCATGGAGATCAAAATATTCAAACATCTGTAGTATCCATGTTATCAAGTCTTTTCTATCAAAATTTCTCATATCGATCTTTCAAAGGTGGTGTGTCTTAAACCCAAAATAAGAGTCTCTAAAATCATAGTTCATATTCCTTGTGTTCTCCTCATGAGTTTCATGGAATACCTTTTCGCCATTAGGAAGAAATTCTTGTAGTAACTTTGTTAAACCTTCTTTCAAACCTTCCATGTATTCTTTTCAACCATTCATGTATCCTTTTATTTCTAATTTAAACCATCCATGTCAGATTTTAAGCCATCCATGTCCCCTTTGAAGCCATCCATGTCACATTTTAAGTCATCCACATCCCCTTTTAGTTCATCTTTGGTTGCTCTTTCTGATAGTGAAATTTGTTGTAATTGGTCTTGTAATTTTGATATATCATGTCACAATTCCTCTTCATGAGTTATAGTAGAGCTTTTTGAGGGCTTAATGTGTGCAGAATTATTTTGTTTCAAAGGCATTTTAGAACCAAATATTCATATCTATGCTTCAACATTCCCTTTGAATCACTTCAAACTATTTTTTCAAACAAACGTTATGCAAAATTTAAAAATACACACCTTTTTATTGGTTTTTAGGAGCTCGATATTAAAGATATTATATCTCTATAATTTTGGATATATAAGGTATAAAATTTCATCCTATGTTATCTCTCTAAGTCTTCTTTCCAATTGCACAAGTTACACTGATATTGGATTCTTCGAGGAAGAGTTATACCAAATCTTCCACGATGACCTGACTATAGACTAGTTGTTGGAGATACTGAGAGAGGGGGGGTGAATCAATATTTCTTATCAATTAGAAATTTTTAAATATTTTTAGAGCATTATTTAATATTCAATTATTCTTTATGTTTAGCTAGTAAAAACAGTAAACAATAGAACACAACAGGCACACGAATTTTAGGTGGAAAACCCCATCTAGGTCAAAAACCATTGAACACCTTTCTAATAAATTATTTAATCTTCAGTCCCAACTGAAATGAAAGGTAAAACTTCCTAGAATTATAGAAAATAATTCTTCTCCAGCTCCCACTAGAAGGATGCCTGAACACCCTGGTTCCTTCAGTAGTTAACTGAATGGATGCCCCGACATCCTAGACCAATCTACATGCACCAACCTAGCACCTCCTTGCCACCCTATAATGATCAGAATAAAGACAAGAGTGTGGAGTACCATACCAGGGACAATAATCCACGATAAAATATGATTCACAATGATTTTCATGAACTAAACCAATCACCTAATCACACTATGACCTACAACCCAACCATAACATTATCCAACAATGACATGTATACATCCCCACAATGCCTCTCAAACTCTAGGAAGATTGACTCTTTTACAATAATGACTCTTTTACAATTTTACAATGATGATTTTTACAATACTGACTTTTGACATGACTTGATACTTGACTTCACACTACTTCTTTGAACACTAGCAACTTCTGAGGTATTCTTGTGCCTGCTTCAAGTAATGGTACTTTGGCATTGCATTTTCCTTATAGTATGTCTCTGAGTTGTCCTATTGTGTCCTCCTTCCTGCACATGGAAGACCCAAACCAATATAAAAACAAAATACTTACACTATCCTGCAAACCATATGTTATATAAATATTCAAAATTCAAATGTAGATACGTTCAACATTTATGAAAAAAACTCAATCAAACATAGATACAAAATACTTACACTATCCTGAAAAAACACATGTTAGAGATGATATTCAAATTAAAATTCGAACACTAATCATACATAACTTTTTGTATCATACTTATCCTTGATTGTTCATGTGTTGTCCTTACTGCAGTGATCCTTGAATGCATATTTTTTCTTGCCTTATAGAAGCTTGATATTGAATCTATTGTGTCTGTGTAATTTCATATCTCCAAGGTCTAAAATTTTGTCCTGTGGTAGCCCTCTACGTCCTATTTCCAACCCCATAGGTCTGATCAACATTGGATTCTTTATGAAATAATTATTCCCAATCTGCTATGATGACCTCATTATAGACTGGTTCAGTAGAGCGAACTTGTACAAAGTTCCACGTGTCACTGTTTCAACCTTTGGTCCTAAAAATGATATAAAATAAACTAACACCCATTCTATTTTTTTCACTTTTTACAAAATTTGAATCCAATGTTCAGAGACAAAGTTGTGACGATTTTTCCAAGGTCACTTGTTTGACATGAAATTCAAGAGCCTACACAAACCAGAACTTCATCATATCATATCTCTGAAAATATAGTGAAACAATATCTGAAATTCATACATGAACTTAATCAGGATTTCTTCTAAATGGGTTTTTAGTTTCAGCATCTGAAACTTAGCAGAAAAAATTTATAGCGAAAATTCCACAATGATCTATTATAAGTAGTGAAATCATTATGTGAGAAGGATATGAGGGTCGTAATTTATATAAATGATTAGGTTGAGAGGGTATAACCAAGTTAACGTTGGAGGGATTTTACGAGCTTAAAAAATGATTAATTATTGAAAATTAAATGACCATAGTAAGTTATTAGTTTCATGTCACAACCTCATGGGGTTTTAGCCCACTAACTGGGGTTAATAAATTCAAACACGAATATCTATCGAACAATCCATAATTATGTGGCATGCCATATATCAATGAAAACATCTCGACGAGTAGAAAACATCCAAAATATACTTGAATTGGAATAGAGTAAGTTTTCAAGTCAAAATGCCTATGCAACAATGGGGTATCCCCTGGTGTTGCTTGGGTTGACATCAATGACAACCACTGATAAACAATCTTCCCCTTTGGCATTGATAGAAACAAAATTATTCCCTGTACGATCATGAGACCTCTTCCTACATCATTCTCTCCCCCTTTGTCATCAATGACAAAGGGTAACTCAACCTGACAAACGACATCCTCAAGACGTATACACACCTACACTCCCCACCCCCCCCCCCATTTTTTTTACTTAGTTAGATAAGTGAAAAAGTCAAATGAGAACTTTTCAGAATACCAAGCTTTAGGCGAAGATACTTAAATGCTTCACAAGGTAATAGTTTGGTAAATATGTCAGAAATTTGTTCCTTTGTGCCAACATATTCAAGCTTGATATTATTTTCGGTGACTTTCTCTCTAATGAAATGATATATGATTGGAATGTGCCTTGTTTTGGAATGCATCATAGGATTCTTGGAGATACTGATGTCACTGGTGTTATCACAAAACATGGGAATATGATCATAAAACTTGACTTGAATATCTTGCAGAGTTTGCTTCATCCAGAGAACTTGAGTACAACAGGCTATTGTCATGGTATATTCTACTCCTACTGTGGATAACGAGATTGACTGCTTTTTACTTAGCCATGAAACAAGAAAACCACCTAGATAGAATGTTGCTCCACTGGTACTCTTTTGATCATCAACACTTCCTGCCCAATCTGCATCTGTATAAGCTTGGATAACTAGATTATTTCCTTTGGGATACCATAAACCATATTCTGTTGTGCCCTTAAGATATCAAAGAATTACTTTGACAACAATAATATGAGATTCTTTTGGTGTTTCTTGGAATCTTGCTACTTGTCCAAATTCCTGAATTACATCTGGCCGAGAAGCTGTCACATATATTAGACTGCCAATCATAGTATTATACAACCTCTTGTCCACATCCTTTTGAAAAATCATCTAAGATTAACTTGCAACCTGTTACCATTGGGGTAAGGACAGGCTTACAATCTTCCATCTTGAATTTCTTGAGCATTTCCTTGATGCACGTGGTTTGATATATAATTATTCCTTGATCCTGCTGAGATATCTGAAGCCCTAAAAAGTATGTCATCTCGCCAAGTAGAGACATTTAGAACTCACTTTTCATCTTTGTGGCAAATTTTTTACTTAATATGTCATCATTGCTTCCGAAAATTATAACTTCTACATATACATCATTAATTGTTAGGTTATCTTGATCCACTTTCACATAGATAATGTTGTCTGCACTTCCTTTCTTGAATCCTTGTTGATGTAGATATCCATCAAGATGAGCATACTTGAGACCATATGATTCCTTATTTAATCTATAGACATAGTCTTCCTTTTCAGAGAGCAGAAAATCTTCGAGTTGTTCAATGTAAACTTCTTCTTCCAATTCACCATTTAGAAAGGTTGACTTAACGTCCATTTGGTACACCTTGATTTTTCTCGAGAATACATAAGCGAGAAACATTCTGATAGCTTAGATTCTTGAAATGAGAGAAATTTTTTCTTCAAAATCAATTCCTTCAACTTGTGCATATCCTTTGTAGAATAATCTTGTCTTATAACTAGTAACCTGTCCATTCTCATTCAATTTGTTTTTGAAGACCCATTTAGTTCCAATAACATTTTTATCCTTTGGACGTGGAACCAATTCCCAAGTATTGTTTTTCTTAATTTGATCCAGTTCTTCATTCATAGCTGCTACCCAATGTTCATCTTAACTAGCTTCCTCAAAATCACTAGGCTCAAAATTTTCTAAAAAGAAAGGTAGGCTTGTTGTGATGAACAAAGTTGTTGACTTCTTCTGGTTCAAATTCCTTCATTTATGTTTTCGATGATTTGATTTGATGGATGATTCTTTTGACACCATTCGTTTAAAGCTTTTGGAGAATTTTCTTGTACATCCTGCTGATCATTTATTATTTCCTCTTGGTTGAATGTTATTTCCTTTTTTTATTGGTCTTGTTCTTGAGCTTCTTCTTCATCCTTTACAGATTCTCACTCAGATCCATCAGATTTTCTTGAAGGGACAATCTCATCTTCATCCTTTGTAACACAATATTCATCAAAATTAACATTTATGCTTTCCACTATTTTTTTCGCCTCATATTGTGGCATCTACAAGCCTTCCTTTTGTGTGAATAACCAACAAAAATACCTTCATCGACATGGGAATCGATCTTGCCCAATTTTTTATCTTCTCTTTTGATGTTGCATTTTCTTCCAAATATTTTTAAGTATTTGATGTTAGTCGGTTTTCCTTTCCATAATTCAGATGGAGTCATGTTACAATCATTCCTTAGCAAACCTTTTTTTATAATTAATACAACTATATTGATTGCTTGAACCCATAATTTATCATCTAATTTTGATTCATTTAACGTTTTTTTGGCCATTTCCTGTACGGTTATGTTTTTTCTTTCAAAAAATCCATTTTGTTTTGGTGTTCTAGCTACTGAGAATTTCCTTTTTATTCCATTTTCATCACAACATTGTTGAAATACCTTGGAAGTGAATTCTCCTCCATTATCTGATCTTAGACATTTGATCTTCAAATCAGTTTCATTTTCAACTAATTCCTTGAAGATTCTAAAACATTTGAATGCCTTATTATTTTTCTTTAAAAATATGATGGTTGTCATTCTGTTGTAATCATGTATGATTGGGATAAAATATAATTCTCCATCTAAACCTTTTGTTCTCATATGATCACATAGATCAATATGTACTAATTCCAAGGGATGTGATGAAAAGTGTTCTTTTGTCTTGAACTCAATTTTTTTTTGCTTTCCATTCCGACAAGATTCACATAACGTATTGGTGGGTTTTGAAATTTTAGGTATTTCTCTTACTGTTTCCTTCTTGCTATTCCTGACAAAATTGTCGAAATTTATATGTCTCATTCATTTATGCCATAAAAAATTTTCGTCTTCTTTCGCCAAAAACACCCTTTAGGTGTCTCATCCAAAATATATATGTCATTTGGAGCTCTTCTTGCTGTAGTCACAATTTTACCGAATATTTCTTTCCTCATTTCACACTTCTTAGAGTTGAATAGAATATTCTGTCCTTGATTGCAGATTTGTCCAACATTGAGCAGATTGTGATTCATATTTTCAACCAACAACACATATTTCACTAATGCATTATTTCTTCCAAGTGTGACTGTACCTACTCCTATGACGTTTGAAGACCCATCATTTCCAAAAGATATTGTTCCATATTTATTTTCCTTCAACGATATGAAATTATTCCTATCTCCAATCATATGAGTTGAGCAACCACTATCAACATACCAAACGTTTCTGTTGCTTTGAGCCTTGAGATAAATAACACATTTTTCAGTCTTCTTTTTCCATATTTGTTCATTATGATTTTGTGGGAATTCCTTTGAGGAACTTCCAAGCCTGTAATATTTATCTGGGTGTCCAAAATTTTTACATTTGTAACATTCGACATCATCTCTCAAATGATCAAATCTATTAATATTCTGTTGAGTTCCGAAATATCCATTTATGAAATATCTCCCGAAACTGTATTTATTCTAGCTTTATTTATTCTAAACATACATGCGACATTATATAGCTCTATGTCCAAACCTTCCACATGAATAAAAATGATCATAAAATATAATTTGATACCTGGGAGGAAATATTCTTCGAGGAATTGTCTTCCATGGTTCTTCTTGTGAGTCCTGATCTCTTGAGTTGGCTAGAAGGTCTACCTGAGTGTTAGATTTTGCATATCCATCTTCTTTTGTTGTCATAGAAGGACTTGGATCTTTTTCAGATTTTTATTTTTAACCAAGACCAGCTTTTTCAGTGTTTGATCATTGATTTTTGATGATTTCTTCCAATGCCTTGGAGCTGTTGGTGTAGTTTTGAAGAGTTTTTCCATTTTTTACTTTCTTTTTAAGAGAAAGTATTTCATATTCCAATGCTTCTATTTCCTTGTTGCTTTCCTTTAATTCCTCCCTGACCAATTCTTCAACTTGTTTGTATTCTTCAACCTTGATTTTAAGATTTAGGGCATGTTCCCTTTCTATATTTCATTTATCTTCAAGAGTGTTGACATGCTTCTTCTCGACCTTGAGCTCTTTATAACCCTGATCACTTCGTTATGAAATTTAACCTCAGTCATCTCTTCTTATTTGTCTCATTCTTCAACAGATGATTCTTGCTTATTATGCCTGGCCATAAACAATACTATTCCATTTATTTATTATTCATTATCATTGTATTCATAAGATGAGGAGCTATCTTATTTGGAGAAGAAACTCTTTTTAAACCATTTATTCTTGCCTTTCTTATTGAAATTCCTCATACCTTTCTTTCCTTTCGTAACAACCTCATTTTTTTGAGAAAATTTTCCTGCAAAATTCCCAACCTCACCACAATCGAAAGATATCAATAGAAGTTTAACTTTGAATTTCCTTGTACCTGTTCTCATTTTTCACGTGAAGTAGGCAAAATATTTATCTGAAAATTCTTCTTCATCTTCTTCCTTACAACTACAAGTGTTCACTTTCTGAGTATGCTTGTCCTTACTATTTTTCTTAGATGCGGTGAATGTTGTTTCTAGGTGATATTTGTTATCCTCTTCATGAATCCTCATTTCATATGTCATAAGCACTACATGCAATTCATCTTTCCTAAGATTGGCTAGATTCGAACTATATTCCAAGGCAGATACCTTTGGGTTATATCTTACTAGAAAGGTTATAAGGATCTTTCGGAAAAATATTTTCATGTCGACAGGTTGACACAAACCTTCTAATGGATTTTTCTATTTCATCAACACGTTGTAAGTATGGATCAATATTTTCATGTTAATTTTGAGTTGCTCAAAATTTTCCCTGTAAATTTGAATCTTTGCTTCTTTCACGTTTGAGTCACCACCATATATATTCTCAAGTTTGCCCCATACTTCTTTAGCAGTTTTACAACTCAGTACCTTAAGATAGATAGATTCGATAAGCCCACTGATAATGACATCTTTAGCCTTTGCATCATATACCATATTTTTCTTTCCTTGTTCATTATGGGTCAGTGTAAAGCCCTTTTCAATGATTTCCCATACTTCGTATCCTTGCGCCAACAAATGAACCTACATTATTCCACTCCAAAGTGCATAGTTATTTCCATTGAACATAGGAACTCTATTCTTAGTATACTCCATGACCTCCTTCCAGTTGTTAGACTAGTATTGAAGGAACGAAGCTCTGAAACCAATTGTTGGAAATACTGAGAGGTGGGGTGGGGTGAATCATTATTTGTTATCAATTAACACTTTTTAATTTTTTTTGAGAATTAGTTAATCTTTAATTATTCTTTTTTTTTATCCAATAACAACAGTAAATAATAGAACACAATAGGCACATGAATTTTAGGTGGAAAACCCCCTCTAGGTCAAAAACCACTAAACGATTTTCTAATAAATTCTTTAATCTTCAGCCCTCACTGAAATGAAAGGTACAACTTCCTAGAATTATAAAAAAACATTCTTCTCCATATCCCACTTGAAGGATGCCCCAACTCCCTAGTTTCTTCAGTAGTCAACTGAATGGATGTCCCGTCATCCTAGACCAACCTACCACAGTGAAGTGTTCACAGGTTCCAACTTGTAGGTGACTTCATGTACCAACCTAGCACCTCCATGCCACCCTATAATTATCAATATAACACAACAGTGTGGACTCCCATACCAAGGAAAATTATCCAAAATACAATATGATTCATAATGATTTTCTTGAACTAGACCAATCACCCAATCACACTATGACCTACAACCCAACCATAACATTATCCAACAATGATACTTATACCTCCAAACAATGCCTCTCCAACTCTAGGCACATTGACTCTTTTAAAATAATTTCTCTTTTACAATTTCACAATGATGATTTTTACAGTACTAACTTTTGACACAACCTGATACTTGACTTGACACTACTTCTTTTAACACTAGCAGCCATTGAGGTATTTTTGTGCTTGCTTCAAGTAATGGTACTTTGGCATTGCATTATCCTTATAGTATGTGTCTGAGTTCTCCTATTGTGTCCCCCTTCCTTCACATGCAATACCCAAGCTAATATAGAAACAAAATAATTACACTATCCTGCAAGCCATATGTCAGAGAAATATTCAAAATTTAAATGTAAATACATTCAACATTTATAAAAAAAACCCAATCAAACATACATAAAAAATACTTACACTTTCCTGCAAAAACACATGTTAGAGATAATATTCAAATTAAATTCAAACACTAATCATACATACCTTGTTGTAGTAGAATTATCCTTCACTGTTGATGTGTTGTCCTTACAGTAGTGATCCTTGAATGCATATTTGTTTCTTGCCTTCTAGAAGCTCAATATTGAATCTGCTATATCCGTGTAATTTTAGATCTCGAAGATTTGAAATTTCATCTTGTGGTAGCCCTCTGAGTCCTTTGTCCAACCCTGTAGGTGTGATCATTATTGGATTCTTCAAGGAATAGTTATGCCCAATCTCCTACAATGACCTTATTATAGACTAGTTCAGTAGAGCGAACTTGTACGAAGTGCCATGTGTCACAGTTTCAACCTTTGGTCCTCAAAATGATACACAAAAAACTACAGTCCTTTCTCTTTCTCTCACTTTTTACAAAATTTGAATCCAATTCCTAGAGAGAACGTTATGACTATTTTTCCAAGGTCACTTGTTTGACATGAAATTTGAGAGCCTGCACAAACCCTAAATTCCTCAGATCATATCTCCAAAAATATAGCCTACCAATGTCTGAAATTCATATAAGCGTTTCATCAGGACTTTTCTCAAATGTGTTTTTAGTTTCAACATCTGAAACTTTGTAGAAAAAACGTTATAGTGAAAATTCCACAATGACCTGTTATAAGTAGAGAAATACGTACATGAGAAGGATATGAGGGTCACAATTTATATAAATTATGAGGTTAAGAGGGTATTAAATAAGTGAATGTTGGAGGGACTTTAGGAACTTAAAAATTTATTAATTATTGACAATTCAATGACCACAACCAATTATTAGTGTCATGTCATAGCGCCATGGGGTTTTAGCCCACTAACTAGGGTTACTAACTTGAAAAGTGAATATCTCTCAAACTATGAAGAATTACATGGAGTGGCATATATCAATGGAAACATCTCGAAAATTAGAAACTATCTAAAATATCTTTGATTCAGAATAGAGTAAGTTGTCAAGTCAAAATTCCTATACAAGAACAGGGTAGCCCCTGGTGCTACATAGATTGACATCAATGACAACCACTGATCAACACTATTTCCATAGAGGGAACTTGTACAGAGTGCCACGTGTCACTTCTTCTACCTTCAACCCTAAAAATCATACTTGAAATACTATATTCCATGAAATTTCATTCACTTTTTAAGAAATTCAAATATGATGCTCAAAGAGAAAGTTATGATGATTTTCCTTAAGTCACCTCTTTGAGATGGAACTCTAGATCCTGCAAAACTCTAACTTGCTCAGATCATATATTTTAAAATATAGCGAATAAATATTTAAAATTTGTACAAAAATTTCATCGCCATTTAGGCTCCATGCGATTTCAATTTGAACTTCTGAAGCCTCGTAGAAAAAAAAAATTATAGTGAAAATTCCAAGATGCCCTGTTTGAATTAGAGAAACCCTAGAATCCAAAGATATGATACCAAATGTTATGCAACCAACTGAAAAAATAGAATAAAATATAGATCAACGATTTAAAAATTAGTGTCTTTGAGGGGGAAACCTTCTTTACATTACATAAATGAATAATTCTTAGATAATACAAATGATAAGACCTCGTTGGTATATATAAGAGTCTAAGGGATCACAATATAATTGGAGCCTACATAATAATAATAATGTAAGGGAACAATAATAAAAATAGTGGCTTATATGGGGCACAAAAATAACAACATGGGGGATACATGGGAACAACAATTGTTTTGAAGACAATCCCTTCTATGGACAAAGTTGATCTCTCTAGCCCTAGAGTGGGTCTAGCAACACACGAGACTAACTAATGAACCCTTTCCTAGTTTGTATTCAAAGCGGAACAATAAGAACAAGAACATACCTTTTCCAAATGATATCATCGATTCCTTTGATGAAGACCTTGATTCCATGATTTAGGCTCACTCCACACTACATTTGGCATTTGAATACCCGTAACAAATCAAGAGATGAAAATAAGAGGCATGACAAGATACATAACATACATATAACACAAACTACCTTACAAATCAAGGAGAATTATGCTGCTTGCATAGATATATAGACAAAAATGGAAAATGAAACATCAGATGTATTATTAATGATAAAAATTGGAAGCATACAAATGTGGCCTTCATGTTGGAGACCTCACTTTGGTGATGTCTAAGTCAAAACTAAGTCTCTTCAAGAACTCCTTCTCCCAAATGGGAAATTTAGCATAATCATAGTATAGGGATGCAAAGGATTAATGATTAGGCAAGATCAACAATGACCAAATAGTAGTGGATGGATGGGATTTAATTTATAGGAATGGAGAGGGAGTTAGGAGCCCATAAAAGAAGGAGGAAGGCCCACTTCTCATGAGAAAATCCCTATTGATAAGATGAAGAGCTCCAAATGAGATTTCTCAACCATATCTCCACCGAAAAATATCCAACTTGCAATTCTGGAAAATTCTAGTGCACGAAGCTTCTTATCTATTTAAGGAAACATTGTTAGAAAGTATTCAACGTGTTTTTTCCCATAAAAAGTGCACTAGCGGTGCTAGGTCAAATTTTTTCAACAAACCATCAACACCAGTAGGGAACTAGCAAAGAGCACCAACCCAAAAATTTAAGTTTTAAGCTGAGCTTCTTCAGGAAACCTTAGCTTTATGTTGGTCTTCAAGGGATATCTTGTTGTCTTCTTCATGTTCTATATACTACACAATTGTCATCTTAGGGAACTTGAGGATCAAGGACGGAAAGTGAACAGGGTGAAAAATTACAGTGTAACAATAATAAAAATAGGGGGCTACACTATCTCCATCCACCTATCTCACCTCCTATTCTTCTTCTCCACTCTCTCTATCCCTCCCTCCCTACTACTCCTTCCCACTCTCTCTCTCCTTAACACCCCTCTCCCTCTCTCACTCCTCATTCCTCCCTCCCTCTCTGTCTCCCTCCCTTTTCCCATTTTCCTCCCTCTCTCCCTCCCTAAATCTCCCCCTTCCCCTAGTTATTTCATGTCTCCCTCCCTTTTCCCCTTTCCTCTCATTTTTACGCCCTGTTTTTATTTATTTAGAATTTTTTTCCTGCCATTCGATTTGATTATATTTCTTATATTCCCTATGATACCCATTAATTCAATTTCCTTTCATTTACAAAAAATTTCAAGAAAAGTTATTAAAATTAAAATCTATTGTCCCCAAACATTGTGACCATTGGACTCCTAGTACAACATCAACACCACCCATTCGAATGGAAAGCATTGTAATATTCAATACATATTCCCACTGTTTGTCTTGATATCATGTCACTTTGAAGATTAATTTATAGTTTCTCCACTTGCAATGATCACTTGACACTTTGGTGTTAGATATAGGAAGAAATTCAATTCCTTTGCTATCTTACAATGAATAAATTGTGTAGAATTTGAAATCTTCCCAGGATATGCAGAAAATTTACAAAGATAGAAACAAAATTAATAGGGAATTTAAGATCAAGGAACATTTATTATTAAAAGTGAAAGTAAAGAAGATGTCACTGATATTTGGAAGTTGTTCCAAGTTGGAAATGAGATATTGTGGGCCATTCAAGATCTGAGAAAGTATTGGTCTGGTTGGATATAGGCTTTCATTACCTACATATATGCATGCTCCTGATGTGTTTTATGTTCATTTACTATCTCTCCCTCTCTCTCTCCCTCTCTCTCTCCCTCTCCCTCTGTCTCTCTCTATCTCTCTCTCTCCCTCTCTCTCTCTCTCTGCCTCCCTCTCTCTGTCTCCCTCTCCCTCTCCCTCTCTCCCTCCCTCTCTCTCTCCCTGCCTCTCTCTCTCTCTCCCTTTCCCTCTCTCTTTCTCTCTCTCTCTGTCACCCTCCCTCTCTCTCCCACTCTCTCTCTCCCTCTCCCTCTCCCTCTCTCTCGCTCTCTCTCTCACTCTCCCCCCCACTCTCTCTCTCCCCCCCCTCTCTCTCTCTACCTCTCTCTCTCTCCCTCTCTGTCCCGTTCCCTCTCCGTCCCCCTCCCTCTCTGTCCACCTCCCTCTCTCTCCCTCCATCTCCCTCCCTCCATCTATCTCCCTCCCTCTTTCTCTCTCTCCCTCTCCCTCTCTCTCACCGTCCCTCTCCCTCACTTTGTCTCTCCCTCCCTGATGCTCCCTCCATCTCTCCCTCCCACTCCCACTCTATCTCTCTCTCTCTCTCCTGCTCCCTCCCTCCATCTATCTCTCTCTCCCTCCCTCCCTCTCTCCCTCCCCCTCTCTCTCTCCCTCCCTCCCTCTCTATCTCTCTCCTGCCCTCCCTCCTTCTCCCTCCCTCCCTCTCTCCCTCTCTCGCACTTCCTTCCTCCCTCCCTCTCTCTCTCCCTCCCACTCCCTCCCACTCTCCCTCCCGCTCCTTATCTCCCTATCTCCCTCTCACTCCCTCTCTCTCTCTCCCCCTCCCTCTATCTCCGCTTCACTCTCTCCCTCTCTCTTTCTCTCTCTCTCTCCCGCTACCTCTATCTCCCCCTCACTCTCTCCCTCTACCTCTCACTCTCCCTCCTGCTAAATATCCATCTCTCTACCTCCCTCCCCCTCTCTCTCTCTCCCTCCTGCTCCTTCTCTCTCTCTCTCTCCATTCCTGTTTCACTCTCTCACTCCCACTCCCTCTCTCTCTCTCTCTCTCTCTCTCTCTCTCTCTCTCTCTCCCTCTCTTTCTCTCTCTTTCCCTCCCATTCCCTCTCTCTCTCTCTCTCTCTCTCTCTCTCTCTCTCTCTCTCTCCCTCTTGCTCCATATCTCACTCACTCCCTCTCTATCTCCCTCCCACTCCCTCTCTGTCTCTCTCCCTTCGAATCCCTCTCTCTCTCCCTCTCTCTCCCCCTCCCTCTATCTCTTTCCCTCCCTCTTCCTCTCTCCCTCTCTCTCTCTCTCTCCCTCTCTCTCTCTCCCTCCCTCTCTCCCTCTCTCACTCTCTCTCTCTCTCTCCCTCTCTCTCTCCCCCTCTCCCCCTTTCACTCTCTCTCTCTCTCTCTCTCTCTCTCTCTCTCTCTCTCTCTCTCCCTCTCTCTCTCTCTCCCTCCCCCTTTCCCTCTCCCTCTCTCTCTCTCCCCCCCCCTCTCTCTATCTCTCTCTCTCTCTCTCTCTCTCCCTCTCCCTCCCTGTCTCTCCCACTCTCTCCCTCTCTCTCTCTCTCTCTCTCTCTGTCTATCCCCCTTTCCCTCTCAGTCCCCCTCCCTCCCTCTCCGCCTCCCTCCATATCCCTCCCTCTCCCTCCCTCCATCTATCTCCATCCCTCTCCCTCTCTCTCCCTCTCCCTATGTCTCTCCCTCCCTCCTACTCCCTCCATCTCTCCCTCCATATCCCTCTCTCTCTCTCCCTCCCTCCCTCTCTATCTCTTTTCCTCCCGCTACCTCTCTCTCTCTCCCTCTCTCCCTCCCTCCTTCTCTCTCTCCCTCTCCCTCCCTTCCTCTCTCTCTCCCTCTCCCTCCCTCCCTCTCTCTCTCCCTCCCTCTCGCTCCCTCTCTCTCTCCATCTCTCTCCCTGTCTCTCTCTCCCCCTCCAATATATCTCTCCTACTCTCTCCCTTTCCCTCTCTCTCCCTCCCCCTTCCTCTATCTCCCCCTCAATCTCTCCCTCTCCCTCTCGCTCTACCTCCCGCTCCTTATCTATCCCTCTCCCTCCCTCCCTCTCTCTCCCTAACTATCTCTCTACCTCCCTCCCTCCCTGTCTCTCTCTCTCTCCCTACCACTCCCTCTCTCTCTCTTCCCTCCTTCCCTGTCTCTTTCTCTCCCTCCCACTCCCTCTCTCTCTCTTCCCTCCCTCTCTCTCTCTTTGTCTCTCTCTCTATCTCCCTCCCTACCTCTCCTTCCATCTCTCCCTCCGACTCTATCTCCCTCACTCTCTCTCTCTCTCTCTCTCTCTCTCTCTCTCTCTCTCTCCATTTCCCTCCCCTTGTCTCCCTCTTCCTCTCTCCCTCTTTGTTTCTCCCTCCCTCTCTCTCTCCCTCTTCCTCTCCCTCCCTCTGTCTACCTCTCTCTCTCTCCGTCTCTCACTCTCTCTCCCTGCTTCTCTTTCTCTCTCTCTCTCTCTCTCTCTCCCCCCCCCTGCCCCTCTCCCCCTCTCTCCCCCACTCTCCCCTACCCTCCATCTCCCTCTCCTCCCCCCTCTCCCTCCTCCCCCCTCTCCCTCCTCCCCCTCTCTCTCTCTCTCTCTCTCCCTCTCTATCCCCCTCTCCGTCCCATCTCTCGTCTTCCCTTCTCTCCCTGTCTCCCTATCCCTCTCCCTCTCTCTCCCTCTCCCCTACCCTCCCCCACCCTCCATCTCCATCTCCCTCTCCCCCTCCACTCCCTCTCCCTCTCCCCCTCCACTCCCTCTCCCCCTCTCCCTCTCTCTCTCTCTCTCTCTCCGCCTCCCTTGCCCTCCCCCTTTCTCTCGCCCTTCATCCTCTCTCTCTCTCTCTCTCTCTCTCTCTCTCTCTCTCTCAATCCCCCTCCCCCTCTCTCTCCCCCTCCCTCCCCTGCCCTCCATCTCCCTCTCCATCTCCTTCCCCCTTACCCCCCTCCCTCTCCCTCTCCCTCTCCTTCTCCACCTCTCTCTCTCTCTCTCTCTCTCTCTCTCTCTCTCTCTCTCTTTGTCTCCCTCTCAGTCACCCTCTCGGTCCCCTCTCTCCCTGTCTCCCTCTCTCTCCCTCTCCCCCATCCTCCCCCGCCCTCCATCTCCATCTCTCTCTCCCTCTCCTTCCCCCTTGCCTCCCCCCTTCTCACTCTCCCCCTCTCCCTCTCCCTCTCTCTCCCTCCCTCTCTCTCCCTCTCCCTCTCCCTCCCTCTCTCTCCCACTCTCTCTCTCTCTCTCCCTTTCCCTCTCAATCCCCCTCACTCCCTCTTCGCCTCCCTCCATATCCCTCCCTCTCCCTCCCTCTATCTATCTCCCTCCCTCTGTCTCTCCCTCCCGCTCCCTCTCTCTCTCTCTCCCTCCCTCCCTCTCTATCTCCTTTCTTCCCGCTCCCTCCCTCTCACCCTCCCCCTCCCTCTCTCCCTCCCCCTCCATCTATCTCCCCCTCGATCTCTCCCTTTCCCTCTCGCTCCTTATCTATCTCTCTCCCTCCCTCCCTCTCACTCCCTCTCTCTCTCCATCTCGCTCCCTCTCTAACTCTCCCCCTCCAATATCTCTCTCTTTCTCTCTCCCCCTCCCTCTCAATCCCTCCCCCTCCCTCTATCTCCCCCTCAATCTCTCCCTCTCCCTCTCACTCTACCTCCCGCTACTTATATATCTCTCTCCCTCACTCCCTTTCTCTCCCTCCATCCCTCCCTGTCTCTCTCTCCCCCTCCCACTCCCTGTCTCTCTCTTCCCTCCCTCTCCCTCACTCTCCCTCCCACTCCCTCTCTATCACTATCCCTCCCACTCCCTCTCTCTCTCTCCCGCTCCCTCCCTCTCTCTCTCTCCATCTCTCTCTCTATCTCCCACCCTCACTCTCCTTACATCTCTCCCTCCCTCTCTCTCTCTGTCTCTCTTTGTCTCTCCCTCTCTCTCTCTCTCTCCCTCTCTCTATCGCTCCATTTCCCTCCCTCTATCTCCCTCTTCCTCTCTCCCTCTTTGTTTCTCCCTCCATCTCTCTCTCTCTCTCTATCTCTCTCTCTCTCTCTCGCTCTCTCTCTCTCCCCCTCCCCCTTTCCTTCCCCCTTTCCCCCCTCACTCTCTCTCTCTCTCTCTCTCCCCTCTCTCTCTCTCTCCCTCTCGGTCCCCTCCCTCCCCGTCTCCCTCTCTCTCCCTCTCCCCTGATCTTCCCCGCCCTCCATATCCATCCCCCTCTCCCTCTCCCTCTCCTTCCCCCTTGCCTTCCTCCCTCTCCCCCTCCCCTTCTCCCTCTCCCCTCACCCTCTCCCCTTCTCCTCCTCCTCCCTCTCTCTCTCGCTCTCTCTATCTCTCTCTCCACCTCATTCCCCCTCTCTCTCCCCATCCCTGCCCCACCCTCCATCTCCTTCTCCCTATCCTTTCCCCTTGCCCCCCTCCCTCTCCCTCTCCCTCTCCTTCTCCACCCCCCCCTCTCTCTCTCTCTTGTTGAAATTTGGTAATCGGAGGATAGGTGGTTCCCTAAGGCTTTGATCTTTGGCCTAGGGAAAAGTGTCCAAAAGAATTTAATTTTTCTCATAAAGTGACTTTATAATTTTTATAAAGTCAAATCTAATTTAAAAGTGACTTTAAGTGATAAAGTTACTAAAGTCTAATTTAAAAGTGACTTTAAGTGATAAAGTTACTAAAGTCTAATTTAAAAGTGACTTTAAGTGATCAAGTTACTAAAGAATTAATTTTAAAGTGACTTTAATAATGTCAATGTAAAATTAGAAAGGAAAAGTGACTTTGGAAATAAATGACTAAGTGGGTCTTTGTTAAGAGGTAAATTTGAGTAAAAAAATAGAAAGTGAGATTTAAATGAGTGATGTTAATCAGCCCTAGATTTTCAAAATACAACCCCCCGACCATTGGATTGAGATTCCTGAAATACTTAGGGTTAGGTTAAAGGAGGTAAAGGAGGGAAAAGGTCATTCATTCTTTCATGAGCAGACTGGGAGAAGGAGAGAAGGAGAGCTGGAGATTTTTCTTAGCAGTGAGAAGAAGGAGGGCAGTAGTGAAGAGATTTCAGCAAAGGTACAACAACATTTATTGGCACACATGCCGAGGCAGAAAATTCGTACAGCAAAGGAGAGGCAGTGTTTCCAAGTGAGGAGGCACAAAAATTGAGGAAGAGGGTACATCAGCAAGCACGCACTCCAAGGCACAAAAATTAGGCACGTTTTTCAAGGAAGAGGGTGGTTGTCATTTTCGGCACAAAAACCGAGGAAGAGGACAGCAATTACAGCTTTGTTTTTTGGCACGTATTTCAAGAGAGGTTGCTGTACAAAATCTGTACAGTCCGTACAGCAAAGTACGACTGTTTCAACATGCTTTTCGAGGTGGCCGTACAGCATTTAATGTTGTCCTAAAGTTCTGTAAATTTTCTATTTTTTGTTGTTGCTGATTTGGCACAATTTCTGAGGGGGTGTGCAAGCACGGAAATCGAGATAAGTCTGTATATTGGTTGCTGGAATTTTTTCTGAGTTTTTCCTGTTTCACTGTAAAAAGCAATATTCAGAAATATAAAAGAGAAGCTTTTGAACCGGTTTTCCCCAAGAGTTGTAGGGGGTTTTTCCAGGGTCATGTTGACCAAAAATATCAGTGTTAAATGTGTTGAATGGTTGTTTTATGCTTGCTGATTTTTATTTCTGCATTTTCCAACATTATTTAAATTTTCCAGAATTTGCGTTTTCAGCAAAAATTTATTTTCCAGTTTGTTGAATGTAAGGATATGGGAAAGGGCATTTAAATATTTGGAGAAATAAGGTGAAACTAAAACCCGGGATGGGAAAGAGGAAATTTCTACATCATATCAGAGGTTGGGTGCTGAAAGTGCAGTTCGGGACAGCAAGGAGAAAAATACAGCCTGCTGATTTTTCACTCAGAAAATTCCAGCAAGCTGATTTTTCAAAAACAGAATTTTTATCTTTACTACAGCAGTGCTATTTTTCAATTTTAGGACAGCAGGATGTCATTGGGATTGAGGGTGGAGGATAGGTTGGATGGGCATACCAATTACCGCGTTTAGAAGGAGAGAATGCAGAGTATCTTTGAGGAGGCAGAAGTCTGGGATATCATGGTTCATACCACACAACAGCCTGTTAATGTGCCTACTGATGCTACTCAGTTGGAAACATATAATAAAAAGAACAACAAGGGCAAGAGACTGATTCTAGACGGAATCAAAGACCATTGCATTCCTCATGTGAGAGGAAAGAGAAATGCTCATGAGATGTGGACATCATTGACCAATCTCTACTAAAGTACCAATGAGAACCAGAAAATGGTCCTGAAGGAGAAGCTGAAGACCATTAAGATGGGTAAGACTGATAGTGCAGCTGGATATCTCACAAAGATTACTAACGTGAGAGATGAGTTAGAAGCAATTGGAGAGGAAATTGCACCCACTGAGTTGGTGCGGATAGCAGTGAATGGCCTCTCTAGTTCATGGATGAACTTTGCTGATGGGGTTTGTGCACGTGAGACCCTTCCCACATGGGAGAGGTTTTGGGATGATTGCATTCAGACATAGATCAGGAAAGGTCAGCTTGGGGCAGCCAAGCCAGTTGAGCAGGATGAGGATTTAGCACTGTTGGCAAGAGGCAAGAAAGGAAAAGGGAAGAAGAAGGCTTCCACAAGCAATGATGGGGGCAAAGGCAAAGGTAAAGGTAAACAGAGTAACACACAGAAGGACTATTCCAAGGTGAAGTGTTGGAATTGTCAGAAGATGGGACACTATGCAATTGTGTGTCCGGAGAAGAAGAAGAAGAAGGGGAAGAACCAGAGCATGGCAGCATCAGCAGAGGTTGAGGACTTTACAGATCGCTTTGACTGGGAGTTTGGGTTCATTGCATGTGAGTCCTCTAGTGCAGGATCACCTGCCATAGAGGTTCAAAGGGAGCATGCATTTCCCTCGACTAGCGGAGCATCTTCGGGTATCTGGTATGTGGACAGTGGAGCTTCACGTCATATGACAGGAGTCTGTGAGTACTTCTTAGAGCTTTCAGAGAGTGGCACTGATATAGAGGTAGTACTCGGTGATGACAGAGTTGTTAGAGCAGTCGGTGTGGGAACATTGACATTTCAAAGGGAGTCTAAACCTCCCTTAAAGGTGTCAGATGTTCTTTATGTGCCAGGGACAAGGAAGAACCTCATATCCATCTTAGCTTTGGAGGATAGAGGATATGAGATACTGTCCAGGGGAGGACAGGTGTTGATATATCCCAGGGGCGCTTCAGTTGATTCAGCTAGAGTGATAGGTGTATGCCATGCAAAGGTGTACAAGTTTGCATTTCAGCCCCTTTTGGCATTGAGTAGTAGCACTGATAGCAGAGCTAGCAGTTCTGAGCTGTGTGAGATTTGGCACCGTAGGATGGGGCATATGTATCATGGAGCCTTGAGGACTTTACGAGATATCACTACAAGTGTGCCAGATTTCAGTACTGATCACTTTGATACTTGAAGAGGATGTGCGATAGGCAAGTTTGCCAAATCCCCATTTCCCAGCAGTGACAGTAGAGCAACTGGGATACTTGATTTGATTCATTCCGATGTGAGCGGTCGGATGTCTCATGTTTCCTTGAGTGGATATGAGTACTATGTTTTATTCATTGATGATCACTCCAGGAGGACCTGGATTTATTTCTTGAAGACCAAGAGTGAGGTGTTCAAGCGGTTTCAGGAGTTCAGAGCTCTTGTGGAGACACAGACAGGTCGGAAGATCAAGTCCCTGAGGTCGGACAATGGAGGAGAGTACACCCTTGGAGAGTTTTTTGACTATTGTGCGGAGGCAGGCATTAGGAGGGAGTTCACTGTTCCTTACAACCCCCAGCAGAACGGGGTTGCGGAGAGGAAGAACAGATCCATCGGAGGAGCTGCCAAAGCCATGTTACATGATCAGGGGTTGCCATTGTTTTTGTGGGCAGAGGCCTGCAACACTGCTGTTTATTTGCAGAACAGAAGTCCGCATCGTGCCTTGGGGCACATGACTCCGGAGGAGGCTTTTTCTGGGAAGAAGCTTGATATTGGTCATCTTCGTATCTTTGGGTGTATCACATACTCCTACATACCCAAGGAGAAGAGGACCAAACTAGAGCCCACCGCAGAGAAGGGTATCTTTGTGAGCTATAGTGAGACCTCAAAGGCCTTTCGGATTTACATTCCTGCACAGAGGAAAGTTGTTGTCAGGCGGGATGTGAAGTTCGAGGAGGACAGGGCGTTTAGGGTCTAGGTAGTTAGAGTATACGGATCGAGCGAGACACTCGGCGAGCGGTTGAGTCGGTCGCGAGGATCCGGTGGCGAGATCCCACGAGGATCCCGAGAGAGCCGCATCTATGATGATGTGGGGTCGGGTCGGTGAGCGATCGCTCGCGGTCGGTGGCCGGCCGACATGCGGGCGGTTCGTGGCGCGGTTGCTAGGGTCCATTGATGGACGATTCACCGCGGTACCTCAGCATCTACAGGTTCAGAGGTTCAGGTGCAGGCAGGAGGACAACAGACAGACAGTCAGGAATTCAGGCTCTTGATGATGATGAGGAGGAGGAGTTTCATTCTCTAGTGGGAGAAGTGTGCTCAGGGAAGAGGAAGCCCAAGTGGCTTCAGGACACCTTGAGAGAGGCCACATCTGTTGCTGGACCTAAGAGGCCGGTCAGAGAGAGCAGACCACCTGAGAGGTTTTATAGCTATATGGCAATGGCTACCAGCATCCTTGAGTCTGAGCCTTCTAGCTATGAGGAGGCAGCTAGCCAGCAGGTCTGGAGAGAGGCCATGCAGGAGGAGTATTCTTCTATCATGAAGAATGAGGTTTGGGAGGTGGTGCCGAGGCCTGAGGGAAAATCCGTGGTTACTTCCAGATGGATTTACAAGGTAAAGCATGCTGCAGATGGCAACATTGAGAAATTCAAAGAGAGGTTTGTGGCTAGAGGGTTCTCCCAGGTAGAGGGAGTTGATTATGAGGAGACCTTCACTCCCGTGGCTCGATATACTTCGATCCGCTCCATTATATCGATAGCAGTAGAGATGGGTTGGAAGATCCACTAGATGGATGTGAAGACTGCATTTCTCAATGGCTTCATACAGGAGGAGGTGTACATTGAGCAGCCACAGGGCTTTGAGGTGCATGGGAAGGAGTCCCATGTGTGTAGACTGAAGAAGGCCCTTTATGGCCTGAAGAAAGCTCCCAGAGCTTGGTACTCCAGGATAGATACATACTTGCAGGAGATGGGTTTCACAAAGAGTGAGGCAAATCCGAACCTTTACTATATTGTGATAGGTGAGGAGCCTCTCATTCTGGTGCTGTATGTGGATGACTCAGTCATTACAGGTGTAGAGAGACTCATAGAGCACTGTAAGAGAGATCTTGTGGCGGATTTTGAGATGAAGGACATCGGCTTGATGCATTACTCTTTTGGGTTTGGAGGTGTGGCAGGAGGAGGGTAATTTCTTCCTGGGGCAGGGGAAGTATATTGTGGACATCCTTGGCAGATTCCACATGGAGGATTGTAGACCCATGTTGACACCGATGATCACCAACTGGAAGAAGCTTCATGCTTCGGATTCTGAGTTGGTGGGTCCCACATTGTATAGGCAGCTGATTGGTTCCTTAATGTATTTGGTCAACACTAGACCAAATATTTGTTTTGCAATCAACACGATGAGTCATTTTATGTCTGAGCCTAGGAAGGTTCACTGGGTGGCTGCAAAACACATTTTGCGGTACTTGTAGGGGACAATGGATTATGGTCTGGACTACAAGCAAGGGGATGGAGTGAGATTGGCAGGTTATAGTGATTCTGATTGGGCAGGTTGTGCTTCTGATAGGAAGAGCACTTCAGGGTGTTGTTTTGGGTTTGTTTCGGCAGTGGTGTCATGGTTCAGCCGAAAGCAGGAGTCAGTAGCATTGAGTTCAGCGAAAGCAGAGTATATGGCAGCCAGTTTAGCTAGTTGTGAGGCCATCTGGCTTCGCAAGATGTTGTTTGGCTTATTTGGTTAGCCGTTGAGACCTTCAGTGATTTACTGTGATAATCAGAGTTGCATTAAACTCACGGAGAATCCAGTATTTCATGACAAGTCAAAGCATATCGGGATCAAATATCATTTCATGAGAGACTATGTTCAGTAAGGAGCTTTAAATCTTGAGTATATTCCCACTGATGAGCAGGTTGCAAATATTCTTACCAAAGCCTTACCACGGGGCAAGCATGTCTACTTCAGAGACAAGATGGGTGTGGTGAGGAACACCTTCCTCGGTAAGAGGGAGTGTTGAAACTTGGTTACCGGAGGACAGGTGGTTCCCTAAGGCTTTGATCTTTGGCCTAGGGAAAAGTGTCCAAAAGAATTTAATTTTTCTCATAAAGTGACTTTATAATTTTTATAAAGTCAAATCTAATTTAAAAGTGACTTTAAGTGATAAATTTACTAAAGTCTAATTTAAAAGTGACTTTAAGTGATAAAGTTACTAAAGTCTAATTTTAAAGTGACTTTAATAAAGTCAATGTAAAATTAGAAAGGAAAAGTGACTTTGGAAATAAATGACTAAGTGGGTCTTTATTAAAGTGGTGTGAGTAAAAAAATAGAAAGTGAGATTTAAATGAGTATTTAATCTCAGCCCTAGATTTCAATCTATTTTAGCCATTGGATTTAGGGATTCCCCAAAAGTCACTTAGGGTTAGGTTAAAGGAGGAAAAGGAGGGAAAAGGTCATTCATTCTTTCATGAGCAGATTGGGAGAAGGAGAGAAGGAGAGCTGGATATTTTTCTAAGTAGTGAGAAGAAGGAGGGCAGCAGTGAAGAGATTTCAGCAAAGGTACAACAACATTTATTGGCACACATACCGAGGCAGAAAATCCGTACAGCAAAGGAGAGGCAGTGTTTCCAAGTGAGGAGGCACAAAAATCGAGGAAGAGGGTACAATAGCAAGCACGCACTCCAAGGCACAAAAATCAGGCACGTTTTTCAAGGAAGAGGGTGGTTGTCATTTCTGGCACAAAAACCGAGGAAGAGGACAACAACTACAACTCTGTTTTTTGGCACAGATTTCGAGAGAGGTTGCTGTAAAAAATATGTACAGTCTGTACAACAAAGTACAGCTGTTCCAACATGCTTCTCGAGGTGTCCGTACAACATTTAATGCTATCCTAAGGTGCTGTAAATTTTCAGTTTTCTGTTGTTGCTGATTTGTCACAATTTTCAAGGCAGTGTGCAAGCACAGAAATCGAGATAAGTCTGTAAATTGGTTGATGGAATTTTTTCTGAGTTTTTCCTGTTTCACTGTAAAAAGCAATATTCAGAAAAATAAAAGAGAAGCTTTCGAACTGGTTTTCCCCAAGAGTTGTAGGGGGTTTTTCTAGGGTCATGTTGACCAAAAATATCAGTGTTAAATGTGTAGAATGGTTGTTTTATCCTTGCTGATTTTTATTTCTGCATTTTCCAGCATTCTGTAAATTTTCCAGAATTTGTGTTTTCATCAAAAATTTATTTTCCAGTTTGTTGAATGTAAGGATATGGGAAAGGGCATTTAACTATTTTGAGAAATAAGGTGAAACTAAAAACCGGGGTGGGAAAGAGGAAATTTCTACATCTCTCTCTCTCTCTCTCTCCCTCTCCGTCCCCCTCTCCGTCCCCTCTCTCCCCCTCTTACTCGCCCTCCCCCGCCCTCCATCTCCATCTCCCTCTCCCTCTCCCTCTCCTTCCCCCTTGCCTCCTTCCCTCTCCCCACCCCCTCTCCATCCCCCCACCCCCTCTCCATCCCCCTCTCCCTCTCTCTCTCTACCTCCCTCCCCCTCTCTCTCCCCCTCCCTCCCCCGCCCTCCATCTCCCTCTCCCTCTCCTTCATCCTTGCCTCTCTCTCTCTCTCTCTCTCTCTCTCTCTCTCTCTCTCTCCCTTTCCATCCCCCTCTCGGTCCCCTCTCTCCCCGTCTCCCTCTCTCTCCCTCTTCCCCGTCCTCCCCCACCCTCCATATCCATCTCTATCTCCCTCTCCTTCCCCTTTGCGTCCCTCCCTCTTCCCCTCCCCCCCTCCCTTTCCCTCTCCCTCTCCCCCTCTCCCCCTCCCTCCCCCTCTCCCCCCCTCCCTCTCCCTCTCCCTCCCCTCCCTCTCTCTCTCTCTCTCTCTCTCTCTGCCTCCCTTGCCTTCCCCCTCTCTCTCCCCCTTCCTCTCCCCCCGCTCTCTCTCTCTCTCTCTCTCTCTTTCTCTCTCTCTCTCCATCCCTCTCCCTCCCCCTCCCTCTCCCCCTCTCTTTCCCCCTTCCTCCAACTCCCTCTCCCTATATCCCTCTCCCCCTTCCCCTCACCCTCGCCCTCTCTCCCCTTCCCTCCATCTCCCTCTCCCTCTCCTTCCCCTTTGCCCCCCTCCCTCTCTCTCTCTCTCTCTCCCTCTCCCTCTCCCTCTCTCCCTCTCCCCCTCCCTGGCCCCCTCTATCTATCCTTTTGTCTCTCCCTCTCTCTCTCTGCGTCCCCCCCCTCCCCCCCCTCCTCTCTCTCTCTCTCTCTCTCTCTCTACCCACCCCCCTTTCCCTCCCCTCCATCTCTCTCTCTGTTTCTCCCTATCCCTGCCTTCCCCCCTCCTCCTCCCCCTCCCTCCCCACCCTCCACCTCCCCCTCCCTCCCCACCCTCCACCTCCCCCTCCCTCCCTCTATATCTCTCTCTATCTCTCTCTCTCTCTCTCTCTCTATCTCTTCCTCTCCTCCCTCTCCCTCTCCCTCCCCACCCCCCCGCTCTGTATCACACATAATAAAAATAACATAATATATAAAAACTATCCTTATTAATGTCTTTGAAAATTACACTAACTCAAATAACATTAATAATCCTAGCATCAACCAAACTCTTTTTTCATATCTACAAATATTACACATGAAAAATAACATAATAAAAAAACAAAACTATCTTTTTCCTTTGAAAATTACAATAACTCAAATCATATTAATAATCCTAACATCAACCAATTTGTGTTAACTAATTTTTAAATTTTTAAAATATTTATAATTAATTATCCTAATATCAACCAATTTATGTTAACTAGTGCATCCAAACTGGATCGCTTCTTAATCTCAGATAACACCATACACTTGGGGGGAGACATCTTTGCTTCCATTTTACCCATATCGGGCTTAGACCATTGGCCTATTTCTCTACAATGGCAGCGACCTGGAAACTTATCCAAGTGGCCCTTCAGATTCGAAGCCTTCTGGCTCAATCATCCTAACTTCAAAACCCTGATCCACACAGCTTGGGAGAATTTCGTTCTTCCAGCTGGATCCAAAACGTTTCAATTTTAGAAAAATTTGTGATATCTCAAATCTCAAATCAAAATTTGGAACCACTCTATATTTGGGAATATCTTCTAGGAGAAAAAACTTCTAGAACACAGAATGGCTGAGCTCCAACAGGAAATCATCAACAACAGAAGAACAGAGCCTCTTGCAGCTCAGGAACAGAGGCTCCATGACCAGCTGGATGAAAGAATAAAACAAGAAGAAATACTTTGGTGGAAAAAAACAAGAATCCGATGGTTAAAAGAAGGCGAAAAAAAAAAAATCTTCCATCGTTCTACCATTCAAAGAAGAATGAACAACAGAATCGCTGAGATTACAAACCAGCTAGGAGAATGACTAGAAAATCATGATGAAATTGAACAACAGTTCCTGGAGCACTTTAAAAATGTTCATCAAGAACCTCCAATCAACATACAACTGGAAATCAATAAAATTATTCAGCATATTCCTAAAATTATAACGGAGGAGCACAACCAAATGCTACTGAGACCAATCTCCCTACAGGAGGTAGAAACAGCAATGGCCCAATTCAAAGATGGCAATGCCCCAGGTCCGGACGGCTTCACCTCAAACTTCTTTCACCATTTCTGGGATCTCCTTAAAATGGAAGTTTGGAAACTGGTGGAAGAATTGAGATCAATGCACTAGCTCCTCCCATCTCTAAATGCAAATTTTATCGCTCTCATACCTAAAGAAGATCAATCAAACACACCGGACAAATTTCGCCCCATAGCTCTGTGCAATGTTATCTATAAGGTGATCTCAAAGGTCATAGCCAATAGACTCAAGCTGTTGCTCCCACTCCTAATCCTTCATGAACAAATCGAATATGTGGAAGGACGTCAAATTCTTGACGGAATCATCCTAACGCATGAAGTCATTCACTCCTTGAAGCTAAAAAAAAAGGCAGGTATAATCCTTAAAATTGATCTTTCTAAAGCTTTTGATAAGTTAAGTTGGAATTACATACAACAGATGCTAGTTGCTTTTGGATTCAATCAAATGTGGGTAATATGGGTAATGAATCTTATCTCCTCCACCTTTTCCTCCATCCTAGTTAATGGGATACCCTCTCATCCATTTTCTCCTTCGAGAGGAATTAGACAAGGAGACCCATTATCTCCTTTTCTTTTTGTTCTCATGGCAGAAGGCCTTGGGCGGCTAATACAAAATGCTCTACATACCCAGAAATTGAAAGGCATCACCCTCCATGGCTCCAAAGCCACCACCCATCAAAAATTTGTGTATGATAACATGCTATTTGGGCATGCATCCATTCAAGAAGCACATTCGTTTAAATCCATCCTGGATCTCTTCTCTGAAGCCTCTGGTACATCCATAAACACTGCCAAATCTCAGATCTACTTCTTTAACACCCCAGTACATACTCAAACCAATATTGCTCGCATTCTATGTTTCTCCATAGTAACTCTTCCTTCCAAGTATCTAGGTGCCCCTCTCATCGATTTTTCCATCAAGCATTCTTTATGGAAACTGCTCCTAGAAAAATTGGAAGCCTGCCTTTCCTCCTGGATCTATCGAGCCCTCAACATGGAAAGCAGATTAATTATTATCAAATTTGTATTGCAATCCATGCCTCTATACCTATTCTCAGTCCTAGCAGCACCGAAATGGGTACTCAAACAGATAAAATCTTTGCAATGCAATTTTCTATGGGGATCTTCTGGAAAGAATCGCAAACAGGCTCTAGTCAAATGGAGCACTATGTGCACCCCTAAGGAAGCTGGAGGACTTGGACTCCGGGATCCGACTCATAGCAATGAAGTAATGTGAGCGCGAATATGGTGGAAATGGATGTCGGCACCATACACTCCTTGGGCCAAATTATGGATAGCTAAATATGCCAACAACAGACCTCCACAAGACCTGATAAGACTATCCCCTGAAGTAACGGGCTCGCTAATTTGGAACGTGGATAAACAATACAGTGAACGGATCCAACAACACAGTATTCGGGAGCTTTGTAATGGAAGCACAACTAGATACTGGGTGGACTCATGGCAAAAAAAACCCAAGTTATTCAATATCCTCAATCCTCACAATCTGGGGGATCCAACCACTAACCTGGAAGATAAGGTTAATTAGCACTGGCTCCCTTCGAGCAACAACGAATTCAGGCAATGGAAGCATTCTGCTCAAATCGTTCCCCAGGAACAGGAAGCCACATGGGAAGCCCTCAACATGGAACTGCATCAAAGGAAGATCAGATTCTCAGAGGAACCAGACATTCTTAGATGGGGATGCACCACCAAAGGAATGTTCACCACAAAAGAAGCCTACTCATTGATGCACCCGATCACTGATCCTCCTAACCCTATTTGGCAGCTTTTATGGTCTCCAGGAATCTGGCCTAAATTTTCTACTTTTCTATGGCTTCTCAGCCACAAAATAATTCTCACTTGGGATAATTTGATCAAAAGAGGCTTAATAGGATCTTCTCGATGTCCCAACTGTAATCAAAACAATGAAACAATTCAGCACCTAATGGACTCCTGCACTCTTGCAAATAAATTCTGGGAGAAACTAAGTTTCTGTTGTACAAGGAGCAAACCTTCCGGGGACATAATCAACACTATTCACAACTGGCCCATGACACCTTTCAGCAACAATCTTCTCAACACACTATGGCGGCTACTCCCAGGCCTGCTCCTATGGACAATCTGGAAGGAAAGAAACAAGAGAATTTTCAGAAGCCAAAGCACATTGTTGGAAATCATCTGGAGAAATTTCTGCAACAACCTTCAAAAATCACTGGCTCTTCATGAATGGAAGGAAGAATATCTTCCTACAAAGCCAAGGGAAAAAGCCATTTGGGAGAATTGGAAACTTCAGATCACTCATACTCCAATTAACACTTCAAATAATACACCGAGAATTCCAAAACAATGGCTTCCTCCCTCCACAGGACTGTTTAAACTGAATTTCGATGGTGCTTCCAAGGGAAACCCCGGAAAAGCAAGATTTGGTGGAATTTTCAGAGACTCCAGTGGGGCTCCTCTAGTAATCTACTATGGCTCTATTGGTTGGGACACCAACAACTCTGTAGAATTAGAAGGTTTGTGGTAAGGGCTCTGCTTAGCTCAGCACTACAATTACTTCCCCATGGTTATTGAAGGTGACTCTCAGGTGCTCACCGACATGGCTAATCAACTTCTCTGGGGAACTACTATAGCCAAAGTGGCAACTAGTTGGAGACTAGCAGCCCGACTAGAAATGATGGACCGATGGCTAAAGGTTTACAAATCCATCTCGTTCACCCATATCAAACGAGATGGCAACAAAGTTGCAGATTTCTTGGCCAATGTTCGAGTGAACAGCGAAGACACTCTCAACCATGGTACCCCCAATATTCTTCCTGAGAGTGCACTTCTACAGGAATGCATCACACTGGTGCACAAAGACATTGCAATTCCGGATGCGGATGAACATTAATATAGATGGGACGTACGTCCTTGGGAGGTTTTAGAAGTGGTGCGCGTGGTGTGGCCATATGGCCACCCACAGGCGCATTAGCTCTCCCATTAATATCGCTAGCCATAAACACATTAGCGTCATTAATATTCACCACCACCGAAATTCTGAGCTCCTATGGTTCATTATGTCTCCGCTGCACAGGCTCTTTGTTCATTCCCTCCCTGCTTGCTTGTCTCCCACTCCATAGAGATGCCTTGTCCTCCTGGTAGTGCTGAGACAAGCACTGGAATGCATACAGGAAGATGCTTCTTTCTCCTTGGCTGCATCAAGACAACGCCAGACTTCCACCACGCCCAGAGTTCACTCTGTTGCAAGAATTATTAGCCTCCTGCAATTCACTCCTTGCCTGAACTTGAGCAACGCCATTCCCGTCTAAGCAGCACTGCAAGAATGCCTCGCCTCAGACAGAGAATGAGAAACCGACACGGCAACATTCGAGGCAGAGCTATTTGCTCTCAGTCCACCTCCAGTTCTGATACCTCCTCCGCTGACTTCTCTCATGGACACTACCCTGAAACCTGGAGCAAACGGGGAAGAGTCAGGATTGCTGGGCAGGCACACCCTTTCAATGGCTCCTAGCCTCATGACATTGTGTCTCCTTTGCAACCAGCCTCTCAACCTTTAGCCACCCCTAACTCCACTCCAACCGCCAAAATTTCCCTCCACCAAACCACCCACATAGCTGAGTTTCAATTCGCTTGCACCATGGACAAACCTGTTATCACTGCCTTCATCACGGTCACCCTCTCGGAGGAAGCAACAAGCTCTACCACTTCAGGCACACCTGTTCAGCAGAACCCTCAGGACAAAGATGACTCCAAGAACGAGAGAGCTCCACCAGGGATGGAAAGTGCTGGTAAGACTGGTGAAAGGGACGACACCAAGGAAAAGCTGCATGATGAAGCTGGAAAAGACACCTGTGCAGCAACTAAAGATGAAGATGCCAGCAGTGGACAATACAGGTGCCTCATCGAGGAGGAACCTCCCTCTTCTGAAAATGATAAGTAAACACACTAACCTCTTGGGGAATATGGCTCTGAAGCCCAGGTATCATGGGTCTATTTTTGTTTTTTTGATAATCTCTCTTTTGCTGAGAATGAAAAATGTTGTCTATTTTTTGAACTTAATGCCGGTTCCCCCTAAGTGGGCGGCAAAACAATTATCTAAGGGATTGGTTTCCCCCTCAGGGGCAGTCCAGAATCATGTTGTTTTTTATAGCTTATACTCAACTCTCAGGCTCACTTAGCTGAGGCTACAGTCACCATGTATTATTATGTTATATAAATAGATGTATTATTATGTTATATAAATAGAAATAAACTTATTCAGAGAAAAAAAAAATTATAAATAAATAATAATAATAAATAAATAATAATAAATAAATTATGTTAACTAGTTTTTACATTTATAAAATAAAAATATTTTAGATAAATAATAAATATTTATTAAAATTATAAAATTATTAATATTTGAAATTATGAAATAAATTTATAAAATAATCTAAATTAACATTATTAATTTTTTTAATAATCTAAATTAAACCGTACATTAGTTTTTCTAATAATACTAGATCTGTAAGTAATTTCTTGTTTGGACAGAGTAAAACATTATACAGCCTTTCAAAATATTCAAAGTAACTCCGTAAGGAGAAGTTTAATTGAGTTTGGAGATAGATTGAAATAGTTTGATTCTCTAGAGGGAATTTCCATTTAAATTTTTCCATGGATAACATTCATTTTAATTCCACTCCCATCAAATTTAAAGTTAAAACGGGATAATAATAAAACAAGATAAAAACCTAAACCCCCGGGTAAGCGTGCTTATCTACAGTGAAATTACCTTTGAGACCTCTCCCCAAAAAATTAAAACTTAGAACATGATAAAATAAATTAAACCCACTTATGTAGACCTAAAAATGTGAGATCCCAACTTGAAGAGGATTTTCCATCTTTGTTGGTGTGTCACCCGAGAGGAGTTCTACACTTCTATAGACAATGAATGAATGATTAATTACACCATTTTTATTACATTTGAAACAATGAATGATTAATTAGACCCTATTTATTACATTTCAAAGGGTTAGTGGCTCTAAAGCTTACCGGTCCGCTGGATGCATCAGGGCTGGGCAGGGCAAATGGACCATTGCCCACTCTTGTAGAAAAAAATACGTAAGGTTTCAGAGACAACCAGCCTCTCTCCATTGTTGCTCCATTGTTTTCACAACAGGGACATATTACTAGATCGGAAAGAACATTTGTATTGGAATTTGCACAGAGAGTCCTTTTCGTCCTCGTCGAATTATGCTTTTTCTATGAAGGTGTGCTTTTGAAATTGAGCGTTATGAAATTGTTTATTTTAAGCATTACCGGTTATTGTATAATATTTTAAAATTCAGAAAAAAAACACAAAGCTAATGCATAGAAATGGGATGGGAAACTTTCAGGCAAGAAGCTAGCATGGTATTGAATTGATGTGCACTTATGATTGGCTTTACTATTTTTATGAGTGGATATACTATTTTTAAATATGGTATGGCTCTACTATTTTTAAATACGGTCCGGTTGATGTTAATTGGGCATAGTTGTCTATGAAATATTATTGGTTAGGGTTATCACTCATATGATACAAATATTATGACTACATAAAAAATTATTTATGTGGGCTGGAAATTTTCGAGAATATACAGTTTACGTAGCTACAGAATGTTATTTCGGTAAATCAGATGGAAAATTAGGATAATCTTTAGGAGCATTAAGTGAATTATGATTGGAAGCTCTGTAGCTTTCCAGCAATGGTTAATTCCAGTTGTTTTGTTTTGGTGGCGGTAATTTTGTTCTCCCATCTACAAGCACTTCAATTTTGGATGGTAAAATTGAATGCTATTTTTATAATGCTTTAATGATTTAAAAAGATAATCAAACAATTGCTCTTATATCATCAAACATCATCAAACAGTTATTTTAAATTACTCTGATGCCATCAAACGTTACTGTTAGTAAGATTAAATAACTGAAAATTGATGAATGATAATTCTTTCGGATTAATTACAACAGTGTTTTAGGGTCAATGTTTATAACCCAAAAACCCTTAACCATAGTTCATCTCAAAACTAAATAAAAATTATTAAAAATCAATCTATCAAGATTAAACCGTAAAATAACACAACAAAGCCTATGATAATAAGTCCCACCACATACAACAAAACTTCACATGTTCACATCCTATTAAATTTAGACAGGGATCTAATTCTATTTTATCGTTATCATATAAAACCAAAAAAAGAAGATAAATAAAGAAGTAGCAAAGAAAATAAATGAGGAACGAACTTACCTGGAATAAATAGAACATCTGGTAAAGCTGGTAAGGTCAGATTCGAACAACCAACCGATAGAGATAAGGTCACAGATAGAGAGCCCAAGAGAGGTAGTAGAATCTTAGCATTCCTGTAAATTGAACAGAGAAATAGATTTTTGAGATTGCAGCTGACCCAAATTAATACATAGAGCCAAACATAAAAGAAATGGAGTGGAAAATTACCGACAACATTTTTTTCCGGAGTGGTTTGTTTGGTTTGGAGATCAAGAAGTTGATTCTCAAAAGAAAAGCCAATTGCCACTCGATTGTTTCGCCCATAGGGTTTTAAAAGGCCACCATCTCTAAGCCAACGGACAACATCCAAGATCTGAATATTGAATACCTTCAAAGCCCATAGGGTTTTAAAAGGCCACGATCTCTAAACCAACGGACAACATCCAAGATTTGAATATTGAATACTTTCAAAACATCCACCTGATGAATGCTCAGGCTATTAAAAACATCATTATCTCTACCCAGGATTGGGGAAGCACAAATATGTATTTAAATCCCAAACTACTCAAATAGCAACATGTAATTATGCATCTACATCCACTCTAATAGCAACAAATAAATATGCATCTACATGCTCACTGATTCAAGATTTCATATCATATCTCTGAAACTATTTTCTGTCCAGTAATGTCCATTACAAACCAGCCTCCTCCTTGATTCGGACTCACACTCAGTACATACATAATGAAGACTCAGACAAAGGGAAAATGTTTGGAAAGTGTGTTAAGATTTGATTATCTGTCCTAACACTTCAACTTCCTTCAATGGGTAGAAGAGGCTACGCGCTCCTCCCTCTATTTTGAACAGGATTACAGATGAAACAAATTATAGATAATTGCTTTTCTCTCCTTGAACAACCGTTAGATTTTACAGCTTTTTCCGAGATTTTAGTGAGCTTTTATAACGTTTGGTTGTTTCATTATCTAGCCGTTATAAAGTTTCGAGTAGGTTCTAGTAACTTGTAATTTTAAAAAGTTTTTGTTGTTTCATTATCTAGGTCTCTGAAAGTTTTTAGTAGACTCAATTTAGTTGAGATTATTGGTTTTTTTTTTTTTTTTACATTAGCATGACGCATTTGGGTTACCTAGATTTTAGCACAATTAGCTTTTTCACTTTTATTACCTAGCCGTTACCTACATTTTAGCACAAGTATTTTTTTGGTTTTTTTTACAAAAATATTTGAAGAGGTCTTATAACCTTTTGGAATTTAGAAACTAACTTTCTTTTTATTATTATAAATTTGGGAAGAATCTGAAAACAATGGATTTTCCATTTTAAGAAGAATATTCGAGGAGGTATAACTTTTTGGAATCTGGAAATTAGATTTCTTTCTATCATAAATTTGATAAGAATTTGGAAACTATTTAAAATTTAATATGTTTATTATAATTGATGTCAAATTATTAAAAAATATTAAAACTTTAAATAAAAATAAGTATATAAAAATGGTAGAGTTTTGAAAATACTATTTTTTTAAATAATACATTTTATAATAATTTGATTGGCATTATTAATTAATTAATTAAAAATTTAAAAATAATATTTATTTTTATATAAAAGGAAATTCTTATAAAATAACTATACCATATTAATTAGTGAGTGTAGATAATTAGGATAGTAACTCATTTTCTTTGTTTCATTTTTATACATATAGGATTTTTATAGCTTAACTTGCATTAAATGAGAAAATTTGTGCTCTTTCTGATATAATGAAAATTATTCACTTGTATACATTTATAGACTTTGAGTATGATAAGTTTGAAGTTTCTTGTCTTGAGAACCAAATGGAAAGAAATTGAGACTTTTATACCCTAGCATAGTTTAGTGGCGGATGTGTTATACATTAAACATGAAATGACTAGTATTAAAGCTTTATGCCCTATACATTAAGTATGAAATGACTAGTATTAAAGCTTTATGTCCTATGACACTATTATGTGTGTCTATATGGATGTGGATGCACTACATGTGTTAGGTTTTAGATGGTTGGGATTCTTTTAAGGGCATAGTAAAATGGTGGTAAAAATGACTTGGATACTTCATTATTGAATGATAATTATGGGGTTGGGAGAAATTTAGGATACTAGATTTTGTGGAGAGAGAAATATTAGAAAAGTCCTCATCTCCCTCAAGACATCCATAATGTTCCCACTTTTCTACCCCTTGTTTTTGTATATGTGGTCATAACTGTAAATGTCAATTTGGAAAACACAACTCACTAAGACAAATCTTGTAAACAATTGATGTATTAAACAATTTTATTGAAAATAATTAAAATATGAAATGTTCGCATGAATAGGGACATATGGATATAAGTCTAAGGGAGACCATAGAAGTGTAGATGACATCCACAACCTCAAATATGGAGGAGGTGGTATGAAAGAGAAAGCCACCATCTTACACACGGTGAAGAGATGATTGAGCAAGAGGAAATGCCCACGTTTTCTTGATTCCACGATGTGAGGGAAGGTTGTTGGAAGTCTCTCAGGATATAAAATGCTTCAAGGAAAAACATAGGAAAGAAGGAAAAACTAGTAGAAGGGAGAAGAGAGAACAACAAAGACAATGGTGAATGTTGAGCATGGAGTGCAATAAAAATTATGGGACCGCAACCGAGCCTTGTAACAACATTTTTCTTCCCTTTTTTGTAGATGATTTCAAAGTCATAACCCAACATCTTTGTGACCCATTTTTTATTCTCTTTTGAAGATAACCTTTGTTCCAAAAGCATTTAAGGCTATCATGATACGATTTTACCTTGAAGTATCTTCCCATTAGGTAAGGTATCCATTGATTTAGTGCATGTAGTATTCCCAATTTCCTTCTCATAAATAGGTTTGTTTAAATATTTTCCTTTGATTGGATGACTTCCAAAAGAAATGAGTCTTCCTTCTTGCATTAAAACAACACCAATTCCATTTACTGAGGCATCACATTCCACAATAAAAAAAAAAAAAGTCTGGTGTAGCTAAGACCGATGCTTGGCACATTTCCTCTTTAAGATGTTATATTCGCCTCCTCCCACATTTACCCACTTTCACCAGTTTTCCTAGGGTAAACATGAGTTGAGGTTCATTATGACAAATTAAGACTTCATTAACCTCCATCATGTGCTACACGACCTCCAAGGGCTACCCAACCCCTCCACGTGTCCAATCCCCGAGTTATCTCTCCTTTTCACTGAACTAGAGCCTCATTCACTCCCTTATCAAGGATTCCATGTAACTATAACACTCTAGTCACTCCCATAGGGATGCTTCCTAGCAACAATGGACTTTTCCAGTCAGTTCTGTGCTAGCGACCCTGCATTATGAGCCACTTTTTCAGGGCTAAGACTCAGGCCCCTTTCCAAAACTCAATGAGACTTCAAAAAATGACGAATAACATAGAAAAAAATCTTCCAAACCAAATCTTGAACAAGGACTTTACCTAATCCCTCCCAACTAGGAGTGGCATTCCATAAAACACATGATGAACATGCAACTTACATGTCATGAAAGCATATATGAAAATAGAGATATGGAACTTATCTGAGGTTTAACAAGAAGGAATAATACCCTCTCACAATAGTTTTCGTAACACTAATTAGGTCATGCATTCATTAACCAAACTTTCATTAATTAAAATATGATAAGAGCCATACTTAGATCTGTCATATAATCATGCTTATAACTAGGACACAACTAGATGGATAACAATGATATAAAATCCATTAAATCGACATAGTAACAATAATAATTACTCATAAAAGACAAGAGAAACTTAGCTTTTATTAACCATATGCAAAATCCAACCAAGTCGGGGACTTCCACATACCACCCAACCATATATTGAGCTTAACCAAATCTTTCTATGAGAAAATCACCCCCATGCCATATTCCAAGCATGAATGTGGGATCTCATGGGATAAACCAATCCATAAAAAACCACGGGAATCCATAGGTTAAACCACCTCTGCCCTCATTGTACCGTGATCTCACATAAACCGGTTCTAAGATCAAAAAACCAAACCGAGCTTGGATGCCTCAGAATTCCTCCACCATCCCTTGAGGAATTCTCCTGTCACCACCCACCTATTGAGGCCTTCCTAGAGAAAACCATCTCCACCCCCAACCCCTGGGATTTTCCTGAGACCACCTCACATGGTTCCAACACCTTCCGAAAATCCAAATTTCAACAAAGAAAGAATCACATCTCACCATGGATTTCTAAAAATGGAAAAGAAAGAGAAAACCCACTTTAAATCCTGAAAAAACACATGTCGGTGACAACAAAAGAACCAAATAACCACATGCACATACCATGCATGAAAAAACTCGGGAGGAAATCATATATGAAACCTATTACCTACAAATATTGCTATCAAATTCAGATGATCAAACCTTTCATTTTGTGATCCTTGCTTTCCTTTGCCTTCCTTGTACTTCCTTTGATTTCCTTGTTGTCTTTCTCCTCTTGGTGCTCTTCTCCTCTCTGAACCAATTTTGAAACTGAATTGACAAAAGCTTAACCAACAAAAATCTGTGGAATGGTCCTCAAAAGCCTTTTTATTAATGAGGCCTCTATTTTCTTCATTTTCCTCTATTTTCCTCTATTTTCTCTTAATTTCTATTACTTTCATAAATAAAATGCTAAAAATACTAATTTTCCTTTGCCAATACCTTTGCCAATCTCCCCTTACCCATAACAAGTGATCCCACTAGGATATTTTTCCCAACATTCAACTTGGAATATGTGTCCCATGACCTTGGTATTATTTTTTCTTTATTAACTTTATTACATGAAATTTTGACCCGAGGTTGTTATAGGCCCCTCCCTCTTAGGGGAATACCGTCCTCGGTGTTCTATGACACCTACAACCAACAAAATCGTTGAAAGGAAAAACATACTTCTTATGGAGCTTTATAACTTAGCTTTTTCCAGTAATTACAATGAACAACCTCCTCAAAAGAAAAAACTGTCATGAAAAAAATGACAATAGAACAACCATACCGCTTATTGAAGCTTTATAACATAACTCATTCTTGTATTTAGTATTTAAAATAGAAAACATACATAAATATGTAAAAATAAATAAACTCATTTTTCTCTTTCGACAAACAATGAAGGATACATATCCCACATCTGATTATCCATCTCCCATGTAGCTTCATCGGGCCTAAAGTGCTTCCATTTCACTTTAATTGGCTTGATTGCCCTACTCCAGGGAGTGGATTGTTTCTAGTTCAATATGAAATCAGTTTTTGGATGGAATTCTCCTTCTATATCCACCTAAACTAAAAAACAATCAATCAAATGATACACATATTTCACATATCTTTTAAGCAATGAAACATGGAGAAAATTATGGAATTTCACTATTGACAGAGGCAATGCAAGTCTGTATACCACTAGTCCAATCCTCTCTAAGATCTAAAAAGGCCCATAATACTATGGTCCCAGCTTGAAACATGATGTGATCCTCAAGCAACTCTTCTTAGGCTTGATGTGAAAATACACATGCTCCCCAATCTGAAACTCCTTATATGCCCCGTGCTTGTCTGCATAGCTCATATTCCTGTCATGTGATGCATTTAGATTCTTTTTTATAACTTGCATTTCTTGTTCCATTTATGCCAACATGTCTGGTCCAATAAGTACCATGTTCACTAGATCACTCCAGATGATGGGAATGTTTTAACTCCACTAATAGAGTGCCTCAAACAGACTCATCCTTAGTGACTCTTGATACCCATTGTTGTAAGAAAACTCTAATAGTGGAAGATACTCCTCCCACCTCCTTTGTTAATGCATGAAATACATCCTCAACATATCATCTAGAATTTTGTTGACCCTCTTTGTCTATCCATCTATCTACAAATGATAAACTATATTGAAGGCTAGTTCTATCCCTAAACCTACAAAAAAATCCTTACAAAACTTAGAAGTGAACTTAACATCTCAATATGAACCAATCATCTTCAAAACCCCATGTAATATGAAGATCTCCCTGATGAAGACTTGTGCCACCTCACTAGTTGAATATGTAGTATTCAGTGGAATGACGTGAGCTACCTTGCTCAATATATCGGCCACAAACATGATGGAATCATGCTACCTTGATTTCCTCGGAAGAAATGTAATGAAATCCATGGAAATGACCTCCTATTTCCATTATGGAATCGGAATAAGCTAAAGCAACCCACCTGTATGATTACACTCTGCTTTCACCTGTTGACAGTCCAAACATCTAGCCACAAACTCTACCACTTCCTTCTTTAGGTTCTGCCAATAGTAGAACTTCTTCACTACCGTCAATGTCTTCTGATATCCGGGCTGACCTGAATACTGCTTGAAATGAAACTCCCTCAAATTAAGTTTCTTGATCCTACTATCATCCAACACATAGATCCTGTCTCTAAATCTCACCAAACCATCTGTCGTGAGATAATAGTCCACATCTTGATAACCTATACCCTAATGTAACCTGTGCCTAGGATCATTGTTCCTATCATCCTATTTTCCTACCTGTAAGATCTTATCTTGTAAATATATCCGATATGATCTCATAACTTCTATATGATTCATATGCACTCTCCTAATAAGATCACATGCAACCCTATTCTCCTTACACTTAATGTGTCTAATCTCGAAGTAAAACTCACTGATTGTGGCCAACCACCTATCATGCCTGACATTTATACTCGGTTGGTCAAACAAATATCTCAACCCACTATGGTCTCTCATCAATACAAACTTGATAGCAAGAATATAATTCCTCTACATATTTAAGGCATAAATAATAATTTCCAAGTCAATATCACGAGTCACATAGTTTTTCTTGTGCTCATTCAGTTTCACAAACTCATAGAACACCACCTATCCCTCCTGCATCAAGAATCCACCTGTTAGTCATTAGTATTTTTCACCTGTTGACGATGACTAGTTTTTAAAGCCAAGTTTTCTAGAATTTGATCTCCAATTTTTCAAATCTGTCAGCTAGAAAACACCCCTAAACATTTTTTTTCCTCCCACCTTTTTTCAGTCAGCCTGTGATGAGAAAAAACCTAATTGTCAAGTTCTATCTAGTTTCAGTCATATAATATTGCCCATCAGCTATCATAAGCTAAAGTCATCTATTGTCATTTACCCTCATCCCTAGGTCATTCATTAACCAACTGTTGATAAAAAGTCAGCCACCCTACCTCTGGTCATATGTCATCTTAAGATCTATTCATACCAAAGAGAATACTCAAAATCTATCAAGGATATCCCGTAAGTTAGGTAGTGGCGCTTTAGGAAATCCTCCCTTGGCAAAAGCATCCTGAGCCAGAATCTTTTGTTCAATACCACCCAACCCTGAATTTGTGCTTATTCTGCAAAAAAAAAAGCTTGATACACCCATAGGTCACGCCACTAAAAGGTCTTGATGTCTCAGCAGTACATGTTTCAAAAGCCAAGCTGATATAATGTAAATATATAGTGTTTCAGTGTCTCTTTCAGAAGAAGAGATGTACAAATATTCTGGAAGACATTATCAAGCTAAACATGAGAAGACAACTACTTCTCATGTTGTCTTTAGCCTGGGATAAGAATGCTAGTTAGAGAGGAAATTCAATAAACCTCTATAAACACAGTCAAGAAAGGTTAGTAAATAATGACTAGAAAGTAATACTCTAAAGATACAATTCATGTGGCTCCTGGTTTCAAATATTCACAAGGGTATCCAAACAACATGATACATATCTCAGAGCATGTCTCTCGTAGCATATTGTAAAATTTTCACTTTATTACTTATTGTGATATACCAAGCAGAGATATGCATTACAAGGAAATATGACACAATTTGAAAAAAGGGATGAAATGGCATGATTGTGTTAACCTCCTCCAAACATGAGCAGATGGTTGGGTGACTGTGTTAACCTCCTCCAAGCAAGAGCAGATGGTTGGGTCACTTGAAGTAAACCTCCTCCAGAATAAAGAGCAGATGGTTTAGAAATTTTATGTTGGCCTCCTTCATTTAACAAGCAGAGGGTCAGGAACAGAGGTATGGCCTCATTCAAAGAGCACAAGGATAACAATGCTTCAAATGGCCTGAAAATTTGTTTACACCATTTTCTCGAATGGATGAAACCACTGATACAACAGTAGTGTTTCAAGGGGTGCTTACATGGGTTCAGTGTTTGAAAGACATAGTTGAAAATCAGTACAAAGAAATTGAAGGCTTATGAGTTAAATTCTGGTGTTAAAACATAGGCCAAGCAGTGATAGTATGATGTTCAAGAAGCTTTTTTTTTTCATGACCATAAAGGTCTTCTTTAAAGGCAATCTGAGGTTAGAATGCCCAAAACTTAGAACAACCTCATCAAAATGACAAGAAGGTAGACCAGCCTTGTTTCTTAAAAAAAAACCTATGCAAATGAATACACAGATACAGTATGAATGACAAGAAGGGTATGACAAAATGTCTCAAATTCAAGACAACATTCAAAGAAACAGGGCATACCACAATCATAGAAAAGACCTCTTGATGAACATGTGAAAAAACTCTGTTGTTGTATATGACTGCATTTAGGGCCTTTAAAAGCTTTCTCTTTGATAAACATATATAAGTCAAATCTTGGTGAGTGAAAATGATGTTTTTTCCACAGTCTAGAGAAAATGTTATGAGGTGCCTAACAGTTCAGCGATCTTTGATATGGTTCCTGAAGCAATTTTCCTTTTTAAAGGGACAGAACAACCTCAGTCTTCATACAATAGCCTCCTCATATGCATACGAAGAGTACAGTTAAGAAAATAGGTCCGATAGGTATTTTAAAAGGTCATATATTACCAAGAATAGTGATTGATGTTTATATGACAAAAAGGCCTTTTTCAAAATCCAAACCCTCACAAAGCAACTACGAAGGTGTTTTAGCTTGTTTGACCTTTAAAAGAGGAAGGAGACCATTTCAAAGGCCCCATTTGTAATTTCAAAAGCACTAAGCAAATTTTCATTAGCTGCTTGCTGGAGAAACCAAGTGTTTTCTGGCATTTCTTCAAGTTTTTAAGCTCAAAACCTGCGCGGCGTGCCTGTAGGTGTGCACAGCACATCTGTGAGCGCCCGAACACAGTGTTTAAACTATAGCGTGGCACATCTATAGCGGCGCATGGTGTGCCTGTGTGTTCATCCACCGGTGCCCGAAAAGCACCGGACAAGCTCTTTCTGCGTGGCGCTCTCGGTTTCAAACGTGCCGCTCATCCTCTGGGCTTCGAAAAACACTTTTGAGAGCTGTTCGACATTCATCCAAGGCCCATAAACATTCTTCAAGGTATTTTCCATTACCTCTTGGTAAATTTCAGATTTTAAAGGGGGTATTGATGCTTTGTTTTCCAAGGAAGAAACAGTGGTGAAGGAAATTGGGCCTTTGGTCAAAATCAAAGTTTATTGCTGCGGTGGGTGTCAAAGATCAATACAGTAATAGATTACGGTTTTTTATCAGTCTTAAAGAGCCCAAATTTCCTTTCAAAGACGGTGATAACAAAGGAGTAGGGTTTGAAGGGAAAGGGGTTTGTGCCAATACAAAGGGAGATTCCTCTGAATTAAACAAAAACCACAAACATCACTTGTTTAAGCCTTTTGCTCAAACACAGTAATTAAAAGAGATAGGTGGTTTGCCAAAATTGAGAACGGTCTCTCTTTGTCATGGATAGTAAATGATAAAACAGTGAATAAAAATGGAGGTTTGTTAGGCCAATTGTGAAAGCTCTTCGTGTGTTATTAAAAAGCTAAAACTATACACAGTTGCTAGACAGATAAACAGATGGTTGTGGAGGTCTCAAAACATTTTTTGAACATGTAGACAATGTTAAAAGGGATGAAGGCCTGGTCATTTTAAGAGGTCCTCTCTTTATTTTGAGATATTAAACTTTGTGCAGCCCCCCGAGTTCAAAAATCAGAGTCTATTTTGAAAGGTCTTCAAGTCAATTGAAAGGTGTTTTTGTTTACCTTTTAAAAGGCAGTAAACAACAAAAGAGCAGTGCTTGAGGGTAGGATCTTTTGTGCCAAAGCAAAATAGACCCTTCTTCAACAAAGGACCCCAAACATATATTTTTCAAGATCTTTGCTCAAACACAGTGATCAAAGTGTTTTTGTTTCTCATTTGACAAACACTAGTTTAATAACATCAAAGAAGCACAGTGACTTGCAAAGAGGACAAGGTGTGGTGTTGGGAGACTATTTCAGAAACCATTTTAAATAGCCATTGTCTTGGTCAACCAGCAAAGAGTATCCAAAGCAAAAATGCCTCCGATGAAAGATAGCAGAAGTGGCCCTCACAAGAGGTATGAACCTTTTTCAACTGAGGAAGTAAATGCACATCCTTCAGTTCTGTTTAACTTTCATGAAGTTGGATGTTTAGAGTTTTTTCAAAGGGTTCAGGAGGTGAAAAGTTACCTTCCCTTGACACATCTATGTACGTTGAGATTGCAAGGGAAACATTTTCAGCTAGCAGGCTTAGATTTCAAGTTTTCTCCTAGATCCATTTCCAGAGCTACCAAAATCCCTTATGTCAGAGAAAAATGGTTTAAGCAGAGCTACCTAGACTCAGATCAATACAAACCCTTTTTGAAGCCAGAGCATCGGGATGCATGCCCACCCATCTTTCCTTTTTCATATTTGTTGACTAGCTACGCTCCCCTCATGAAGATAATCATGAAATATTTCACATGCGAGAGAAGGTTTTCCCGGGTCTATGCTTACCATGTCCGGTTGCTTATGCACTTCACAAGAGCCCAATTGTTAAACCTCCCATTTTTCCTCCATAGAAGTATTGAAAAGATGGCTTCCACTGTTCAAAAGAGACCTCCATCTCAGTAGCCAGCTTGTCTTTTCCATCATTCCCTTATTAAGATTATCATTCTTCATCAAGTTGAGAAGAAGGGAATCTCTTGGGACACTTTCATTGCACATCCCGATTTCGCCACTGTTTTCTCATCCCATGCATCTCCTTCACCTTCCACTCAGTGTCTTTCTCCTTCTTCTAGTAAGCCAATTCCTAAGAAGCTAAAATCTCCCATGATTGAACAAGAAGAAGAGCATAGTGATGAAGAGCAACATAATTATGAAGAGCGGCATGATGAGGAAGAGTAACACAGTGAGGAAAGGCAGTATAATGATAAAGAACAAAATAGTGAAAAGGATCCAAGTCAAAGGGAGCAAAGTGAAGAAAAACACAGTGAAGGATGGCAGCACATTGATGAAGAAGAATACCATGAAGAAGACCAAAACAGTGAAGAGGGAAATGATGAGGAAATGGAACAATTTGATGAGGATATTTGTAGCCCTCACAGTAGAAAACATGATGAAGATGAAGCACAAAACATTGAAGATACAGAGCCTAAAAGTCCTGAAGAAAGCAGGAACAAGAGTGAAAAGGGAAGCCTTCAAAAAGACATGCAAGGTGACAGTCAAAGCATTCATGAAGAAGCTCAAAACAGTGGCAAGGATGATAATGGGAGTAGAAAGGGCAAAGAGAAAATAGAGCATGTTTTAGTTTCCTCTCCTAGGCAAGGGGCCATGCTTTCTTCTCCAAAGGTGACAAAGCCCCGAACATCAAGAAAGAAAGTGCCTCAAACTGTAAATCCAAATGTTACTAGAGCCCTCCGAAGCAAAGGGAAGTTGCCCAAGAAATCCATTGTTGAATTACCCAAGAGGAGGAAGACCAAGAAGGCCATCCAAAGCAAGGGGAAGGAGAAGGAAGAAAGCAGCCATGAGAAAGAGAGGGACTTTGACATAATTCAGATAAACATTGATGATAGCGACAATGAGGCCGTAATATTAGAGTTTATTTTGATTAATAGAGAATAAAAAATTCATGATCTAAGGGCAGATCTAGAGAGGTTTAAAAACCTCATTCACTTTCTGTAAACACAAAACAAGCAGATGAGTGTCCACATGGCGGTATATGAGACACGGGCTACCAAATATCAAAAAGAGGCCTCCAAGGTGAAAATTAAGTTGGAAAAAATCATGGGAGAGTTGAATGATAGCGAAGATAAATATCAGCCAAGAAGAAAGAGGCCAAGGACCATGGGGCTCAGAAGAGCCTTAGAGAAACTAAAAGAGGAAGAGGCTACCATTTTCCAATCTTTTCCTCTTACTACCTTATTCACCCAAGAGATAGAAAAAAATAGAGAAGCATGGCTTGAAAGGGTGAATGACCACTTGGAGAAGAAGTTGGAAAAGTCCAATAGAGATTTGGACCTTCAAAGAAGAATTACCGGGCACTACAAGAAGCTTAATCAGTTTGCCCGACGGAAATTGAAGGCCACACAAGAAAAGCTCAAGGAGGCTCAAAAGAGGCGCCCAACACCAAAAATGAAGAAAGACACATCGAGGCTCCAAATTTTGGCCTTCGCTTCTCAGCATGCTTCTGAAAACCCTTGAGGGTCATGCTCACCAAAATTGGGCAAAATTCAACAAGTTTTGGATTTTTGACATTTTTGGGCTTTTTGTTAAAAATCATGGGCATCGCCATTTCTGTTGGAGACATCCTCAAAGGATGAAAATGGTATCATTGGATGCCATAATTTTAGGGGCATCTACTCAGTGATTTTCAGATCAATTGAAGATTATTTGGTCCCCCAAAATGGCAAAAAAAATCGTTTTTTCCACACTCTACCCCGCATATCAACAAAGGCTATTTTTTGGGTTTTTCCATACAGGTCAATTTTTGACAGGCTTCTAGTGATTAGTTTAGAGAAAAAAAAGCATTTCTAGAAACTAGACATCCAGATCTTTCCAACGAGCCATCACGGCCTCGTTTTGACATCGGGAAGGCCTCCAAAAGTTTCACACAAGACAAGGGATGTTCTGTTGATATATTTCTTAAGTATTTTTGTGAAAAATGCACTTTTCTGAAGTGGCTTTTCCTAATGTTTCTTTAGCCTTTCTTGGCCATGGTTAGTTAGGAAAAGTCAATTTATTTTCCTTTTTTAGAATTTTTAAGATATTTTTATAGATATTTTGCGTCTTGGGCTTTGCAAAGCCTCAAGGACGAAATCAGATATTTTTTATGGGCCAATGAGCTTGCAAGTTGCATTAGGAGGTTTTCCCTCATCTTGGTCTATATATTCCAAGAGACTTCATTGTAACTAAGGCTGAACTTGATGATATAGAGCAATATATGGTTATACAAGATTGGAAGAAACACTTGTCTCATGCATTGGATAGTTTCTTGAATGTTTTTGGATGATGAAAGAGGACTGTTGTTGGATTCCTTGACTTGGTAAAATGGTATAGTGTCCCTCTCTATTATGCTTCTTATTTTTCATTCATATTTCATGCTCTTGATTGCTATAAGATAGTAGAGAATATATTTGATACACGCCCTTGGAGGCACCTCAGATTTCCTGTTTCTTTATAGCTTCTATGTTTTCCTCCTTCTTAGTCATATCAAAGAATCCTTGATTGCTCTTTGATAACTAAAGAAATTGTTTGCTTGTTTCATTTATGGTTTTATGCATGCTAAGTATGATTCACAGTATGTCCTTCTTACTCATGGCTAGTCATAACTCCACCTTTGAAACCTTTCTTTGATTGTTTGATTGTCTTAAGTTGAACCAAGGAGGTCTTATACTGATATTTCCCTTTGCCTAAAACTATGCAATCTTACTTCAAAGTGCCCAATAGCTTGAAATACTATGTCTAAGCATTTCCTCATAGTGATTTGAGTTATTTGTTTGTCTTAATTTTCTTTCCCCAAATTCTGATAGCAATTTCCTAAAGTTAGAGAGTTATATATCTCTATGTATTGCTTGAATGTTTACTTCTATGCATTTATCAGTTTATAGTTACATTTATCATGATTAATGGTTAGCCCTACCATGTTTATGTCAGCTATTGAACTACTTATGTTTGAAAGCCTTTTTTCTTCACAAACTTAGTGTCCATTGCACTTCACTTTACCTTAAGATCCATTTTACCTTGATCATATCGGCCCTTCAACATACCTTGTATCACCATCTAAAGCTTTCTCGACCTTTTCGACCCCATAGCCCAGTTGATCTATCAATATTTTTATCTATCTTAGTCTTTGATCAGTTCCTCCCTCAAAAACCTAAAAGAAAAACTAAAAACCTACTTCATAACTAGCCTAAAATCAGAAACATAAGAAGCAAAACACATAGATATCCCTTACACAAATAGAGAGAGCCCTCTCAGAGTCCAGGAAGGCTAGGTCCTTGGACTCCAAATATTGGTTTGATGTTACCCTATCACTTGGCTTGCCAATCAGCCAAATCACGGGACCCTAACACCACCAAGTCCTCTCTTGCAGGAATTTGTACACACCATTAACGTTTTGTCAAATCTGCAATCTTAAGAACTAGAGTGTTTTTCAACATCTTCTTTAATTTCTTAAATTGACTGCACATTTCTTTTTCCATTCAAATTTCTTACCTTCTCTCTGTAATGATGTAATAGGATATTCAATTTCTGATAAGTTTCTGATGAACCTCCTGTAGTACATGCTAATCCCATAAATGATATGACCTCACCCAAATTCCTAGGAGTTGCCCATTCCATTATAGCTCTTAACTTTTCTAGATCTATTGCTATGCCTTGCTTGGAAACAACATGTACCAAGTAATGTACCTCTGTCTTAAAAAAATCAACAATACTACTAAGTGTTCCAAATTCTCTTTCTCATTCTTAGAATATATCAATATATCATCAATGAATAAAATAAAAAACTTGTCCACATAAGAACTCAATACACTATTCATTAGGCACATAAAAATAGTTTGGGAATTATTCAAACCAAAAGGAACTACAACAAACTTGTAATCTCCATATATAGTCCTAAAATTAGTCTTGTATATGTCCTCTTCCTTGATGCGTACCTAATGGTGTCTTGATCTCAAGTCAATATTTGATAACACCGTTGCTCCCTTCAACTATACAAACAAGTCATCAATCATCGACAATATGTATCTTTTCTTGATTTTCACCTTCTTCAACTGCTTTTAATCAATACACAACCTAAGAATACAATCCTTATTCTTCATGAACAATATTTTTGCACCCTAGGGTGATTTACTTGGCCTAATATATCGCTTATCGAGTATTTCCTTCAGCTGCAAATTCAACTCTAATAACTATGGTGTACTCATCCTGTAAGGTGCCTTTGATGCTAGTGTTTCTTCTGGTACCAACTCGATAGAAAATTCCACTTCTCTGTGAGGAGGAAACTCTGGAATATTTGCTAGAAACACATCCTAAAACTATTGTAATATAGGGTACCTCTTGGAATTTTTTCCATCCTCCACATCCTTACCCTTGTCACTGGAAATATGAACTACAAACATAATACACCCTTTCCTACAACTCTTCTTACCCTGCATAATGGTGACCATCGTCACTAATGTAGGCTTCGCCTTTCCCTACAAGGTTCTACTTTCTCCATTATCATCCAGGAACTCAATAGACTTATCGTAACAATCTACTTTGGTCATGTGAAGATACAACCAATACTCTTACCAAATGATGAACACTCTTCTTAGTACTTGTAGCCAGATGCACCAACCAATACTCTGCATGTAGTTATTTCTCAAGCCACATTTATCAACCGAGCTATGATTAACTTAACTATAATTAGATCCAGGATCAATCAAAATAGAAACAACTTGACCATGAACTTCCATATAAATAATGGATTCTCGATGATCTTCCTTATTTTTTTCCGCGACTGCATTAATCCAAGGAACGTTATGAACCACATCCCTAACTATTTGTGACTCATAATAAATGTACATATGAGGCCTACCACCCTAGTACAATGAACATTCCTTCTTCCGATGATCTTTTCCACATATCCAACACCACAACAATCCACTGCCATCACCTATGTTCTGATTCTCTCCAGGTTGTGAGCCATCTCCCTTCTCAACTACATTAAACTTCTTGTAAGGAAAAAAATTTTATTTCTCACCTACATCCTAAGGTATTCCCTGTTTCGATGGCCAATTCCCTTTAGTTTTCTCATTTCCCTTCAAATCACGCTCAGGAACAGCCTTGCGATTTTATTGCTCATAACCATTATTCAACTTTTGTATGGAATCCTCCAACGATCTAGGCTCATTGAAATAAATATTGTCTCTATATGCTATTGGAAACCCACTGATGAATATCTAAATTTTAGCCTTCTCATCCTTAAGGTAAGGCACATACCTCAACAACTCTAGCTGTTGGATATTGGGTTCAACGCTCCTCGTGTGTTTCGTGACATGGACTAACCACCTCTCGTAGATCCTAACTCTGCCGATTGTAGCAGAGACTAATGCCTGTGGGTTTTGGTCTAATAGCAATCGTGAGTCCAACAATTGGTATCAGATCCAGTACCTTCACTCAAAGCTTAACAGCTTGAAGGTTGATCATTAGAACACAAATGGAAAATCCAAGGAAGAAAGTCTCTAATTCTCCTAAAGATGTGTCTTCCTCAACCATCGAAATTGAAGTCAAACAATTTGCGAAGGCCCCATTGTTCAATGGAAACTTTGATATATGGGAGGCAAGAATGAGGAATTTCTTAAAGACTCAAGGCATTGAAGTTTGGAAATCAGTGATTGCTGATAGTATGATGGAAGAAGAATCCAAGGAGTATAATACAAGAGCAATGAAAGCAATCTTGAATGGGCTACCTAATTCTATGAAGGCCAATTTGGAAAAATGTTCGCCAGCAAAAGGAATATGGGACAAAATTCATGATCTTCACTCAAAAGGAGCATTTACCATGACCTCCAGTCAAGAAGATGATGGAAAGAAAGAAGGAAATCCAAAACCCATCAAGGAAGTTGAACATAAGAATGATGAAGTTGAACATAAGAATGATGACATCAAGGCCAAAGAAGACCTAGAAGAAGAAGAGAACAAAATACTTTGAAGAAGGTCTTCTGAATAAACTTATGGCTTCCATGGAAGCGATTAACAGTTTGAAAAAGGAAAATGAGGAACTGAAGAAGAAAGCGCAAGATGTAGCCAAGACAAGACAAGGAAGGAATTTGACTTTGTCAAGCTTCAAGTACAAGAAAGAGACGAGGAGCTCACCAAACTTAGAGGAATTTCATCAAAACAAAAGAAAGCATCATGAATAAGTCATTTCTATGAAAAATCAATTGGATAAGGCAAAGAAAAGGGGAGAAACTTTGTCAAGCCACCTTGAACAAAGACTTAAGAGCTTGCACAATCTTGAAGCAGAGATTGGTCAACACAAGGAAGAGGTCTCCTCTCTTAGATCTCAGCTAGAAGAAGCAAGGAAACAAGAGCAAGGAGCTGAGAAGGTGATGGAAACATTGGCATTCATAGAAGGACAATTTAATGAAGAAGAAAAGGAGAGAAACACCATTATATGCCAACTAGATGAAAAGGATGAAGAAATCTTGAAACTAAAATCAGACATCAATCTTCTCAAGGCCGAAACATGTGAAGATATAAAAATAAAAGAAGAAATGGAGAGTTGTCTAGCAAAGGAGAATGAACATGTCTTCATAATTAAATCAAATATCATCTCCCTTAAAATCGAAGCACATGAAGTAACAAGGATGATGGAAGAAATGAAGAAGAAACTACTTATGAAAGATGAAGATTGTGAAAAGTTGAAAGGAGAAATTGTCTTTCTCGAAAAGGAAGTTAACTTGCTGAATAAAAACTTGAAAAGCTCTCAAATTGTAGATGACATCCTAAGTCAGCAAAGGTCTCCCCTTGATAAATAAGGTCTTGGTTATGCAGGTGAATCCTCAATCAAGAATGAAAATGCTTCAAACAACAAATATGTGAGGAACCTAGAAAGAAATTTTTATGCTCCTAGTTCCAACAAAGGCAAGGAGAAGAATCAAGAAAACAACGGAAGAAATTCTACTCCAAGGAGACTTGCATATGGTGTCAAGAATACAAAAGGAAATGAATATCATCAAAGAATCCCAAGGCAAAAAGTCTTCAAAAGTACTTCAAGGAAATCTTCATCTCCCTTGTACCAAAGTATATTTCTTGGATATTTATATTCTTGTAAAAAATTTGGGCATGTGGAAAAATATTGTAGGGCATCTCACAAAGACAGCTATAAATGTCCCTGTCAATCTCCTCGATGCAATTTTGCAAGAAGAAGTCATGATTCCTTTTTCATGAAAAAGATAGAGTGCTTCAATTCCCATAACATTGGAAACATGGCACGTGATTGTAACTTGACTTGGGCCCCTGCACAAGCTAGAACCATGCCATAGAAGAAAGTTACACAAGTATGGAGAAGGAAACAAGTTGAATCTGGAAGTCTCTTGAACACTCCAATGAACAACACATGTTGTTGACTAGATGAAGTCAACCTTGATATTCCAAGTATTTGATGGTGAAACCCTGCCAAAAAGAGACCATGCATACAAATAGGGCGAGTTTGTGATTCTTGAGTATTCTTGCAAAAAGTGATCCGTGAGTGGGCCCTATGAAATATTTGATGAGTTACACATATAAAATCTTGATAAATCATCTCTTTTAAGTAACTCCATTGAATAAAAACATGTATTATGATGATGCCTTCTCCTTGATCACACAAAGTGAGCAATCCTTCATGAGCCAAAGGAATTTGTGTAGACAGGGGGAGATGGTACATCACATGAAGAAATACAAACACATCTATGATGGACCATATTTCTAGAAGAAAGAGCACCATGTTAGGGGGAGTAACATACCTATGAAGGACTACAATTCATGAATAAAAGAAGAAGCTTGACAAGTAGAGCATTTGGGCACCCCATTTTCCATTGATGTCAAAGGGGGAGAGAAATTAGAAGGGAAATAATATTGCCATCAATGAAAAAGGGGGAGATTTTTAATCAAGGTTTTCATTGATGTCAATATGGCATTGACTGAGATGTCAATATTCTTGAGATGTCTGGTTCCAGATGATGATGCCGTGACTCTTGGTTGATACCATCGATGAAGATGTCGATGATCTAGATGTCAATTCACAAAGAATTCAAACCAATAAGGAAGGAAGCCCTAAGAATTACTTGATCTAATGTTTCATGCACTTGATGATCTAGACCTTAATCTATGATGACATGAAAGATCTCATTTGATGGTTGGAAGACTATCTTACTATCTTGGAAATTTCCTAATGATGAAGTTGCCTATGTCATATCACTGCACTATGACATGAATACATGATGAAACTATGATGAATCACTTGGTGACATAAGATGACATGGAGGACCTCATGATGACGTTTAAATATAATAAAAATACATAGTTGGAGTCATAACAATGAAGATGGCCTAATGACCTCTTGTTGTCCCAATCACTTTCTACACATAAAATTTAAGGACAGTCACAAAGAAAAATTATGTTTGCCACCTTAGAGGCATATTTTCTCAATGGGACCTAGACCATCTTAAAGAGGGGTTTTTCCTCTTTCCAACGAGCCCTTACATGCCCCGAAACTCCCAGCGGTTTGTGAGAAAATGAATTTTCAAGTTTAAAAATAATATTCTTTAAGGCTAGCCGACCTACACTTACACATTCATGTCGGCCTCCCTCCAAGAGATGTGTATCTTTATTAAAGATTGAAATCCTATATAATTATGACGTCCAACACCTCATTTCAACCATAAATTCGGTCAAAAATTCAGATATTGAGCACAGAATTAAGGAGGCTGAGAAGGACTTTGGCATCACGTTTTGCGCTAAATATTTGTGATCGAGTTACCTTGGATCTGAGTGGACAACAACCTAAAGTAGAAATTTTGTGGTTTCAAGAATATAACTCAGTGGACTAGTGTTAAAAAATTCAGTCCCACCTGTAATGAAAAGGCTGCAATCTAAAGTGCATCTGAAGGGATTTTCATGAGGTTTATTGTCATTTTTTGATCTTGGTATCTCTGTTTGGAGTGGCTGCTATAGCAGTAATGATTAAGTTTTATGAAAGCCTCTTGTTAGGAATTTCTTGTCTCTATATCATTATTTTTGTAGGAAACTACTATAGTTGTAAGGGACGAAGGTTGAGGGAGTTTTTAAGGTCATTCTTGAGACCTTGCAACAACCATATCACTGCAGTTCTATCTCTCTTGGAGGAAGTTGCTACATCAATCTAGACTGCCCCTTTTGTCATACCTTTTCACTCAATATGCAGTGCTAAAAAATACATAGAGACTTGAAGCTTTTGAGTATACTATAATGGCATTATAAAATAGCCCAAAAGAGCAGTCCTTTTGACATTAATTAGAGAAGCCAAGTGAAAATTTTGAAGAACATTTTTTAGAACAAATAATGAAGTGAAAAAACTGTTTTGGGAAGCCCTTGGTAGCATTTTTGAAGCACCATTGAAATCAGTCCTAAATATTGAAGAGGACACCCTTTGAAGACCTTGTTGAAGAAATCTTGAAAAATTGATTAGAGAGACCTTTGTCACACCTTTGGAGTAACAGTTTTTTTTTGTGAACAACTGTTGGAAGCAGCTTATTGAAAAAGTCTTCATGAAGTAACCTTGGAAAGGTTTATGGCTATCATGAATATCATTGAAGACATATTTGTGATTGTCAAATTTTTCATTGATGATTAAAGGTATTCTTGGAGATTTTCCTATTGAAGACTCCCTTGGAGAGCTCTTGAAGAAGCATTGTTGAAGACATCTTAGAGCAGGTGCAAAACTTGGGCTTCCTATTGAAGACTCCCTTGGAGAGCTCTTGAAGAAGCATTGTTGAAGACATCTTAGAGCAAGTGAAAAACTTGAGATTCCTATTGAACACACCTTGAAGGTCTTGGAGATATTATTGGATACCATGATGCATTGAAGCAATCGTGAGGTAACTTGGAGAAATTGTTTGGGTACGATGAAGAGCAGCGATGACACCTTCTAAGAAGAAAACGTTGTCATTGATGATGTGACATGGAGACTAAGTGTGACAAGGCTTGCTGAAGAAGGCTTTGGGAGACGTGAAGAATAATAGAACATATTTTGATGAAGTGAAGTTGAGGGTTGGAACCTCATAGAGACAAGGTCAGTGCCTTGGAAGATAGGGTTGGAGCTCTTGAGGATTGGAGTCCTCAAGAAACCAAGTCAGAGCCTGTACCATAAATATGGTTGGAGCCCTAGAGGTTGGTGCCTCAAATTGACAAGGTTGGAGCCTTGGAAAGACCAAGTCGGTGCTTGGCACAATACAGGTTGGAGCCTGGAAGATTGGAGTCTTCATCTACAGTTGGAGCCCTATATCATTATTGTACTTTACTTATTGTAAAAAGGAAATTAATAAAAGTATCTATTACATCATTGTTCATTTTTTGTTCTAAATATAAGTGATCTAACTGGTAAATTTAACAATTGAAAAGAAATATTGATTCACCCCCCTCTTAGTATTTCCAACAATTTATGTTTCATACCCATTGAATTTATCAAAAAACTTGAGCCATTTCACTTGCTGTAGTTGGTCCTTAAACCTTGGATAAGTTTGATGAAATTTTAATCCATTTGGTTCATAGCAAACAAGCGTTCCCATTGTGAGAATAACTATCGTCCTCCACTATTTTTTTTGACATGGTTAATGGAATATTTGAAAGAGGGAATGAATGGAATGAGAATTTTGAAATGAGAGGAATCGATATGAAAAAGGGTTAAATGTTGGCATGATAAGGCACTAATAGAAGAATTTGTGTTGCACCTAGATTTCTCCTTCACAATTTCCCAAATACTATTTCAAAGGACTGGTTTCATGTGTTTAATTTTGATTGGACTTTATGTGACTGGTGGTGTAATGATGAGGGGATATGGTATAACGGGTATGGATATGATAGAACATATATAAGGTTCTCATATTAAATGAAATTTCAACCTAAAAGTGGCCTCCTAAGGATAATAAAATAGGATTTAAAATAATAAAATAAGAGTTATGAATTTTGGAGGAAAAACAAGAAAACTATTTTTTTAAATTGTATTTTTGACTTATCTCCTTATCTGTTTACTCAAATTTCAATTTTAGACTCTCATTAGTTGTGGAATTAAATTCAACTTCTAATGAGTACCCATTATGCATACTTTTGAGATGACCCAGCTTGATAAAAATTGCAGATATCTTAAAAAACGTGTTAATGAGTATCTAAACTTGAAATTTTATTAAACCTATAAGGAGATAAGCCAAAAATACAATTAAATTTTTTGGTTTTTCTTATTTTCCCTCCAAAATATTTACATGTACCTCTTTTTTAATTTATAGAATTTTGATTGGTTTACATATTATGACATGGAAATTACATGAAAATTTCATGGGCACTTTTAGGCGGAAATTTCCTCTAATGACTCTTTTAATAAAATCATCCATAAATTAAAACATAATCTCTATATGAAATACAAATTGAAAATTCTTACATACCTTTATTCTTATTCTCCCTTGATATTCTTTCTGATGTAGAATTTGATTCTAGTTGTTGAACTAAAAATTGGCCGCAACATGATAGGAATTTTGTTTTCTACTTGTCATTTCTCTTATTTTCCTTATCTTATCAGAAGAATACTTCTTTATTGTCATTTCTTTTGATGGATAGTAAAAATAATTATATTTATGAATATAGTTGGCCACCTAAAAATTTATTAGAAAAAATAAGGATCGAAAGAAATAAGGAAAAGAAAGAGGGGATTTTTTTGAAAATCTAAACTTCCAGATGATCTTGGTTTTGAGTTGATATTTTTTGTATAAACATGCAAACATAGCTGGTTATATATATATATATATATATATATATATATATATATATATATATATATATATATATTATTGAAAATAAATTACAATGAAGTTGGAGAGTGAGGAGAATAATCTCCTTTCTTGACCAACTTAAATTCAGAATTTTCTTGCAAGTATTTAAAAAAATCTTATGTTGTTAGTAGTTGATGATATAATCTTAATATATGACCATTCACAAGGAAATCAAAATTTTCAACATTAATAGTATTGATTTTGACTGCTCCATTATCACAAATAGTATCAATCTTATAAGGTCCAAAATAATGAGTTTGAAATTTTCCTTGAAAATTTTTGAGCTTGGAATAAAAAAGAAGATCATAATCACCTTGTTTGCAATTTTTGGCTTCGATAAACTTTTCATTCCATTTTGATCTGTGTTTTTGCATTATTCTATTTCTTTGAATAACATCCTGTCAGATTACATCTAGCTGATTCAATTGTACTAGTCTTTGTTTTTGAGCTTCTAATAATCAAGGCCCAATTTAGTAGCTATTCTATAGCTCTCCACTTGGAATTCAATTGGAAACAAAACTTTCTTCCTATAGACAATCTCATAAGGAGTATGTCTAGTTGTGTTTCTCCATGTGGTTCGATATTCCCATAGTGCTTCTGAAAGCTTTTCTTCCTAATCCTTTCTATGCAAATGCACGGTCTTGGTAAGAATTGCTTCAAGAACTTTCTTGGTAGATTCCAATTCTCCGTTGGATTGTGAATGATATGGACTATAATTCTTGTGCTTGATTTTATACTACTCCATGATCTATTGCACCAATCTAGATGTTAATTGGGTACCTTGATCTGTTACAAGCTATCTTAGAACACCAAAACGAGTAAAGATATCCCCAAAAATAAATGTAAATACAACATTTTTAGTTGAAAATAAAAGAGGTTTACATTCTACCCATTTTGTGACATAATTTGTTCAAACAAGTATGTACCTTTTGTGTTTAGATGAAGGATTTATGGGTCCAACAATCTAAAGCCCATTATTTAAAAGGTTCCACAAGTACCTATGGTTGTAGAGGAATTTCATCTAATTGTACTGGTTTTCCCATTATTTGAAAACTATCACATCTTTTGACATATTCTTTGTCATATTTGAAAATATATGGTCATTAAAATCCCAAAATAAGGATTTTGTAATCAGTTCTTTTTTTTGGCATAATTTCCACCAAATTGTTTATTATGACAAGCTTTTAGAATTTCTGGTAATTCATCTTATCGAACACATCTCCAAATTATTAGATTAGGTCTAGTTTTGTATAATTCTCCATCTATCCAAGAATAAGGTGCACTTGTTTAGATCAATTTTTTCTTTTCTTTGGTTGATAATTGTCTCGGTAACTTCCATGTAGCTAAATAATTGGTAATATTTGCAAACCAAGGTAATTTAGTAGATACTACAAAATATACTCATTCGGAAAATTATATTTTACATAAACATCATTACTATAATTTTTCATTCTTGAAAGGAAGTCAACAACTATATTTTCTTTTCCTAGTTTATCAAGAATAGCAATGTTGAACTCTTGTAATAATAACAACCATATTGTAATTATTCGATTGGTAACTAGTGTGCTCATTAAATATCTAATGGTGGAATTACCTCAATGAATAAAAGTTTCATAACCAGTGATGTAGTGATGAAACTTATTAATGACATGAACAACAACTAAAAACTCCTTTTCAAGAACAATATAATTTAACTCTTCTGGAGTAAAATTTTTACTCGTATAATAGATAGCATAAGGATTTAAATCTATTTATCCCAATAAAGCTCCTAAAGTGTTACCTGAAGCATCAATAAAAATATGAAAAGGGAGAGACCAATTGTTAGGATATTCCAACACATAGGAAATAGTTAAGAATAACTTAGTCTAGTGTAGAGTTAGGTAAAGTGTGTCTCTTTACCATGTAAATTTGTAACTTATAATCCGACGATCACGATTTGTAGTGATCCAATGGTTATCTCTCTCCTCAGTATTAACGACACTTGATTCGTGGCTTAGCACCTGATTGTTCCATGATCTCTATTTAAAGAGCATGGAAGGTCATTTGTAGGTTAACCGTTTATGAGAGAAACATATGTAACCTTTCTTTTTATATTAATAAATTTCCTGAAGTGGCCATGTTGGCTCAAGCCATGGACTGTTTCCCTCTTCGAGGGTTTTAACCACGTGATTATACTGGTGTACTGATTTGTGATCTATTTGTGTGCGGTGACCTTTGGTTCTTGATCTATGGAACTTACCCTGTAAATTCCTACATGGTATCAGAGCTATTTTGAGGGCCGCATCCGTTGTTGATCCAAATCTGAAGCCGGTTTGACTGCATGCAACTGCCGTTTTGTAGATCTACTATTTATGAAAATTTTCAGGCCTGGAGAACTTCTCTATTGTTTCCATAGCATTTTTAATAGTTATAAACACCTTTCATTTCATGCGAAAAGGGTTCTGGTTGCCCAATTTATTTAGATCTGGAGGCATAAAGTATATCTCTTTTGCAGTTATATTTGTTAATAATTCTACTTATTTTGGTTCCCTATGTTTATTTTAGTTTTTAGGTTTTATTTATTTGCTGAATCTATATCATCTTCTCTGTGTATGCTCTTTGCCTTGCACTATGTGTGATCTTGGCAAAACAGAAACAGGAAGAAGTTTTTTTTACTATGTATGCTCTTTCCCCGCGTCTCTGTGCGATCTCGGGAATTCAGAAATAGTAAAAAAATAGATCGTTGTGGGTAAGGCTAACTGAAAAACTAAAATTCTACCGTAAGGCTTGCATTTCTTTGTTTTCTTGGTTTTGTGTGCACTTTACAGCCAAACATATTCAAGAGAGTTTATTTTTCTTCCAAATTTGTTTGGAAATCTCATTAACGCCCTTGCTTCAGCTCTAGACCGCGTTAGTAAAGGCACACTAACGTGAACCTCTGCTCTTAAGCAGTGTGTTATAACACTAACGCGCCCTCTACTCTTTACTAGAGTGTTAGTAACGCTGAGCCTCTTCCAAAACAAAGCGTTAGTACAACAAACTAAAGCTCCCTTTAACTTGTGTTTTCAAAAGGGCATAACTTCTTCATCCGGAAGCTATTTCTCGAGCCATTTTTTTTGAAACTGCCTAATTTTTTGAGATATTTTCATTGGATCAGTTATTTTCACCTTTTCTCAGCTTTATTTTTTTAAAAAAAATGGAAATTTCATGCTCGATTATTCTTAACAGCACCAATTTTTTCCAATGGCTACCTCACATGGTAGATATACTTATAAGTAAAGGGATTTATAGAATAGCCATAGGACAAGAAACTAAACCATATGATGATGATAAAGTTCCTAAATGGGAAAATAAACAAGATCAAGCACGAGGGTTGATAGGAATGTCCATTGATAAAGATCTTTGACTTCACATCCTTGACATTGACACCCCTGATAAAGCCCTCGAAAATCTAAATATTTTTTTTGGCATTCAAAATCAAATTAGGGCCCACCAGCTTGAAAATGAGTTGCCTACTTTGGACCCTAATAATTTCTCCTCTATTGAAGACTTTTTGTCCAAATTCAAGACCCTAAGACTTGTTTTAGAAGGGTGTAAGGTCAAAAAGGAAGATGGTAGCCTCATCTATTGCATTCTTGCTAAGCTTGGCCCTGCATACTCTGTATTTGTTTCTGCCTTCCATTCAACAGGAGAAGTCATCATCTCTTCTAGAACCACCTACAAGAATCCCTCTTTTGATTCCTTTTGTGATTATTTGATAAGAGAAGAAGAAAAACTCTTACACCTTGGTCTTATCACTCCTGGGAATTCTTCTAAGAAAGCCTTAGCAGCCCAAGAGCAACCATATCAAAATAATCCCAAGAAGTAGTATCCTAAAAGGTATGGTCCTAAACCAAACAAGGGTCCTAAGCAATTTCATCCGCAAACTGAAAAATCACCTTACAAAAATGATAAGGAAAATAAAAACAAAGGGAAGAAGATAGATAGACATTGAAACTTTTGCAATCATGATGGCCATATAGAGTCCAAATGTTTTAAGAATATGGAAGCCTTAGAAGCAGCAATGAAGAAGCACAACATCAATTTGGAGCACTCTTCACCCTCGTCTCCAGGAATGGCACTTTCTGCTTGTGGTTGTCAAGCATCAAGATCTCGTTATGCATTAAATGTATCTTCCTCTTCTCCTTCTCATGAGTGGCTCATTGATTCTGGAGCTTCTTACCACATGGCCAAAAATAAATCCATGTTTTCTTCTTTAAATGATTGTAACACCAAACATATTTATGTTGGTGATGATAGATCTCTTAATGTTGTAGGATCTGGAACCATTCATCTAGATAATGGTCAGTTTAATGATGTACTATGTGTTCCTACCTTGTCATGCAACCTTCTCTCTATTTATCACATAACTCATTCAGGTGAAGGGAACATAGTAGAATTTTCACCTCATGATGTTGTAATCAAGGACCATAAAGATCCTAAACATATTTTAGCTACTAGCATTGCTAATTATTCTACAAGGTTGTATAAGTTTGACAAATTTGGGTCATCATGTCTTCCCTCCATTTTTTTTGCTCATAATGATGAAGTGAGAAAACTTTGGCATGAGCAATTTGGTCACTTAACTATTGCTCTCTTCAAACTCTATGTAAGGAAAATATGGTTACAAGTCTTCCTATGGTATCTTGTCGAGATGGTGTTTGCTCTGAATGTGTACTTAGAAAACATCATCGGGATAGTTTAGACAAATGTGCCTCTTGGCATGCTTCAACCCCTCTGCAGCTTGTGAACAATGATTTATGTGGTCCGCTTCATGTTTTTTATTTCTCTGGATGCAAGTAATTCTTAACTTTCATTGATGATTTTTCTAGACGCACTTGGGTATACTTCTTAAAACTCAAGAGTGAATTTTTTAACATGTTCTTGGCCTTTAGGCCTTTGTTGAGAAACAATCTGAACATCAAATTCTTAATTTAAGATTAGACGATGGAGGAGAATATGTTAACAAAAAATTTATCAACTTCTGAACTGAGCATGGAATTAAATTGCAACATACTGTTCCATATACTCCACAACAAAATGGTGTAGCTGAAAGGAAGAATCATACCTTAAAAGAAATGGCTAACTATATGCTTCAATCTAAAGGACTTGGTCTCAATTTTTGGGCAGAAGCCATAAACTATGCAAATTACATAGTAAATCGCACTCCTACTAATGTTTTAAAGAATATAACTCCAGAATAAGCTTGGATCTCCATCAAACCAGATGTCAGTCACTTTCGTGTTTTTGGAAGTCATGCTTGGGCCCATATTCCAGATGTGAAACATAAATCCTTAGAACCTAAGAGTGAAAAACACATTTTTGTTGGATATTCTAAAGATGTCAAAGGATATAGACTTCTTCAGCTTAAATCCAAAAATATAATCATTAGAAGAGATGTCAAATTTTATGAAAATGTATTACCCTGCGAGCCTAGTTCAGCGAGTGTGCTACCTTTGGCCTGTGAGCCTGATTCGGCATATGTGCCACCTCTCTCTCTCTCTCTCTTCTAGTTTTAGTATCATTCCTTCTAGTTCAAATGATGATAGCGAGGATGAAAATCCTCCTCCACCTCTTCAATTTTTTTCTTTTTCTCCATTGCTTCCAACATGGGTGCCCTCTACTCGAGATGCAGCAGGTTCTCTTACAGGTGACCCTGCAGATCGACGACGTACTCTTTCTCAGTTCGAAAGAGCCTCTTCCTTATTGGCTCAAGTTCCAACAAATCCTGATCTAGAAACCTTTGAAGAAGCTTCTGGTCATCTAGATTGGGATGAAGCTATGAATGAAGAATATCATTCCTTATTGGCGAATGATACTTGGGATCTTGTTCCTCTTCCAAAAGGAAGAAAAATTTTCAAATGCAGATGGGTGTGCAAAAAAAAGTTTGGACCAAATGGAAAAGTGGATAGACATAAGGCTTGTCTTGTTGCTAAAGGATTTTCACAAGTTGAAGGCATTGACTATACTGAAACCTTCTCCCCTATTGCCAAAATGAATTCTATCCACCTTTTTCTTTCCCTTGCTGCCTCCTTTAAATGGGAATTCCATCATATGGATGTTAAATCTGCCTTCTTACATGGAGATTTGCATGAATAAATATACATGTAATAACCCCCTGGCTTTATCCAAAAATACTCCAGCCTTGTTTGTCACCTTAGGAAGTCTCTCTATGGTCTACAAGCTCCTCGGGGCTTAGTAAGCCAAAATGGATAGATTTATCTTAGATAATGGCTTTTCTAGGTGTCATTCTGACAACACTGTCTACACCAAGAAAGTGGGTAAGTCCTTCACCATCCTTGTTCTTTATGTTGATGATCTTATCCTTACTGGTAGTGATCCAAACCATAAAACCATGTGAATTCTAGCCTCGAAAAGAAGTTTGAAATGACAAACTTAGGACACTTGCATTATTTCCTTGGTCTTCAAGTCTTGAAATCCAAGGAAGGCATTACTCTCTCTCAGTCCAAGTATGCATGTGATCTTCTACACCACTTTCACATGGAAGACTGTAAGCCAGCCCCTTCTCCCTTTCAGTCTCGTGTCAAGCTTTCAGTCACTTGTACTACCCCTAAACTTGATGCTACCTTATATCATCAACTTGTTGGTAAAATTTTGTATCTAACCCATACCCATATTGACCTTTCCTTTGCTGTTGATCTTGTCACTCAGTTTATGCACCAAACTCATGAAAGTCACTGGAAAGCAGCAAAAAGAATATGTCGATATATTCGAGGTACAATTCAGTTTGGGATTCATTACAGTGCAGGAGCATCTCCATTGGTGATTGGTTTCACTGATTCTGATTCGGCTGGCGACCCTGATGATCAAAATTCGACTGCAGAATATGTATTCACTCTTGGTTCAAGACCTATTACTTGGTCTTGTAAGAAACAAAGTTCCATCTCTCTTTCTTCAGCAGAAGCAGAGTATCGTAGTGTAGTTGAAGCCAACAAGGAATTCATGTGGCTTCGTCAGTTCCTATCTGAATTTGGTCTCCATCAGCAGCATCCAACTACACTTTGGTGTGATAATTAGAGTGCCATTCAGCTATGTAAATATCCAGTTCAACATCAACGTATGAAACAAATTGAACTCCACATAAACTTCATTAGAAATCTCATTCATGATCATGTTCTTGAAGTACAGTATTGTCCAACCAATGATGAAGTAGCTGATATCTTTACAAAGGCTCTCACAAAAGCGAAGTTTACCAAAATTTGATCCATGCTTGGAGTTCAGGAAAGTTGTCATTAAGCGGGGATAGGCTCTAATTCCTCCTTCCTTCTCCTATTGTGTCACTTTTGTAAATCCCTCAATCCTATCCCAATTTGTTCTTAAGGGGGGATGTTAGAATATTTCGACACATAGGAAATAGGCTCCTTTTGTGTCACCTTTGTAAATCCTTCAATCCTATCCCAAGTTGTTCTTAAGGGGGGATGTTAGGATATTCCGACACATAGGAAATAGTTAAGAATAACTTAGTCTAGTGTATAGTTAGGTAAAGTGTGTTTCTTTACCATGTACATTTGTAACTTATAATTTGATGGTCACGATTTGTAGTAATCTGATAGTTATCTCTCTCCTCAGTATTAACGATGCTTGATCCATGGCTTAACACCCAATTGGTCCATGATCTCTATTTAAAGAGCATGGAGGATCATTTGTAGGTTAACCGTTTATGAGAGAAACATATGTAACCTTTCTTTTTATATTAATAAATTGCTTTAAGTTGCCACGTTGGCTCAGGCCATGGAATATTTCCCTCATTGAGGGTTTTAACCACATGATTATATTGGTGTACTGTTTGTGATCTATTTGTGCACGGTGACCTTTGGTTCTTGATCTACGGAACTTGCCCTGTAAATTCCTACACCAATTAGGCCCTATAAAAAAAATTTCTTTAGTAATTGTTTTTTTCAATGTTTCAAATGCTTTTTGACAATCATAGTTCCATGAAAATTCACATTCTTTTGTAATAAGTTTGAAAAGTGGAGAGGCTATATTTGTGAATTTTTTTATGAATTTCCTATAATATCTAGTAAATCCAAGAAAATTTCTAACATCTCTTTGAAAAATATGAATTGGAATTTTAGAAATAACGTCTACTTTAGATCTATCCACCTTAATTCCACCACTTGAAATATGGTGTCCTAAAGCAATCCCCTCATTGAAAATCATAAAACATTTCTCATGGATTAATGAAATGTTTACTTATTTACATCTAATAAGGATGTTTTCTAAATTTTCCATACCTTCCTCAAAGGTATCTCCATACACATTAAATTCATCCATGTATACTTCCACACAATCATGAATTAGATCAGAAAAAGTACCTAAAAAAGCTCTTTGAAATGTGGCAGTTTCATTACATAATTCAAAGGGAAGTACCCTATAGGCATATGTTCCCGAAATACATGTAAAAGTATTTTTATCTTGAACTTCTGGTGCTATTTGGATTTGGTTACATCCACTAAAACATTTAAAAATGAAAAATACTTCTTTCATGCTAAGGTATATAATAATTGATCTATAAAGGGTAGTGGAAAATTATATTTCAAAGTGGTTTTATTTAATTACTTGATCTGCACATTGCCATGGATATTCCACTCGACATTTTGTCACAAAAAATATGATAATATTATATAAAAAATATGAGATTCTACACTATTACAGTTTTATTAAACTTTAAGATATGCAGATTTAATTGGAATTTGTGCATGCATGCGAATATAAATTATGTAGAAAATTAGAGAACGAAAAAATATGCTCGCACACACATAAGACATAAGATATTCTCTCTAGGAAACCCTTTCAGGAGAAAATCCAGCTTGAAGTTGAGCTTCTTTGTTCTCTTTATTTGCCTAGAAATATGTCTGCAGGTATAAATAAGTAATGCATGTGGCTCGTGGGTTGGTATAGTGCACAGATCATCTGTGTGGGCTCTACCTCCTATCTCTCCTAGCTATTTTTTCTCAAATATGGAACAAAATTCTCCAGAAAGAATAGAATGCCTTTTCCTCCAAGTGGCTCGGTTATAACACAACCTGATAGCTTACAAGTGGTTAATTTTGAATACATCAAATCTTAAATAGAGTTAAAAAATAGACTCTTCTAGATTCTTTTACATCAAAAACACATGGTTAGCCCGTTTTCCAATAATAAAGGGGGTTGACGCGACATCGAGTTCTGTTGCAATGGAAATCACAAAGAGTTGTTGGTTCGTGATCTATTTTTTGATAGATCACCAGACATATAGAGGCATGAATAAGAAGATACAAAATATCCCAATACCATTAGATACAACTGGCAGCATGAAATTGGATTTACACTATGAGGAAGAGAATGGTACCTTTCATCCTCATAGTTTGTTGACAAATCTTCTGTTCGTACCATAATTCTTGCACTCCACTCGAGTGATTTACTCCATATTCTCTCGATCTCAACATCTACACACACTCACAAACTCTCAAGGATGAAAATATATTTTCCTTAGAAGATAATTAGATAAACAATGATATAAACCAATCAAAAAATATGTTGAGACATAATTGTGTAAGGGAGAGAACATAGATCTTGATTAATCTCATAAAATTGGTACACCACTTTTATACCTTCACTTAAATGTCTCCTCTCCATGGTCCAACAGAGTTTCCCCACTATATCCAAGGAATGAACATGAAGAGCCCTCACATAAGACTATGATCTCACAAGCTCTCTATATGGCAACAAAGTGGCAGCATAAGATCAAGATATTAGCTCATTAAAATATTGGCTCTCCAAAACTAGCCTAAACCTCTCAAATGATCCACTATAAATAAGTGAATGATAGTTCCCTGGGGGATGAATATGGATGCTCAGGAGGAAGAGAAGTTACAAAAGCTTCTAATGGATGAGTCCTGGAAAACTCGAATAGGTGAGTAATCGAGATTATCTCTTAGGGACTAAGTGAATTTGGAAGACTCCCTTGGCCTCAAGCACCTAAAAGGTGGATTTGGGCCTTAGTCGCAAGCACAAGAGGGAAAGGTAGCAGCTACAAGCCTTTGGCTATAAGCACAAGCCTCCCTTCCTACTGATAGGGGTACAACTAGTAGAAAATGTCACCACAAGTAAGGAAAAAGTCATTTGACTATGAGGGCTAAGGTTTAGAGACAAAAGGGTAGAAAAATAGGTTGAGAACAGATGCACCCTAATGTGTGAGGTCAAAATGATAAGCTGATGGCTGAAATACATTATGATAAAAAACAGAGGTCAGAGCGGTAGTGATGAAACATAGCCAAGAACGCGGATTGGAAAACACTAGAGATAAAATATCAACTGTGCTGATAACATCATCGAGGTAGGCATACCCATGCTCAATCATAATAAAATATTGAACATCTATGCCAAAAAAATGATGTAGATCCATGATGTAAAGTATTAGAACATAGCCATGAGAGACATACATAGTGGATCCATGTGACTCAATGAAGAGAGAATAGCCACTAAGGGATAAAATCATGGTTCTATGTCATAGTATACATTAGTAGGACAATGGACACATGAAAGACAAACAAGTTTCTTAGATATCCCTCAAAGTACATAAATGATACATAAATCCAACGTAGCCTAGGAAGGGTGGCATATAAGAGTGGGATTTATCTAATGCAGGGTCTTTGACATAAACGTGGTCGTACGAATCTACCCATGTGAGTAGATGATCTAAATTCAAGAAATGGTACAAACCACCTGATTACCAGCCAATGAGGTAAACTAGTAACAGATGCGAGGGAATACACGAATGAGGAAAATGGACCCTAGGGTACCTAGTATATTCCACTAAGTGTGAATGAATTAGCTGACGTCAAAGACCATAAAACTCCACCAATCATGATCCAATGATGTAAACCTAATTTCAATCGCGAGGAAACTTGCCACTAAGGTCTTCCAGCTCCAAGGTACTACCAGTTCCTAGATCAAGATCCTGGGTAATGATCTGAAGTCGATAGGAGAATATTCGTCAAATTAGGGCCTTGGTGTATCCCCAATAAATCGACACATAATAGACAAGGATGACTTTATGTATGGATGAAGTCATGAAAAGATGAAGTACAACTGTCAAAGGGATGGTCAAATCAAAAAGGTAAACAAGCTATTGCAGATGGCTGGCACAGGCTGAGACTTCTGTTGAACACATAACGACATGACATAAGAGTGACTTGAAAAAATGACTAATGAGCACCATGTGATATCATGCAATGGTGTAGGAGGCATTGAGGCATGCTCCATATGACTCAGAGAGTAACTAGCTGGAGGAGTAAAGAGAATCATATGGATGGTATGGCTCCTAGGAAAGCTAAAATCCAACTGTAAGTTGATGATGTAGAAAATTACCATGTTCAAGGGCGACGAAACTTATGCTTCTATGTTGATGGATAATGGAAATAAATTTTCCCTCCCTTCTCCTCTTATAAGTTCCTTTTTCGTAAAGTTGTCCCCCAATCTAGAAAAAGAGATAAAATTATACAAGGCAAAACCTACTAGCCATAGTGGAATAAGGTATTCATTTTTTCTAACTAGTCTATCCCAGTCCAAAAAGGGTTAAACTTATACTGGGTAGACGAAAATTCAAATACTTTAAAGAGCATGAAGTAGACAAGTGCAGTCGAAAAATTTTATATGTTAAGGAGTCTAAAAAGAGATTAAAGAAAAATTCTCCTGGAGGAATGAGTGGTACAAAGGGAAGTAACTAGTTCTGATAATGGTGGAACTACTCATGACATAAGGTGGACACGAGGTTGGATAATAGGACCACTCATCGCAGGAGTTCCCCAAAGAAAGGGTAAAACACCAAGTGAAAGTGAATGATAGGCCAAGCAGATGATGACGATGGAAGAGACAAACCAAGGTTCAAAAGGTAGAATTAGGCTAATAAAAGTGGAAATCACAAGGGATATAGTGTGGAATCCTATTGGGGTATGGCCAAAAATATGACTAAGAAGAGGGCAGGAGACTCAAATTCGAAGTCATGGCAGGTTAGAAGTAGGGAGTCCGAGAGATATTAAAAATAATTTCATGCACACAAATATGGAAAGAGGGTGCTAACTAGGGTATCCATGAGCGGGTAAGCTCTAGCATCAAGCTACGACATGCATACAGGAAGTGGTAAAAGTCACATCTTTATGAGGTCGGACATAAGTTATAAATAGTGCTAGTGGTTAGAAAGAAAAATAGGAAAAATTGATCTAACCCTATATGCCAATAGAATAATCATACCTTAGGCATGGTGTAATAAATGGTAATCTCCTAAGATAGAAGAAAAAGTTGAATCCCAAGTCATCCTGCAAAAGGTAGTTTTGAAAATAGAACATAAAGCTAAAAAGCCCCACTTTATCCAAAAATTAAAAAAATGAATATTTCTCAAGATGCAAAAAAAGGTTATAAAAGGATGTCAGGCCTCTCTCATCGTAGCATTAGCTCCCTGATGATTCTTCTTCTTTAGATTCGAGAATTTTTCAGTAGATAGAGTTGAGCATAGATGGGACATGATATGACGAAAACATATAGATGACATGGTGATTGATGGTCTGATATTGACAGGTGGAATTATTCCTATTTGAGAGCGAGTGTTAAATTATGAAAGTATCATCAAATTTCACTTTAGAAAACTCATTTGATGGAGATGATTATTTCATTTAATTCCTCTTTTGGAGAGGACCAAAATCGACCTAAAGATCATCAAATTTGGACAAGGGAAAATGTACTTATGAAGATAAAACCCACATATGCACATCCAAACAAGTCAGCCCTAAATAAAATTAGACACCCTTGGAAGCCTATAAATATAAGTCACCCCAAGATCATTTGGACATCACCAAGCATTTTCTTATTCACTTCTTCATTAATTGGCTCGCACAGGTCTGAGACAGAGACAATAAAAGAAGTTGATGGCTTGTCATAGGATAAATTAGGCCAAGGTCACTCGATTGTAGGCTTAAGGGAGCAATTGGAATCCTTCAGTCGCTTGCACAACTCCTCCTGCATGCGACTAGGAACTTTGACTCATATTTGACCATTAATCATAGTTGATTGTAGTTGACCACATAGAGGAAAAATTATTTGTCATATATTCTTTTAGTGGAATCTTATTTCTAAATTTTATTCGATTATTTTGTTGATGGTATTGTATTGGGCTCAACATACTCTCTGCTGAACATTTTCTGACAATCTAATAGAAAAATAATTTCAAAGGGTTTTCCCTATTGTGGGATTTTTCCCCAGTCTTTGACCAAACCTGGTGTCTCTTGTTGATGTGTTGATTGTCTCCTTTGTCATTGCATTAATTGTTCTATCTTTAATTATTGTTGATGAATGGAACAACTAATTGTAATTCGAAATATTTCTAATTAAAGTATTGAATCGGGAAAAAGTAATTAACACAACATGTAATAATTTCAAAATTTAACAAATTCATGCAATTTCACCAATTTATTTTCAAATTCAACTTTTAATTATTTTAAATTTAATTTAATTTACAAAATTAAAATTAAATCTCCACACGGAAAGTGTTTTTTATTAGTAGATTACCTAATTTGTCCCTTGCCTCTTTTATGTGTTTTTATTTATTTTTTCCAATTTAATTATTTGAAGAAAAATAATTATCATTTTTAAAGAAAAAAATCAAATAATACTGTAATCCTAATAGAGTAATTAAAAAAATAGATAAAATATATTTTTTTTTCATAAATTCTTTTACAAACATAATATAAATTCCTCAAAAAAAAATATAGAGTAATTAAAAAAATAGATAAAATGTATTTTTTTTCATAAATTCTTTTACAAACATAATAGAAATTCCTCTAAAAAATATAGTTCAATGTGATTGATAAAAAATTAGCTCTTCTTAATCTTAACCCATTTTCAAAAAGTTGAGATTATTGAAATTTAAAATAAACGAGCCTCACTTCACACGGATAAAAAAAATCTATTTGCGTTTACTATTTTCATTCATTTCCCATTCCAACTTTCTTACCATCAAATTCTAACGAATAATAATTTTAATTCTAACGAGTAATACTTTTTATTCCAGTAATTTTCCTAAAATATCACTAAGAATTCTAGAATCTATATATAATTATTACAGATAAGAATATTTTTACAATAATATCCTCAAACATTTCTGTCAATTTAAAAATAAGATTTTTTTTACACTTATTCTATAAATATAGAATTTTAAAAATTTTAAATTTTTCTTATACTAGAACAAATTTCATAAGTTTTTAGAAGAAACTGATATAATTTTCAGATTTGTCAATAGTATCTTTCATAAATTTATCTGTGTAAACCAATGTACTCCATCTGAAATATTCAACTCTCCCATGTCTAAATAGAACTATCTAAATACCAATTAATGTTAACGAAACTAGTTGAACTAACGCCATCCAAAATATTCAACTCTCCCATGCCTATGTGGTGCTTTCTAAACACTAATTAATGTTAAAGAAAACTAGTTCAAATAATACCATAAATTAGACTATAATAATATTTTGTGATACATTATTTAAGTTCTTAAATTCTAGGAAATGATCAAGTGATATGATCAAGTGCTGAATGAGAAAAATGATAATAAATAATCAAAGTGTAATTGTAAATAAACTAGCAATTGCACCATCATCCGATGTTGTGAAAGAAAAGCCATAAGATTCTTAAAGAGATTCAATAGTTGCTCGAATAGTCTATAGTGCGACTTTTTCGAGGCTTTTACGGTAGGTTTTTCTGGTTTAATATCTCTAAATTCGGGCAGGAATTTATTGAAAATAGAAGTTTGATGGGTAACCTTGCACAATCAAAGTGCCCTATGGGTTTTTTAGGGTGTTGAATCCATATTTACAGTCAAAAACCCAGTTTAAATAAAAGAAATCAAGATTTTACCTCAATTTTTTTCACCGGATTCCGGCACCTGAAACTCCAAAAAGTCGCACTAAAGACAACTCCATAGTTGTTAAGCAAGATATCTGTAGTGATTTTGGTCAATTTTATTAAAGGCACGAAAAGAATATTGTGCCCTGTCCCAATTTTTATTTGTAATTAAAAACAAATTTATAAAATTAAAAGTAATAATTTGGAGAGGTTGTTATTTTATCAAATATAATCCCCAAGTACTACTTTGAAGATAATTTGGAGAGAGTGTTATTTTATTAAGCCATGTTGATTTTCTACTCTAAGAACAACTGATTAACTGATTTGACACTACTTTTCATCGAGTTTGGCATGTGATTGAGTTCATTAAGGGAGGAAAATTATAAAGGTAAGTACCATGATTCAAGAGAGATTTGTAGGTATTGTTTTGGTATTGGTTTTGCCCATTGGATCACAGTTGATGTGTTTTCTTTTCTGCATCTTATTCTCTTTCCTCTTGGTTTCAAATTTCTAATTTGCAGCACTACAACCACAAAGCCTGGATAATTTTTCTCTTATGTCAATCTTATTCATCTTCGTGGAGGTTCAAGGAAAATGGAACTATGGTTGTGATAGTCTCCGGAGGTGCCCTCATGGTTGAAGTCCACTGAAAGTTGAGTTTTTTCTCCATGGATTACTCAAGAAACTTTGATAAATGAAATTGTTGGTTGATCTTATTACATGTTCCTTGTGGTCTATATTGACCATGAGCAGGTCAAAGTTTCAGGGAGAAATGATGATCAATTAGTGGATTCCAATCAGAAATATGCTGGAAGGGCACTGGAAAAATGGTGCATTTTGGATAAACTTTTTCCTATGCAATGCCACAACATACCAGGCCTGTCATAACAAAATTCATTAAGATATTTGTCTCTTACTACACATTCATCATTCATCAAAATGTTGGAAAGAAAAATTAAAAGTAGAATACAAAAACCCTCTTTTACCATTTTTTATAGAATGTCATTTGATTTTAGGATTTTACCAAAAAAGCTAACCAATAAAGCAATGGTGCACGATAGTGTAACAACTTTGAGAAATATATACATGACATGAGCTGTGAACATGGGCATAAACAGAAAAGGCATTGGATAGAAATGAGTAAAATTACACAATTTAACAATGAAATCCCTAAAAATCTTGAAATGAGTACAAAACATAAAAGGGTAGAGATCCACATACAGCTGTTAATAACTGCTTCTTATCAAAAGGAGGATCTCAACCACGGAGTAAATAGGATACAACTAAAGTAGTGACATAAAGCTATTATATGACATAAATAATTAAAATCAAACATGTATGATTCTCTTTAAAGAATTCCATTGTAGCAGAATCTCAAAAATTGTTTTGTACATAAATATTGACTCAAATTTTAATTAAAATAATCAAAGAATATAAGTATACATTTAATTATAAGAGTATTTTTTGACTCAAATGGTAGAAATTACCTATAGCTTTAATGTAAAAACCCAACAAACAATGGAAACTCAACATGTATTTGAAAGCCAATTTTCAACACAAAATTAGTTTTCCTTTAAAAAGGTAATAAGCTTCACCATTCTAAGAAAAATAATAAGGAATTCATATGAATCCTCAACTACAAAACTAGGAGAGGATCCTCTACCACTAATTTAATATTTCTTAAAGATAACACAGTAATGTTTGAAATTGTTTTTGTTCAATATGACTTTACCAGTAAATTTATCATCCAGTGCCAGCAAGTCAGAAGAAGTGTTGGTATATGAAAATCCCACACCCACTTGAGATTTTAAAAAGAGAAAATTTTCCTCAGCGTGCAGAGTATAAATCAAGAGGAGCAATCTCAGAAATCATATAGAGTATCCTATAATTTATTAGATGATGACTAGCCCCAATCCTCTTGTAACACCCCTAGTTTATGTGTTTGAAATTTAAAACTAGACATTTGAACTTTAATCCTAAGGGGAGTGGACCCCAAAGGAAAAGTATTTTATAAATGTAATTAAATATTTAATTTGAGGAAATGAATAAAATGATTTTGTGCAGATTGACCAAAATGAGATTTATGAGATCACTTGCTAAATCCATGAGGATGGATAAGGCAAATATTTCCCCGCAATCTTTCAAAAATCCTTGAAAGAAATTATTTCTAATTTAGATTTTTGAGGAAAAATCTAAATTCCCCAATGATGAGGAAAGTAGCTCGGAAGAGGTAAAAATATAGAAAAGCTGGGAAAAGCATAAAACAACTTTAAAGAATCCCTAAAATGGGAAGCCTAGGCAAACAGGAAGAGAAGCATCCTGAGATTCTGGACGTAGAATTAGAAACATGCTTTGGGGAACAATAGCTTAAATAAGCTGCTCCTAAACAGATTAGAGGTTGATCTATTCTAGGAGATGATCTCAGCTCGGGGGTGAGTTTTGGGAGACAGAAAGACTCTAAGGTTGGGAGGTTGGTCAATTGCAAGAGTGGTATGTCTCTAAATTTATTGGTGTTTTAACTTCCTGTGGTATGAATTGCCTACATATAATAGTTGATTTGTATGTTAGATTTATTAGTGCTACATTTAACAGAATTAATCATAAGGCATTCACCTTTATAATTCTGTATAGTTGTAGACAAGAAATCTATAGAGTAGAATCCAACAGAAACTCTAAACCGAGGTCAGTTTAAATCTGAGGATACATATTCCTCCACAGATAATTTAACTTTAAACTGCTCCTGATCTACTAGTATAAATTTATGCACATGATTAGGATAGATCAATATGGGAGTTCTTGTACCATAATTGAAAATAGAAATAGATGAACTGAAATCTAAACTGTGCATTAAATGAGACAAAAAAAAAAAATATACAGACTAACTTCCAGGGTCAGCACATCATTCACACATAAACAAAAGTACAATAGCAAGTTATTTCTGCATATAAGAAATTAATTCCACATCAGAAGGAAGCAATTTTCAGTTAGCATGAGATTTCCCATTTATACTTATTTCAATAAACTTTTCTTACTCTAGAGGCTAAAATTAATATGGGAAAGAAAGTTAACTAAATAATCAACAGACAAATTTCACAACAGCAGGGCATATTTAGCTGTAAGTATTCTATTCTATCATGTGAACTAAATGCAAGAGTGTATAGTGGAATACTAGAAATGCAAAAGTCTTCTAGACAAATATATATATATATATATATATATATATATATATATATATATATTAACAGCTCACCTGTAGGTATTCACGAAGCATGACGAGAGATGATGCTAAAAAGGTAGACAAATATCATTTGCAAATTAACTATAAAATACTTAATTAAGTACTGAACCAATGTAAAGAGCAGTGTTGGTAATACTTTGTACTATTCCAAGAATATTGAAGAGACTTAGTTACTGTTATGATCAAAACTACAAACCAGGGTAGTATGATAAACATATACAAATGCCTTTGACGACTAACATTCTGAGTGTAAGAATGGTCGAGGTAGAATCATCAATCTAACGATATAATAAAATGTGGATTTATAAAACTACATGTAACTGAACTTACACTGTGGAAAAGAACAATTAAACTATTCATTCAGATAATTACCATGTTCATGAGTATTGTTTAACAAATGTATTGCCAGAAGGCATTAATATAATAAAATACAACAAAAGTGGGGTATACGTAGTTGCAGAACAATGCCATAAGTACTTATTAAGCTGGACCCAAGCTAAAAAGAGAAAAGTGTGATTTTTGTTGAAGACACATAATAATAATCGATATTATGCAAATCAAGAAACAACAGAGATATATATATAAACGAAAATCCAAACATTACAAGTCCACTGTGGCATGGGGACCGTATCATAATGTTCCAGGAATTGATATAAGGGAACATTCAGTGTCGGAACTCAAAAATTACAATAGTCACACTTATACAACTGTATCAATAAAAATTTTAAGCTGTCGAAACCATTTCTAGAACAAATGCGAGGAGAACTGGCTCTTTCTAACCAGCGTTCGGTGAATACCGACCTGTAAATGATAAGAGGAGTCAATGTTAATGCTGAAGGAAGTCATGTCTGTCGTGGTTCAAGAGAAAGTGAGGTGATGGTCGTAAATACCTGTAAGAGACAAACCACAACATGAATATGATACAGAACGTGACGAGGAAGAGGAACACTATCAAAAGTGATAAATGAGGAATGAACAATTACCTGGTGCGCTAGAAGCTCCAAGCTTTCAACTAACCTGTCATATACATAGGGCCATGACATAAATAAACCCGAGTTGGATGGTGGGCATTCAACTAGAATAAAGGAGCTAGCACTCTTGTGACGAAAAATAGAAATTGTTCCTTACACAGGTCGAGGAAAGGAGCGAACAGAAGGTCGAGAGGGGTAAAATCCCTCTATCGTCATGCGAATGACCTCGGAGCAACCTTAGATGGGCGTAAGGTAGAGGGTAAATCTCCCTCCAAACCCATAAGTGCATTCGTTCAGTCTCATTCCTAAGAATACGTGTAAGGAAATACAGTAAATATGAACTTAAACTAAGCAAATCGAATCAGTCGAAATGGAGAAAACAAATTCTCTGAAAGAGAAAATTTAACAAATTGTCAGACATGAATTAAGTGAGACAAAATGATGGTAAACTATCCATTGAAATACAAAACTTCAGTCTCTGCTCGAGTCAATGAGCGTAACTCTGAACAAGACAAGGAAAACCCATATTGAGTGGTAAGAACAGAGCGTGAATTTCAAACCATCCGGAATTATCATACCTGCGTTGTCAAATGAAACGAGGGACTACGCCGAAGTCTGGACTGAATCACGCTCAATTCTCCAGAGCATTGAAGTTCACTAGCCAGGGACAAATCGAACAAGTAGTAAGGGAAAAGAACCACCCAACAAATTAACAATGCAAATTTATATCCATGTTCTCGGAATAGATCAATGAAACCCTAACGTGTCGGTGAATCATCGTCGCCCACATGGAAAGATCCCAAGGGTGAAGCCACGGATCGAAGGGTTGCATGTGTTATGTACACCATACGTTCAACATTCAATGTGACAAGCAATACAATAAATGTCACAGCGTCCTGGCCGTGCCATAGAGATTGCCTTGGCACCAAGGTAGGCTGGCGTGGTGAGTTCCAGAGTTACGTGGAGCAAACTCACATGACCGTGAATGGAATGAGACCCATTCCAAAATATACGACGAGAATGAAAATCATATATAGGCTTACGTGGAAAACTAGCTTCACATCTCAATTCTGTTGAGTCAAATTACCAATTCGTATTACGTGGAGGCCAAAATAAATGATTCCAATCTTGATATAAATGTTGACGAGAAGTCAATAAATGGCCATGAGTGCCATGTACGCATAGATAGCAACGTGGGTAAATTAAATCCAACTAAGGTTCATACTTTATAAACGAGTGGTGAACAGGTGTAATCGAAATTGTCCCTCATGGGCCTATCGAAATATAACGATATGGATTACATGTGAAATTGAATCGATCCTTCATCTGTCTATCAAACTATAACAATATATTGAATGATCAAAGGGTCATTACTATACAAACGAAGGTGAGACATAAAAGTGGGATTGGGATAAACAAATCCATTATATTTGTATTTTAAATATAATTATGTTAGGTAGTACTAATATTGTTATATCCAATTGGGTTGGATATAGTTAAGATATGGAAATAAATCGTAATTGGGCAAACAATTATGATTTTAATAAACCAACATAATTATAGTATAGTATCTTGCTAGAATTATAATTGAAAAGATGAATGCTTGGGAAAAAAAATTTTGGGAAGGTAAATGGGAGGTGTGACACCTCTACTTTCCTCTGTTCCAGGAATATGAGTTCAGGGAAAGGCCTATGCCATTCATTTTTACTTGAAACAGACTCAACTCTTGTGCTGCTCCATAACTGATGGATGAACATCCAGGGCCTGCAAATGCCCAAAAGAATACATGTATGATTTATTCAACAGGAGTTCAACTAAATTACTATTTATGAACTTCAGAGGAAATTATATATTTATTTAATAACAAGCAAAGAAAGATAAGCCAAGGGGATGGTATAGAAATCCATTAAGCCAGAGAAGCAAAGGTTTTTTAGAAGGTTGGTTTTTTGCTTCAAAAAACCAATAAAAAAGAGCTTTGTCATGGGATTCATTCACTCTTATGTAACCTGCATAATGAGCGAAATTTGCCTCGGGTTGTCTGGGAAGATTATATACTTTGTGAGCTTCCTAAGCATTCAAGCTATCCTTGAAGTAAATCTGATCACCATTAACTACCAACATAAGAAGAAAATGGATTCAAATATTCATTAATGCATGGTAATGGTCTTTGCACATGCTTTGAGTTCTTTCCATCGCATTGATTCTACAGTAGGAATCTCTGGAAGTGTTGGTATATGAAAATCCCACACGCACTGGAGATTTAAAAAGATAAAATTTGCCTCTACGTGCAGAGTATAAATCAAGATGGGCAATCTCTGAAACCATATAAAGTATCTTATAATTTATTAGATTATGACCATTTCCAATCCTCTTCTTACCTCTATTCGAGGAATATTAGTTCAGGGAAAGGCTCGTGCCATTCGTTTTTACTTTAAGTGGACCCAACTCTTGTGTTGCTCCATAACCAATGGATGAACATCCAGGGCCTGCAAATTCCCAAAAGAATACATGTATGATTTATTCAACATGAGTTCAACTAACTTACTATCTATGAACTTCAGAGGAAATTATATATTTATTTAATAACAAGCAAAGAAAAATAAGCCAAGCGAATTGTATAGATCTCCATTAAGCTAGAGAAGCAAAGGTTTTTCAGAAGGTTGTTTTCTGCTTCAAAAAACCAGTAAAAAAGAGCTCTGCCATGGGATTCACTCACTGTTATATAACCTGCATAATGAGAGAAATTTGCCTCAAGTTTTCTGGGAATATTATATACTCTGTCAGCTTCCTATGCAGTCAAGCTATCCTTGAAGTAACTTTGATCGCCATTAACGACCAACATAAGCAGAAAATAGATGTCGATATTCATTAATGCATGGTAATGGTCCTTTGATTTCTTGTCATCGCATTGATTCTGCAGTCAGTCAAGGAGGTTATTAAGCTCATAATGATCTCTAATAACTAACCTGAGTTGATGAGGGTAGTTGGATCGATGCCTCAGAACCAATGCCAGATCTGTTGCCACATGGCGAGTTCAAATCAACAGGAAAGGATAATTTAATCATCTAAAAAAAGATCGAATGATGCACACGAAGGACAACAAGGCAACATGGGTGTTGTTTTCAAATAGTGATGCCTTACGGCGTAATTAAAACATAAATTTAATTTACTATTATTAAATATTTTATTAATTATAATTTAATTTAATTTAAATATAAATTGTTTTTTGTCTGATTTTTTGACGATTTATCTGGTAGATTTTTTCTCTCTAATCTCTCTAAAATTTGGCAAGAACTCATTGAAATCAGAAACTTGATGGGTAACCTTGCACAATTGAGGTGACCTAGGAGTTTTTTAGGGTGTTGAATCCATATATACAGTCAAAAAATAAATTTAAATAACACAAATCAAGACCCCCTTGTTTGTGGGACAATGGACTCACCTAAGCACAGTGATTATAATTAGTAAATTACTAATTATAATTTAATTTTAATGGGCGGATATGTGAAGCTGGGTTACACTTTTGTGAGAATCAGGGGCAGAAATTTTTTTTCGACAATAGTTCGGCCGAACTCGTTCTTCCGTTTAGATTGACAGCACACTGATGGCGTGGGCAAATAGAATTTTTTCCGGATATGGGAAAACCGTCAACAAAATTTCAGCTAAACTTTTACTCTTAAAATAGTTCGGCCGAACTACTTCTTATAAATATATTGCCAGCGAAGTTCATTTGTTTCCTGTGTCTGTGTTTCATTGTTTCTTCGCACGATTTTATGTTGATTTTTTGTTAGGTGATCTGTTGCGGTGCTACTGCTGGTCTGGGGCTGCTTCCGTCCACTCTGTTGGTGATTATCTTCGGCGACCTCAAGCGAGCGAACTACCAGGTAACTCCCATTCCTGCTCTCCTATTCTTGATTTTACCTCAGAGGATCTTCCCTGCAGCTTTGATTATTTGCTTTATGGTAGGTGGACTTGTCGATGGTAAATTATCCTCAAGGATATTCTTTCTTAACTGCCTTGGTGATAGAAAATTCATTTAAGAGGCTTAGACCTCACCCGTTAACCCCGTTACTATAGTTGGTGCTCTGCTACGTAGAAATGCAGAATCTTATGTATAGATCCTATATAAATGGATTTCTATGTTCTGCACTACGGCAAGAGAAAGGCAAGTTGAAAGTGCCAGACCCCATTTAGTGGATTCAGGGATCTTCTTTACTTCTTAGATAATCAATGAAATGAAATAGCTTCAAGAGAGCATTTTTTTGTCCATAGAGGTTGGGTCCTGCTTGTAAAACACTCGTTCTTTTCATATTTAGAGCTGGTAGATACAGCTAGTGAATGTGTTGTCTGAAGCCCGTGACTAATGCTTTGATATTGCCTTATGACTTGCTTTCTCGAGTGCTTACCTACACGAGGAAGGCAAGTTGAAAGTTCTAGACCCCATTTATTGGATTCAGGGATCTTCTTTACTGCTTAGGTAATCAATGAAATGAAATAGATTCAAGAGAGCATTTCGTTGTCCATAAAGGTTGGGTCCTGCTTGTAAAACACTCATTCTTTTCATCTTTAGAGCTGGTAAATCCAGCTGGTGAATGTGCTGTCTGAATCTCATGACTAATACTTTGATATTTCCTTATGAATTTCTTTCTTGAGTGATTTCCTACACAAGGAAGGCTAGGGGAATAGGACTAGCTTTTATACAATTATGGATATGGGAGACGTAGAGCATGAATAACCAAATTAAGGTGGCAGGACCCATTATAACCCCAACAATAAGCGATAACTTGATAGGCCTCGTGAGCACTACATGCCACCCTTTCTCTCGCGAATTTACGTTGGATGCCTAAGTCTGTCCCACATCTGTGAGGGAAGTATTGAATAAATAACCTTATTGAAATGAAAAAACCTCGTTGAAACGTAAATTTTCTACTTTGTAACCTCTCTTGAATCACAAGTTCCAGGGAACAGCTTCTTCTCGGTCTCCTCTTCCAGTTCTCTACCACTTGGTGGCTGCCACCTTACTAGCAGAAGCCTCACTGGACTATTGTGCACTCTTTTTATGCTTTAAATTTCATTACCTTTTGCTGTAAGGTGTATGTTTAATTTCTGGTAGTATGATATGCATTCGGTTGCTGTAGTTGTTGTTGTTCCTGTGGATCCATCAATTTCATCCGCTCTAGCGGATTCTTGCCTTGTGCATGGAAGTTTACCACCACTGTTAAGCTTATGCCGTTACTAAGCCTTCTCTCGATTCCTGAATGCTGGAATGATTGAACTAGAATGATCTACTGCTGTAATGTGACTACATATTGTCTTTTATACTGTTGTAATGTATTTCTGTATCAGACAGAATCTGATCTTTTGTAATGTGGTCCTACATATTGTCTTTTATACTACTATAATGTATTTATGTAATGTGACTACATATTTTCTTTTATATGTGAATACATATTGTCTTTTATACTGCTATAATGTATTACTGTATGAGACAGAATCTGATCTTTTATACTTGATAAGCTATTATGGGTATATAAAGAGGATTTTGTATATGAACTATTATCAATATATGAAACAAGGTTTTTTCTCCTTTGAAAAAAGAGTTGAAATCTTTCTAAATTCACATATGTTCAGCGGTGTCACTGTTTCACTTCCGATATTATGTTGCTTACCTTGATGAACAGGTGGAACTCTATTGGGAGGCCTCTCTGTTTTTCGACTCTTTGCTCATATTGTCAAAGGCTGTTATATGTTATATGGGCTATACTATATAGTTATTAGACTACATATCTTCATATATAACTTGCAAATAGTATGATGGAAACCAAACATAATAATGTATTAGAACATCACAACTTTCTAATTAGTTATTAGACTACATATCTTCATATAGAACTTGCAAATAGCATGATGGAAATGTGAAATTGAAAATAGTATGATGGAAATGTGGATCTCATGACTCTTCATGATAAGTGATTCTAGAAACCAAACATAATAATGTATTAGGACATGCTCCTTTAACTTGCAAATAGTATTATCGAAATGTGGATCTCATGACTCTTCATGATTAATGCTTCTAGAAACCAAACATAATTTAATGTATTAGGAAATAATTTAATGTATTAGGACATGCTCCTTTAGGCTTGGTGGCATTACCTTTGCTTTTTATTTCTCTCTTACACACACATATATATATATGAAGAGATGATACCATTTTATTTTTTATCCATAGATCAAATGTCATTTAAATACAAGATTTATCATAATGTACAATGATTCATTCCATATTATTCATAATTTTTTTCATTAAAAAATGAACCCTTTAAATGATGAACCTAGTTAATGCTTATTCTTCATGAAGAAGACTACTTGATCTTTCAACTTTAATTTGATGATGGTCCTTTGTTATCTTTCTTGACTACTTAAAATTATTGACACAATCATATGCTTCTTGTTACTCTTTTTATTCCTTTCTTATATTGTATTCTCCCCCTTATATATTGTGTACTCTCCCACATAGATATTGCACTCAATTTTTATGGTCCTTTGTTATCTTTCTTGACTACTTCAAATCATCAAATTATTGACACAATCATATAGATATTGCACTCAATTTTGATGGTCCTTTGTTATCTTTCTGTACTTCAAATTATTGACACTTGATCATATAGATATTGCACTCAAGTTTGATGGTCCTTTGTTATCTTTCTTGACTATTTCAAATTATTGACACTTTATCATATAGATATTACACGCAATTTTGATGGTCCTTTTTTATCTTTCTTGATTACTTCAAATTATTGACACAATCATATGCTTTTTGTTACTCTTTTTATTCCTTCCTTGTATATATTCTCCCCCTTATATATTATGTACTCTCCTACATAGATATTGCACTCAATTTCATAGGCTCTTATTTTGAAGTCAAATATATTATATTCTCCCCCTTAGATATTGTGTACTCTCCCACATAGATATTGCACTCAATTTCATAGGCTCTTCTTTTGAAGTCAAATAAGTGACAATAATTTACAAGAACTATCCCTAATTTGTTTCTCACATGTTCAAATGGTTCTTTAACAAGATAATTTACAAGAACTATTCCTAATTTTTTTCTCACATATATATTCAAATGCTTCTCTAACAAGACGCTTTGTGGGTATGTATTCCATCTTCACTATTTTCTCAAAGACTTGTTGTGTGAGGAAGTGGTACTTTATGATGATATTTAAATAGTGATTGAAGGAAGTAGAATATTTTATTTTTGAAATTATTAATACACATCTATTGAAACACTTAATAGATATATATATTTACCTTAATATCTGGTAGAGCCCATTTCATCCAAAACACTCAAAGAAATTTACCTTACCTTAATATCTTGTAGAGCCCATTTCATCCAAAACACTCAAAAAGAAGTAACTACTATGTACATTCCACTTCTACTCACTCCAAAATAAATTTACCTTAATATCTTGTAGAGCCCATTTCATCCAAAACACTCAAAAAGAAGTAACTACTATGTACATTCCACTTCTACTCACTCCAAAATAAATTTACCTTAATATCTTGTAAAGCCCATTTCATCCAAAACACTCAAAAAGAAGTAACTACTATGTACATTCCACTTCTACTCACTCAAAAATAAATTTACCTTAATATATTGTAGAGCCCATTTCATCCAAAACACTCAAAAAGAAGTAACTACTATGTATTCCACTTCTACTCAAGATAGAGAAAGTAACGACTCTTACTTGCTTAACCATTAAACCAAAGACTCTTCTAAGTAGAATTATACATTGTCCACTTGTAATTTTTACAAGCCTAGTTGAATCTCTATATGTTGTCAATGTAAATTTCTCACAAGTAAATTTGTCAATGTAAATTTCTTAACTTTTACAAGTTTTATAGGCAGAGTCTATAAAGGGCCAGGTAGCCTCTAGATCTCATCTTTTATCGAAGGTGACATATCTAGTAAATGCCTCTACAGTCAATCTCTGGAATAGATCTAAATAGAATTTATTCATTTTAATATCCATAAAACACAACCACTTTAAGGTAAATTGTTTACATGCACGTCTTTTCTCCCACAAACTAAAGGCTTCCTCCCATTAATTTTAGATGTGAATTCTACCATAAGCTTTTTAAGTCAAACTTTAAGATAAACCATGCACATGTCATTTGCAATAAATGTCAATTTAATATCTAAATTCACATTTTTTAGTGGTGTCATTGTTTCACTTCCGATATTATGTTGCTTTCCTTGATGAACAGGTGGAACTCTGCTGGGAGGCCTCTCTGTTTTTTGACTCTTTGCTCATACTGTCAAAGGCTATTATATGTTATATGGGCTAGACTGTATAGTTATTAGACTACATATCTTCATATAGAACTTGCAAATAGTATAATGGAAACCAAACATAATAATGTATTAGGACATCACAACTTGCTAATTAGTTATTAGACTACATATCTTCATATAGAACTTGCAAATAGCATGATGGAATTGTGAACTTGAAAATAGTATGATGGAAATGTGGATCTCAAAGAAAATTCATGATTAATGCTTCTAGAAACCAAACATAATAATGTATTAGGACATGCTCCTTTAACTTGAAAATAGTATGGTTGAAATGTGGATCTCATGACTCTTCATGATTAATGCTTCTAGAAAACAAACATAATTTAATGTATTAGGACATAATTTAATGTATTAGGACATGCGCCTTTAGGCTTGGTGGAATTACCTTTACTTTCATGATTAATGCTTCTAGAAACCAAACATAATTTAATGTATTAGGACATGCTCCTTTAGGCTTGGTGGAATTACCTTTTCTTTTTATATCTCTCTTACACACACACACACATATATGAAGAGATGATCCCATTTTATTTTTTATTCATAGATCAAATGTAATTTAAATACAAGACTTATCATAATGTACAATGATTCATTCCATATTATTCATAAATTTTTTCATTAAAAAATGAACCCTTTAAATGATGAACCTAGTTAATGCTTAATCTTCATGAAGAAGACTACTTGATCTTTCAATTTGAATTTGATGATGGTCCTTTGTTATCTTTCTTGAATACTTCAAATTATTGACACAATCATATGCTTCTTGTTACTATTTTTATTCCTTCTCTATATTGTATTCTCCCCCTTAGATATTGCGTACTCTCCCACATAGATATTGCACTCAGTTTTGATGGTCCTTTGTTATCTTTCTTGACTACTTCAAATTATCAAATTATTGACACAATCATATAGATATTGCACTCAATTTTGATGGTCCTTTGTTATCTTTCCTTACTTAAAATTATTGACACTTGATTGAATATAGATATCATATAGATATTGCACTCAATTTTGATGGTTCTTCGTTATCTTTCTTGACTACTTCAAATTATTGACACTTGATCATATAGATATTGCACTCAATTTTGATGGTCCTTTGTTATCTTTCTTGACTACTTCAAATTATTGACACAATCATATGTTTTTTGTTACTCTTTCTATTCCTTTCTTATATCCATTCTCCCCCTTAGATATTATGTACTCTCCCACATAGATATTGCACTCAATTTCATAGGCTCTTCTTTTGAAGTCAAATATATTTTATTCTCCCCCTTAGATATTGTGTACTCTCCCACATAAATATTGCACTCAATTTTGATGGTCCTTTGTTATCTTTCTTGACTACTTCAAATTGTCAAATTATTGACACAATCATATAGATATTGCACACAATTTTGATGGTCCTTTGTTATCTTTCTTTACTTCAAATTGTTGACACTTGATCATATAGATATCATATAGATATAGCACTCAATTTTTATGGTCCTTTGTTATCTTTCTTGACTATTTCAAATTATTGACACTTGATCATATAGATATTGCACTCAATTTTGATGGTCCTTTGTTATCTTTCTTGACTACTTCAAATTATTGACACAATCATATGTTTTTTGTTACTCTTTCTATTCCTTCCTTATATCTATTCTCCCCCTTAGATATTGTGTACTCTCCCACATAGATATTTCACTCAATTTCATAGGCTCTTCTTTTGAAGTCAAATATATTGTATTCTCCCCCTTAGATATTGTGTACTCTCCCACATAGATATTGCACTCAATTTCATAGGTTCTTCTTTTGAAGTCAAATAAGTGACAATAATTTACAAGAACTATCCCTAATTTGTTTCTCACATGTTTAAATGGTTCTCTAACAAGATAATTTACAAGAACTATTCCTAATTTGTTTCTCACATATTCAAATGCTTCTCTAACAAGAGGCTTTGTGGGTATGTATTCCATATTCATTATTTTCTCAAAGACTTGTTGTGTGAGGAAGTGGTACCTTATGATGATATGTAAATCAGTAATGATATGTAAATAGTGATTGAAGGAAGTAGAATATTTTATTTTTGAAATTATTATTACACTTCTATTGAAACACTTAATAGATATATAGATTTACCTTAATATCTTGTAGAGCCCATTCTAGTGATGCCCTCAGGAGGTAACGTTTCCATCAATTCCTCCAACATGCCTTAAATGGTCCTCTATGGCCCTCTCAGGAAAAAGCCTATTTATTACACCCCTCAAGTTAGGTCAACTATCCAGTAGGATATGACCCTCAAGAGGTCACCATCATTTTAACAGTCGAATATGCCCTCAAGTTAGGTCACTGGTCTCAACGGCCCAGCCCTCAGGAGGTAAGTGGACTCCGTGTAGCACACCCCCACGGAGAAGAGGGGCCATTAGCATATCATTGAAGGCCTTATTGCCTCCTTATAGCTACACTTAGAGATCCTAGGGTCTGCCCAACCATTAGGATAATAAGCCTCTATGCCCCCTTAAGGGGGTCTATAAGGTCCTTCAACATGTCATGGAAGGCCCTCCCATTACTGATGGGAGCCTATGCCCTCATAGGGCCATTCAAGGTCCTTACAGTTGATTAATGTTATGATATGATCTGATTATTATCAAGCATATCAGGCCATATCACCCATATGATGGGACCCCATGCCCTTATAGGGCCATTACTGATGGGACCCCATGCCCTCATAGGGCCATATAACTATATGTATGGGACCCTATGCTCTTATAGGGCCATTAAGGATCAACCATAGGAAGGAATGGGTGGAACCTGTCCTAAAGGATCTATAACCGTTGGTTGAGGATCATTAAACCAAAGGTTTAAGGATGAAGGACAACCAAAGGTTGAAGGATCAACCATAGGAAGGAATGGGTGGAACCCATCCTAAAGGATCTACAACCAACGATTGAAGATCATTAAACCAAAGGTTTAAGGAAGGTTGGGCTTACCCAATGAGTAAGGTCAAGGAACTTTTCATTAAACCAAAGGCTGAAAGTACAACAAACCAAAGGTTGAACCCATAACAACAACCAAATATTGAAGGATATACAACCAACGATTGAAGGATCTACAACCTTCGGTTGAAGATCATTAAACCAAAGGTTTAAGGATGAAGGACAACCAAAGGTTGAAGGATCTACAACCAACAGTTGAAGATCATTAAACCAAAGGTTTAAGGAAAGATCAACCAAAGGTTGAAGGATGAAGGTCAAGGACCTTCAAAGTACAACCAAAGGTTGAAGATCATTAAACCAAAGGTTTAATAATACAACCTTGAGTGATTCCACGGGTCCTCTACACCCTTCACACGGTAAAATTGGGATAGGTAGTGTTTACTTCTACAAGTTCTATAGGCAGAGTCTGTGAAGGGCCAAGTAGCCTCTGGATCTCACCTTTTATGAAAGGTGACATATCTAGTAAATGCCCCTACAGTCAATCTCTGGAATGGATCTAAATAGAAGTTCTTCATTTTAATATCCATAAAACACAACCACCTTAAGTTAAACTGTGTACATGTGTCATTTCTCCCACAAACTAAAGGCTTCCTCTAATATCCATAAAACACAACCACTTTAAGGTAAACTGTGTACATGTGTCCTTTCTCCCACAAACTAAAGGCTTCCTCCAATTAATTTTAGATGTGAACTCTACCATAAACTTTTTAAGTCAAAATTTGAGATAAACAATGCACATGTCATTTACCTCATGATCTTGTGTCATTTCTCTCATGCATTCGCAATAAATGTCAATTTAATATATATATTTTTATTGATTTTTTTTTTTCAGGGATAAGAAAACCATTAAATATGGTTGAAAAATGGAAATTATGCATAGAAGTTTCTTGCTATCTCAATCCAGGGAAAGAATTGATTACATATGTGCTTTCCAATATTGCGACTAGAAAATTCGTCCAAAGGAAAATGAATATACCGGGAAGAACAACAAACAACGAGGCATATTATATTGGATTGATAGAAGGCTTGGGAACAGCGATGGAGTATGGACCAAATGGAATTGTAGTTTTCACCAATTCTGAACTTGTGTACAACCAAATGAATGGTGTGTGCCAAGTTAAGAAGGAGAGGATAAAAGAACTGCATGGAATAGCAAACAATATTGTTAGCCAATTTCAATTTTTTAGTATAAGGCATTGTACAAATGTGAATAAGATGTCTGTTGATCTATTGTGTGGGGAAATGCCAATTCATGATTCATCTATCAAAGATGAATTAGAATTATACAGATTAATGCCAATGGAAGATTCATCTTTCAAAGATGAATTGGTTTTGAGATGCTCTTCTTCAAAAATTCAAGATTCATCTCTCAAATATGAATTAGTGTTGAGACACTCTCCTTCAAAATTTATTGATGGACATTGTAACATATCTTGGATATGTGTGTGTTGTGTACTTATAAATGCATCTTTTTTAATGACCATGTGTTTTTTTCAATTATATACAAAGTGTGCTCCCACCACACCATGTAAAGCGCAACTTGGTGAACTTCACATTTGCAACAAGTGGTGAACTTCACATTTTTATAAAATTAAAATGTGGGGACTTCAACAAATTTTTGTTTAAATGGAGTTTGTTTAAATGCAGTTTCACTTCTTTTTTAATGACCATGTGTTTTTTCAATTTTATACCATGTGTGCTCCCACCATGTAAAGTGAAATTTGATGAACTTATCATTTTTATAATTTCTTTTTTTCTTAAATTGAGTTTCACACATCAATTATTGCTTTGAAATTTGTGTTCTACATAATTTGTGTACACTAAATTACAAATTGATTTTTTGAAATCTATTTTGTGTAAATGTCCACCAATAGATATATATATCATGGAGGATGAACGACGAAGATCAACCGAATCCCATATGGGAGTTCAGGGATCGGGGGATGTTCACGGTATTTAAATATAATCTTAAATCTCCATACATGTGTGTACATATGGAATTGATTTTTATTAACTTTGTGAGTTAAATTAGTTTTTAATAAGTTTCATTTTTTAATTTTTAGGAGCTAAGAAGAGAAGGGTCTCTACTCCATCCATGGAGCGTGCCCATGGTTCACCCAGTCGTGGTATGGTTCACACAATTTAATCAATGAATATGTACTTGTATTTATATGTACACATGAATGTATTTTTCAAAGTATTCTTCAATTGATTATAAATTCGTATTTTTTTATGAAGCTTCTCTCTCGTCTCGAGAGGTTGGTGGTGGTTCAAATCCCCTTAGAGGGCCATCAATGAGTGGTAGCAGGTTGCGTGAAGGGGGTGATACTTATTCCCCCGAAGTTCAATCAATGGCTGGTGGTACTGGTTCTCAACAGGGTCGTTCTGGGTCTCAACAGTTTCATGGTGGAGAAGATGCTAACCAACCACGTCAAGGTTGCCATCAATTTCAATATTTTTTTCATTGAATTTGTACAAATTTTTTTACATGTGTTTTCTCTAATATACGAAATTTTATATATATTGATGCAGAGGCTGAAAATGTTCCAAATATTGCTCAAAATAGACGCAGGGCAGAATGCTACATTCAAGAAGAAGGTTGTCTACCCAACACAACTTATCCGACCGACATTTCTGATATACCATGGGAAACAAACATGTCGCAATGCACCTTACAAAGGTGTGAAAAAATTCATGCAAAATTGCGGAGAGATCTTGTGTCTTTGACTCTACCTGTTGAGCATCGACAAAGCCTCGAAATAGTTACACATTCATTGGGCGAAATTGTAAATGTGTACAAAAATCTTGGGCCAACGACTGATACATTTGTAGAAGTGATGAGAAAGAGAAAGGAAATAGTAATGGGTCCAGATAAATGGGAGGATGTAAAACAAAGAGTTACAAAAGATATGGCAAAGTCAATGTTTAATTTTAAGGAAGGGCCAAAAAGAAAAATGCTGAAGGTGCAATATTTCAAGCACCCAAATATAGCTCGCTATTTGTATGATAGGCACCTTGCGGCCTATGGAAGGCTCCCATGGAACGACGAGGTTCCTATTTATTTTGCACAATTTTTTTATGTAGAATTTGTTTTCGGTATGAAACCCAACTACAATGACCTTCCGTCAGAATTTTTTGGTCTGGGGAAAGTTCGATTGTATGACCATAAGGGCGCTAAGCAAGATGTGGAGTTGCCTCGCCCTAAGCCGCCATTGGTGAGTCGACCTTTTTGGGTCGAAACTCTGTAGTCAGAGATGGATGTGACTTCTCAAATAAGTCAAGAAGCAAGGGATGTCATTATCGACAATGTTTACATTGGATTGGGTGGAGTCGATGTTTGTCTAAATCGACAAAGAGCATGTGAAAATGCACATGCCAATTTTGTGTATTGTACAGATGAAGAGATTAACAACATGAATGTTGAATATCTCCAAATATATGCAAAAAATTGTTGCAATGGTTTTCAAGACCTAATTCTTCATGAGGAAGAGGGCACGGGAACGGTATGTGTTCATGACCTTAGGTTTTGAAATTATTTTAACATACATATACATGTGTACAATTTGTAATAAATGCATGTGTATGTACATGTATACATTTATTTGTATGTACATTAATGTAACAAAAATGTATCATTATATGTTAAAACACCATTTGCAGTTATCACGCATGATGCATGATGAAAATGTTAATATCACGTTCGGGACCTCTGGTTCAAACAATGCATATGGGTCTCACCATCAAGATATGTTGGCAAATGTTAGTGTTTTTTAAGTGATATTTTAAAATAAATAATTGTGCACACATGTACATGTATGTATATATAATGATAAATTGTTTTAACAGATTCTGATTCCATCCGATGTTTTTGGGATGGCAGTACCTTCTTCTTCCTTGGGAGATGTACCTTCTACTTCCTTAGGAGATGAGCCACAAGTATGGACAATTTTTCACTTTTAAAATTTATGTTTAAGTTATATATATATATATATTCCACCTCAAAAAGTCTCATTAAAAATTGAGATATATATATATATATTTTGAGTTCTTTTAAATTTAGGTTCCTATAGAAGATTTCTTTAATCCATGGACTCTAGCGATAGAGATAGGAAGATCCACACCATTTGAACAAGTTGTATAACTATTTTTTTAATATTATTGAGAATAATTTTATATATGTATACTTGCATTTTCATTTGAAAATTTTTAATATATATATTTAACTGTACATGTATATTGTACAGTTTACCATTGCAGATGTTCCTATGGGGGCGAAACTTGTTGATCAAATGGAGAGGGAACCTCATGAGGTATTGCATGATTTTTTGTTATATTTTTTTTTACATGAAGTTCTATATATATTCTCACTCATTTTTAAAACATCAAATTTTAATGTTCAAGTACATGTGCATTGTGTATGTAGGTTTCCCATGCTTCACATGATAGTGTGCGGATTGAGACCCTGATAGGAAAGATACTAGATCAATATCTATTTGATGGACATGATTTGTATATTTGATTTCAAGATTTAGATAGTCTTAAATTTTCCTTTTTATATATTATCTAGATGCACTGTCTCATATATATATATATATATATATATATATAACTTGATACAGTTTGATACTTGTGAGATCTACAATTTTTGGACATATTTTATTACAATGTTAATATAATTTTTTTTGTTCCAAAAAGTTAATTTTTGGATGGTTTTAGTACTTTTGGCATGTGAATGTGAAGTAATGTTGTTATATAATTTGTTTGGTTTTTAAAACTTTTAAGTTTTGGATAATTGAACTACTAGTAATGTTGTCATCTATAAATTAATGTTTTGCTTCTGAACTACTTTTGGCATGTTATGTAATGATGTGTTATAATTTGTTTTGTTTTTAAAATTTAAGTTTTGTTTTGCTTCTGAACTACATTTGGCATGTTATGTAATGATGTGTTATAATTTGTTTTGTTTTTAAAATTTAAGTTTTGGATGCTTGAAGTACATTTTGCATGTGAAGTAATGTTGTGATCTATAATTTTTTGTTAAATTAAAAGTTAAGTTTTGGATGGTTTCAATCTACATTTGGCATGTGATATAATGTTAAATGTTTTTATTGGATAGTTGAACTATAATTGGCATGGCATGTGAAGTAATGTTATGTATGATATAATCAAAAAAAAATTAAAACTCAAGTTTTGGATGGTTTCAATCTACATTTCGCATGTGATATTTAATGTTTTAAATGTTTAATGTTTTAATGTTGCATGATATATAATCAAAAAGTTTTTAAAACTTAATTTTTGGATGGTTTCAATCTACATTTGGCACATGTGGTATAATGTTAAATGTTTCTATTGGATAGTTGAACTATAATTGGCATGGCATGTGAAGTAATGTTGCACGATATATAATCAAAAAGTTTTTAAAACTTAAGTTTTGGATGGTTTCAATCTACATTTGGCACATGCGATATAATATTAAATGTTTTTATTGGATAGTTGAACTACAATTGGATGGCATGTCAAGTAATGTTGTGATATAATCAAAAAGTTTTTAAAACCCATGTTTTGGATAGTTGAAGTAGATTAATCATGTGAAGTAATGTTGTGATATAATAAAAAAAAAATTAAAACTAAGTTTTGGATACCATTTTAATCTAAATTTAATGTAAATCCCTTTAATTTTGATTTATTTTTAAATGTTTTAAATGTAAATCCCTTTAATTTTGATTTAACGTTAAATGTTTTAAATGTTTTGATATAATGTTAAATGTTTTGATCTAAGTTTTTGATGGTTTCAATCTACATTTGGCCTATGGAAGACCCCATGCGTAGACAACGGATGCATTGCAATGAATCACAATTTCACTTCACCAGCGCTATGGTCAGACCACAAATTACAGCGACCATTTCCATCTCTTTTCAAGAGGAGCCACAAGATGAAGGTGCTTCTAGTTCTAGGAAGTGGTGGAGAAATTCCACCATCCCAAACCATCAGCCCTAGGACACCAGGAAGTCGACATCTCTTCTAGTCAAATTCGGCTCGACGAGCTCGAGCAGTGATGGCGCAAGCAGCAACAACTCCTCCCATTATGCAAGCAGCGACAACTCCTCCCAGCACTCCAAGGGAGTAGATGATGATCCGGAGGACTACAGTTGTCCAATTATGGAGGAGAATCCTCCTACACACATCGATAGCTAGCCTGATGCCAGGTCCTCTTTAGCTTTTTCCCGATTATGGGCAGTGCCTTTTCTATTTTTTTGATTCAGACCCCCTCTGGTGTTGGCTAGTTAGGCAACCCAGGAGATGGGTCTCGCTATGTACATTATGTTCATTACAGTTGTATATATGTAAATCCTTTAATTTTGATTTAATGTTAAATGTTAAATGTTTTGATCTAAGTTTTGGATGGTTTCAATCTACATTTGGCCTAGATGGAAGACTCCCAGGTGAAGTATTGTTTTGATTGAATCAAAAAGAGTAAAGAAGTAGTTGTATATGTAAATCCTTTTAATTTTGATTTAATGTTAAATGTTAAATGTTTTGATCTAATTTTTGGATGGTTTCAATCTACATTTGGCCTACATGGAAGATACTGGACTATTTGAAGTATTGTTTTGATATATTCAAAAAGATTAAAGTAGTTATATGTAAATCCCTTTAATTTTGATTTAATGTTAAATGTTAAATGTTTTGATTTAAGTTTTGGATGGTTTCAATATACATTTGGCCTAGATGGAAGACTCCCATGTGAAGTATTGTTTTGATTTAATAAAAAAGAGTAAAGAAGTAGTTATATGTAAATCCCTTTAATTTTGATTTAATGTTAAATGTTAAATGTTTTGATATAATGTTAAATTTTTTGATCTAATTTTTGTATGGTTTCAATCTACATTTGGCTTAGATAGAAGACTCCTATGTGACTTGTATTGTTTTGATTTAATCAAAAAGTTTTTAAAACTCAAGTTTTGGATGGTTGAAATACATTTGGCATCTTAAGATTGCTTTTGATCTCTACATAGTCTTGTTTGAGTGAAAAAATTTCCAATAGGAAGAACATAGCTTTTCAGTGCAACTAACCATGTATCAATTGAGTTCTAAATGAAAAAAGAGTTTAAAGAAGTAGATATATGTAAATTATCCCTTTAATTTTGATTGGAAATATAAGAAGTACATATATGTTTGTTGAATTTGGGTTAATGTCATTAATGCACTCAAATAGGTAGCCTTGTTGATTTATAATTTGGTAAATTGATGACATTCAGTTAATTGCATTCTAGAACATAGAACATATCCGACCATTGGACAAACAAATTTTGTACTAGATTTTCAATCAGGAATAGAGATGTGGGTAAAATCCCACCAAAAGTTGGAGAAGTGCTCTGAGTCTCTTGTCTGAAAGGAATCTTCGTACAAAACTACACTGTGGATGATTTATTTACATTGCACGGATACTTTTTACCAGAAAATCTCACAAGAAAAATTGGGCACATTCAGTTCGTGTATATATCCAATACGATTTTTCATCAATGCACATAGAAAAACTACTTTCAGTTAAAATTGCATTCTAGAACATATATATTGAGTACATTTAAATCATTTTTCATCAATGCACATAGTTAAACTACTTGAACAATTAATTTCATTCTAGAAAATATATATCCAATATGTAAGTAACATTTTTCATCAATGCACATTGAACATATCCGACCATTGGACAAACAAATTTTGTACTAGATTTTCAATCAGGAATAGAGATGTGGGTCAAATCCCACCAAAAGTTGGAGAAGTGCTCCGAGTCTCTTGTCTGAAAGGAATTTTCATACAAAACTGTACTGTGGATGATTTATTTACATTGTGGATACCTTTTACCAGAAAATCCAACTATTTTTTCATCATTACACATAGAAAAATTAGTTCCAGTTAATTGCATTCTAGAACATATATATTGAGTACGTGAATCATTTTTCATCAATGCACACAGTAAAACTACTTGAACAATTAATTGCATTCTAGAACATATATATATATATATATATATCCAATACATGTAACATTTTTCATCAATGCACATGTATAGAAAAGCTACTTTCAGTTGATACTAGAGCACATGCATGTACCAAAACAATTTGTACATGTGCAAACACTTGCACAAATAACATAAGTAGCTCAATTTTTAGTTGATTACTGGAAGTTCTAAAATATATTTAATCCAAAGAGAATAAATTGTTGGGCAATTCAGTCAAAAAAATTCCAATGGAATGCCATCTTCAATAATCCGTTCATGATCGGATTTTGACATTTTCCATTTCTTAATTTTTGTTTTTTTCTTTGATTGAACCTCTATCAAATTTATGCATGATGCACACACCAAGTGACTATATTGACAACTTATGGAATTAGGTTCATAGTCTTCAAAGTAAACAAAGTCCCCACTTTGATTAGTTTGTCTAAATAAATAACCTTTCAGTATAATATATCCTCTATCATATCGAAATCCGTGATCATTATAATTTTCTAATCATTTCATTTTTCGTTCAGTGCAACGCATAAAATAATACTTAACATTTTCATCGTTGTCAATAGGTGCAATTACAGAAAAAACATCTCCTACACAATAAAACAAACTTAACAAAATTATAAATATTTAAATTTATTTCTAGATCTTTAAATCATTAGAAAGCAATTCAAATGTTACCTTCTCTAACAAGATCAGAAACTCAATCACCATCAGATGATATTGTAGTTTCCTCTGATTTCATTTTTTTAAACATTGCAATAGACATTTTTCCTTTTGTATTTAGCTCTGTATGTTTCCAATCTTTTACATACATTTTGTGTTCTTGAACGTTATTGGATTTTGTGTTATCTATGAAAACATCACAAAAACAAGAATATTTTCTTTTATCCAATGCAAACACATTTCTGGACGACTTTGTTTTAATTGAATGCAATTTTCGAGTCCCTTTTATTGTTTCGACGTAATTTCCAATTGATCTATCTATGTCTTCGATCCCAATATGCCAGAAAAACCTTTATATGGAAAATTAAAAGAAGAATTTTAAATATGATATCAAAATACAATCAAAGATAATCATTGCACGATAAATGTACAATTTTTAAAATTAGATTTTCAATAGAAATTAAATTGAATGTACCTTCGTACTTCCCTTGATGGGTTAGTCTCATGGCTTAGAGCAACGATGCACCATTGAACAACTTCTTTAGCGTTCACAAGTCAGCTTGCAGAGGGGTTCATTTGATATCTTTGAAGTGCTCGTTTTATGCATGCTCCTGCACCGTCATGTTCTCCTTTTCCATTGCCAATCTCAAATAAATTCCAACAATGTTTAATGCAAGTTTTCTTATGAAGACAACACAACCAAAAGAATGATCGTGCAGATTTGAATTGACCTGTGCATCCGTCTGACCATATCCAATGTTCATTGAATGTTATTCCACGATTTTTCAAGGAATCATAAATTTTTCCAAAACAATGTTGTACAAAATATGTATCATGTGTACGATCGTCACTGATATAAAAGTGATATTCTTTAATGATATGTCGATTTTCACTCGTGAATTCTATATGATCGACGTTTTGTTCAGCATTTCTATATAGAATATGGACGAGCATGGAGACTTGGTTAGAATGATAGTATTCACTCTGAATTTCTTTTTGTGGAACAAATGTGTAGTTTTCTGCAAAATCAATCACTGACAAAATGGTCCCTGGTGGAAAAAATTCACGAGATTTTTTGAACTTCAAGTCTTGCCATCGAGCTCTATGGGAATGCTTGGTGTATTTGTAAATTTTTGCCTCAAACTTTCTCAAAAATTCTATCACAAAAATTTCTTCTTCTAATAATTCAATTCTTTTAACACTATTTTCACCTTGAATCGATGTATCGATATATTCATATCTCTTCCATTTCACTTTCATGTTGGAAAATGATTGATCATTTATATCAGTACGATATTTGTTTTGAAATTTAGTCAAATTTCCACAATCATCGCATTTTTTACCACCAACAAAGTTCTTTTTGTAAAATAGTTCATCGCTTTCTCTTTCATATGGAATTTGAGATATGAAATCACGGATAGTGGAAGGAGGAGGTGAATCCTTCCATAATGTTCTACCAAAATCAAGGAATTTGTCATAATATAACTCAAATTCCACATGATAACGACAACAACAAGTGTCGCGTACGATGATAGGTTTTACATACCATGTTTTTTTTTGAACAAAAGCACTGATTGAAACATGAATTTGATGATTCTCTTATTTGAACTTGTTGAATAATTCTATCTGAGTGGTTTCCAAGAAATATTTTTCATGTTCTTCGTACTGATTTCATGCTATTATTTTTCGCATCACATGCCTTGCAGTTGGCGAAGCACGCAAATTGTTCTTCCAATATTCATATATTACTTTTTTAACATTTTCTCCAAGTCTATCTTTGTATGGTTGCCTACAAATAGCTCTCCAACAAGCGAGTTCATCATTTACATCTACTTGCAGCCAAAATTTATGATGTTTGCGCAAAGTTTTTCGTGAGGTTCCTAATGCTCGTGCCATAGATGTTACCAAACGATTCTCTTTAGTACTTGATGAAACCATTTCCATCTGTATTCCTCTATGTACAATTGAAACATCTTTCTCTCTAGATCTCTTAATTGAATTTATAGCACTACTTATATTTTGTATCACATCTTCCTCTGTTTTTTCATATTTGGTTGATTTTTGAATACCCAGTAGTGTCGTAGCTTCTTTTAATTTCCTTAATGATAGGATACCTTTCAACATTTGAGCTTGAACTGTCACTCACTCATTTAAGAAATACTTTTCAAAAATGCAGTTAACACAATATCGTATAACATGGTCAGGATTTTTATCTCCATATGTGTTTTTAGTGTTAGTATTTTCAGCCTTCCTCCAGTGATCAAACATTCTCTTACAAAGTGATTTTAAGTTTTCAAGGTCAAATTTTGTCATTTCAGTGAGTCTTCAAGCAAAATTTGGTCACTAGGTATTACGTCTAGGGTTTGCTAACACTCCTTTCAAAGTTGTCCAAATGTTGGTCCATGTCACCATTCAGCTGAGTGTACCATCATTCAGAGGGTTTTCATCATCATTTCAAGTTCCACTGGGTCATTTTATACCTTTTTCATGATTCAGTTGTGCCTAGGTAAGGTTCATTTCCCTCTCCTAGGGTTTTGGAGGTAATTTCTCTTATATGGTCAAATCATTAGAAAAACTTGTATCTTGATGTTCATACACCTTCCCCTATCCTTAACGTACCTTATTAAACACTTCCCATCACTAAGATCCGCCAAATTCCTCTTTTTTTCACAAACCCTAGTTTCTTGCTATAACTTGGCAATTTTCTAGGCTAGGCCTGTGTTTTGCCCTTTTGGACCCCTTCCCCTCACTCAATCTTAGAAATTCCACTTTTCCCTAATTCCTAACATCCTTTCCTACATCCACAAATTTTCTCAAGAATTTAAAAGCCCCTTATCCCCTTCATTTCACTTCATTTCGACAAATCCCTTGTTCCACACATTGGGATAGGTTTTACTCTAATGATGTTTCTGAGAAATAAAAGATGAATTTAGAAAAAATGAGAGAGGTTTTTGTCCAAAATAGGCCAAGGAAGAACAAAATCCTTCACTTTTTACACAGGTGTCATGGTTTTAGATAAATGTCAAAAATACATTTTCCTTAGAATAATTGATGCACCTCTGAAGTGACCTTGGGAAAATCAAGCTTTCTCCTAGCTTGGTTGGCCAAATGACTTTTTTGATGAGCCAAATGATAACTAGACACAAATATATTTCCAATGAGCTATCATGAGCTCAATTTGGAGTTGAGGAAGACCTTCAAAAGTTGACTGCAATAGCACTCTGCCTTGAGGCAGCCTCATTTTGCACATTTTGATCAGTCTTGGGAGATTTGACTTTTGATAGGGAAAATGAACTCCAAATTAAAAAATTCCAGTTGGGTTGGAAATTAGACTCACTATTATTTCCAATGAGCTATCTTGTGCCCAATTTGGACACCGGGAAGGTCTCCAAAAGTCTCCTTCAAAAATGCACGACACATTGGGTAAGAGGCGCGGCGCATTGGGTTTGTGGCGCGACGCATAGAGCTGCAAGCCATTTTCACCACAAATTCATTCAAATTCTCAATTTTCTTGGTTTCCCCCGGTCCAAAGTAAGTCAAAAACTCTTTAAATTCCAATTAAAGTGTGTCTTAATATGTTTATGATGATTTAGTAAAAAATTTCACACGCTACTTCCGTGCAATTTTTGCTCAAGACAGGATTTCTTAGGGTTTGTAAATTGGTTTTTTGTGGCCATCACTCCCTCACATTTTTATTCCCTCACTTATTTATAGTTTCATTAAACCATTTTAATATCCCCCATATCCTTAAATTCATTCACCTCTACCCCCAATTCCCATTTCCCAAAATCCTAACTACAAAATCCCCAAACCGTACTCACATCCCTAAACCTCTTACTTCCATCCCTAAACTCTATTCACACATACGTTTTTACACTCTCTTCCATACACTCTACCCATTTCATTCCTCCACCATATTTTCACACTGTTATCCACAAAACCATCCATGTACAACCAAATTTTTCAAAACCAAAGGAAAACAATGGAAAGAGACAGTGATCATGGGTATGAGCAAGAGATTGAACATGACCGGGAATCTTGGCTTGAAAGGAAAAACTTGCACTTGGGAAAGGATTCAAGAGAAGGAAAACAACAAGAAAACTATGTTGAGTCATATGGATAATCATTATCGGGCAAAAAACCATGTGTGCAAAGCAAGAATCAAAATCTTGAGGGCCAAGTTGAAGAAGGCATCAAGGAGGTGAAAAGAGAATGATAGACTTCATATCTTGGCTGAGGCTTCTTTAGCCCAACACAGCACTTGATGAAGAACACTCAGCCCAAATTTCAAAAAATTTGGGACATTTTTTGCATTTTTGAAATTTTTGGCCTAAAAAACAAACTTTTCTACTCTATGTGCCACGCCACCTGGCGCGCGCTTTTGATAGGGGACTCCTTTTGATGCAAACTCAACATTTTTGGATTTTTCATGGAAAAATATGCATGCCTACCAATGGCCAAGAAATTTTGACAGGTTTTGGGCTCCCAAAAGGGTCAAAAACACCCCCAAAATGACCATTTTGCCCCTTTTTTGACACACAGGAAGCAATGTTGGGAGAAATCAGTTTTGGAGTGGAAAATGGAGGCCAAATTAGAAAATTCTACTTGTGTGGGAAATTATATAGGTAGACCTTTCCAACAAGCCCACATGGAGAAAATTTGGACACCCGGAAGGGCTCCAAAATCAGCTGCAAACACCAAAATCAGCTGCAAACAGGTGCTACGCATAGAGAAATCAGGCACGGCGCATTGGAGGATTTTGCTCATTTTTGGTCAAAAACTATTTTTCGCCTAGTTTTTTTCACAGTTTGACTTTTTTCCTTCTATTTTTTAAACTCATGATGTCATTAAATGTAACATGATGGATTTTGATGTAATTTTTCTAAATTTTTACTCATAGAGGTAGATTCATCCATCAAAAGGTAATTTGCAACTAAATGAATCAGTTTCCTAGTTTTTAGAGGCAAGTTGTTCCACTACCTACTTTCTAGTTCTCAGTTTATATTTTGTTGGAAAAGACCCTAATCTCATGAGCTCGACCCCTAGAGGCTAGGATGAGTTTTTGTTTGCCTATATCTTGTGTTTTTTCAGTCATTAGAATGGTTAGACTTTTGGGAATGCTTTGAGCATCATTGTACATTCATCTTTACAGTTTGGCAAAGCAATAGACCGAGGTTTGCAGCACTCTATGGGATTCATGTGGCATTTTACTTTGATAGTGTGTTTCTCTTTGTAAATGTAAGTATATTGGTGTTTTATGTATACCATTTTCTCTCTTATTTCTTCTTAACTTAAAAAAACAAAGATAAAGGTAGAATTCATTAAAATTTGCAGTGCTCTACCTAGGGTTTGTTTAATTTTCTATGTTTTCAGCTATTTGAAGAGGATCCCTAAAGGTTTCTTGCCCTCTTCAACTCCTCACCTATCTAAACTCTCCATTTCTTTCAAATTGAAGTGTCAAATCGATTTCCTACCTTGCCCCATTCAGATCTCTGCAAAACTAAGCCTTATTCCCCAAACCTAAATTTTCCTTTCCTTTTGAGCCAACAAAATATCATTAAATTCAATCAAGACCCTTTTGCACACATACCTAGCCTAAAATCAGTCTTCATTCAAGTCATCTCAAGCCTCATTGATCATTTTTTGCTGAGATTGACGAGGAGAGAGCCCTCTCCCGATCTGGTAGGCCTAGCTACCAGGTTAAGCGTGGTTTGATGTTACCCTAGATTCTGCCTTTCTCAGCGTGAGGTAGATTTAGGCTATAACATAGTGGCGACCATACTGGGGAAGAAAAGTTTGTTTTTTTCTTTATAAACTACAGACAGAGCCTGAAGTTAGCCAGGTAGCCTTCGAAACGCTCTTGCTTTACATTAGGGAAAGTAGATGAATGTTTCTTTAGTCAATCTCCGGTCTAGCTTATGAACTGAAAATCTGGTTTCCTCAGTAAGATCTAATCAAGTTCAGATCTGATTATTGATGGTGGACAACGATCAGACATCGAAAGGATGAAATCATTCACCTGGCGATTCTAAATCAGTTTCGAGATCAGATCTAAGGACTCCACTGGAGGATGAACCTGACCAGTAGAAACATGAAAGGACAATATGGAAAGATCAGGTATTCAAGTTGGAATTTCATCCAAGACATTTTGTTCTTTGTCATAAATTATTTCTTCTCTTTTCCTGAGAATTTCAAGAAGGCTTTGCAAATTATATTGCATTTGAGAAAAGAGCCTCGGCCTGCAGTTGACTCTTTCCCTTTAAATATTGTAAATACCAAAGATTTGCATGCCTTTGAGCTTGATCAAGACCTTTCTTCCGAATCTTGTGATGACCATCTTCAAACTGATGAACCTCAAGAGATCACGACTGATTCTATACTTTTTTTACATACCCCTATACCTTGTAAAATTCCGGATCGATACAAGCCTATGATTTTACCTCTTATATCCCATGCTTTCCCTAAAAATCATGACCTATATCTACCAAGATTTGATGGTGAATGTGACAACATCACTGCTGAGAGACATGTTCTGAATTTTGAGTCTTTTCTTTACCTTTTTGAAGTTGATGAAGAGGATGTCAGTATTAGGCTTTTTTCTCTTTCTTTGCAAGGCAAAGTCAAGAGTTGGTTCAAAACCCTGCCTGATGCGAGCATCTCAGATTTCCAGAAGTTTATCAAAGTTTTCCTCGATAGGTGGGTGGTCAGACAGAACCCTTTCTTGATTATAGAAGAGTATAACCAGCTGAAAATACTACCAGGGGAGATAGTACAACATTTTTCTGCCAGATTTAACCAAGTTTATTATTCGATGCCAGTTAATATAAGACCTCCTCTTGGATCTGCTCTCTTGCACTACTCGGGTGCCTTTGATCCATAAATGGAATTTCAGCTGAGAGAAAGGAATCTTGCAACACTTGAAGAGATGCAGAACAGTGCAGTAGATGTAGAGGCTCATTTGTTGATCCAAAGGGAAAAGTTGAAGGAAGAAGAGATGAAAAACATATATCTGAAGGAATTGGCATCTCTAGAGGTAAAGCTTGACATTTTGGTAAGTGCAGTGGAAGAGATGATGCAAAGGATCATCACAAGGAATGAGTATAATGTTCAAGCCCATGGCTCGCTGATTGAAGAAGAACAAGTTGTTGATCCAAAACATTTTGTTTCTTATCCCAGTTGTCATAGATCTGATAATGATTGTTTTATAGATCATCTTGGAGAAGAGAGAGCTGTTGATATGACATGTATGCTTGATGATGTGTTTTATACTGATGATTTTCCTCAGTTTGATCAGTATGATGATGATTATGTTCTCCAAACAAAAGCTAATATTGCAGACAAATCAACAGCTAGTTTGTGGAAGGAGGAAGTTCACTTTTAGCATCTCGAGTACAGTGATCAACCGATGCATATTAGCTATGACAGTGACGAGGAAAGTGCATCAAATTTTGAAGTAAGTGAAGGATATTTGCCTTTTTTTTTATTCGTTTCAGTTCATCAGAGATAACTTCCATGCAATCAGAAATCAACTGTCGACAAATCTTGATTTGGACCATCTTGAGGGTAATAAAAACCTTGTTCAAGACTTCTCATATCCAGATCTGCAGCCCCCGAATGCCATTGATTGTCAAGTTGCATATGAAGACATGGAAGCTGGCACATATGATCAAATGATACAAGATGATTCTGTACCATTTTGTTTTGAATCATTTCAGTTTTTGAAGGGAAATTGGCATAGTAAATATTCAAATGAGCAGCTTGTAGAAAATCATGTAATCTCATCGGAACCAATAAAAAATGGGTTACAACGGTCTTTTCAAGTTTTTCACGATCCAATAGCTGATGTGTTGGGTGATGTCTACAGTCAAAGTATTTCTCCATTGACTACATGTGAGCTTGAAACGTGTGCTGATATAAACTTGATCCGACAGCCAGTTTCTTTGTCATTTTTAGCAGGAGTCTCATCACAAAGCTCAAAACAAAGTTTGCATTCATGGTATGAGAAGAAGAGAAGTAATCCATTGGATGAGCTAAGTCCTAGTGTGCATGAACTTCAAGATCCTTATGCAGTGTTTTTGGAGGCGGATAGAGAATCCATAGTATTCAACGGATCTGTTCACAAGTTTTTATGGGAGTTGCCTTTCAGTAGTTCTCTCTTGTTGTTCATAAGCGAGCACTTGTGGAGAATCCAAACAGCAGCTGGAATACTTACCTGGTTGCATTGGTTGTTTCATTTCACTTGATCAGGTGATGAATGAAACTGTTAGAGTAGGTTTTGATGAATAAGCTTCATATTGAGCATATTTTCCAGTTTGTCGGTTGTGTTTAAGTATCGAGTCAGTTTTTAGTTGAGTGAGATTCAATTTGTGTCGTCAAGTCATTAGTTTTCAGTCATGCATTTCAGCTTGAGTTTTTGACTCCATTGCCCAATGGATGAAGGCACTGTCTACTTCCCAAAGATCTGTAGTTCTTGGCACCTCCAAGGAGCTACCATTGCCATTGGAGCCAATGTTAGTGTCAGCCTTTTCAGCCTTCCTCCAGTGATCAAACATGCTCTTACAAAGTGATTTTAAGGTGTCAAGGTCAAATTTTGTCATTTCAGTGAGTCTTCAAGTAAAATTTGGTCACTAGGTATTAGGTCTAGGGTTTGTTTTCACTCCTTTCAAAGTTGTCCAAATTTTGGTCCATGTCACCATTCAGCTGAGTGTACCATCATTTAGAGGGTTTTCATCATCATTTCAAGTTCCACTGGGTCATTTTACACCTTGTTCATGCTTCAGTTGTGCCTAGGTAAGGTTCATTTCCCTCTCCTAGGGTTTTGGAGGTAATTTCTCTTAGATGGTCAAATCATCAGTAAAACTCATATCCTAATGTTCATACACCTTCCCCTATCCTTAATGTACCTTATTAAGCACTTCCTATCACTGAGATCCCCCAAATTCCTCATTTTTGCACAAACCCTAGTTTCTTGCTATAACTTGGCAATTTTCTAGGCTAGGCCTGTGTTTTTCCCTTTTTGACCCCTTCCCCTCACTCAATATTTGAACTTAAACTTTCCCCTAATTCCTAACATCTTTTCCTACTTCCCAAAATTTTCTCAAGAATTTAGAAGCCCCTTATCCCCTTCATTTCACTTCATTTTGACAAATCCATTGTTCCACACATTGGGATAGGTTTTACTCCAATGATGTTCCTGAGCAAGAAAAGATGAATTTAGAAAAAATAAGAGATTTTTTTGTCTAAAATAGGCCAAGGAATAAAAACCTCCTTCAATTTTTACCCAGGTGTCATGGTTTTAGAGAAATGTCAAAAATACAGTTGCTTCAAAAGAATTGATGCACCTCTGAAGTGACCTTGGGAAAATCAAGCTTTCTCCTAGCTTGGTTAGCCAAATAACTTTCTTCATGATCCAAATGATAACTAGACGCAAATATACTTCCAATGAGCTATCATGAGCTCAATTTGGAGTTGAGGAAGATCTTCAAAAGTTGACTGCAACAGCACTCTACCTTGAGGCAGCCTCATTTTGCACATTTTGACTAGTCTTGGGAGATTTGATTTTTGATAGGGAAAATGAACTCAAAATTGAAAAATTCTAGTTTGGTTGGAAATTATACTCAATAATATTTCCAACAAGCTATCTTGCGCCAAATTTGGACACCGGGAAGGTCTCCAAAATTCTCCTGCAAAATGGCGCGGCGCATTGGGTAAGAGGCGCAGCGCATTGGGTTTATGGCACGACACATAGAGATGTAAGCCATTTTCACCACAAATTCATTCAAATTCTCAATTTTCTTGGTTTCCTCCTGTCCAAAGTAAGTCAAAAACTCTTCAAATGCCAATGAAAGTGTGTCTTAAGATGTTTATGATGATTTAGTAAAAAATTTCACACCCTACTTCTGTGCAATTTTTGCTCAAGACATGATTGCTTAGGGTTTGTAAATTGGTTTTTTGTGGCAATCACTCCCTCACCTTTTTATTCCCTCACTTCTTTTCTAGTTTCATTAAACCATTTTGCTATCCCCCTATCCTTAAATTAATTCACCTCTACCCCCAATTCCCATTTTCCCAAATCCTAACTACAAAATCCCCAAACCCTACTCACATCCCTAAAACTCTTACTCCCATCCCTAAACTCTGTTCACACATAAATTTTTACACTCTCTTCCATACACTCTACGCATTTCATTCCTCCACCATATTTTCACACCGTTATCCACAAAACCATCCATGTACAACCACATTTTTCAAAACCAAAGGAAAACAATGGAAAGAGACAGTGATCACGGGTATGAGCAAGAGATTGAAAATGACCGGGAATCTTGGCTTGAAAGGAAAAAATTTCACTTGGGAAAGGATGTTAGAGAAGGCCAACAACAAGAAAACTATGTTGAGGCATATGGCTAATTATTATTGGGCGAGAAACCATGTGTGCAAAGTAAGAATCAAAATCTTGAGGGCCAAGATGAGGAAGGCATCGAGGAGGCGAAAAGAGCATGATAGACTTCAGATATTGGCTAAGGCTTTCTTAGCCCAACACAGCACTTAATGAAGAACACTCAGCCCAAATTTCAAAAAATTTGGGACATTTTTTGCATTTTTGAAATTTTTGGCCTAAAAAATAGACTTTCCTGCTCTATGCGCCATGCCACCTGGCGCGTGCTTTTGATAGGGGACTCCTTTTGATGAAAACTAAAAAAATTTGGATTTTTCATGGAAAATATGCATTCCTACCAATGGCCAAGAAATTTTGACAGGTTTTGGGCTCCCAAAAGGGTCAAAAACACCCCAAAAATGACCTTTCTGCCCCTTTTTTGACACACATGAAGCAGTGTTGGGAGAAATCAGTGTTGGAGGGGAAAATGAAGGCCAAATTCAAAAATTCCAGTAGTGCTGGAAATTAGACAGGTAGACCTTTCAAACAAGCCCACTTGAAGCAAATTTGGACATCGGGAAGGCCTCCAAAATCAGCTGCAAATAGGCACTATGCATAGAGAAATCAGGCGCAGCGTATTGGAGCATTTTGCTCATTTTTGGTCAAAAAATCTATTTTTCGCTTAGTTTTTTTCACAGTTTGACTTTTTTCCTTCTAGTTGTTAAACTCATGATGTAATTAAATTTAACATGATGGATTTTGACGTAATTTTGCTAAATTTTCACTCATAGAGGTAGGTTCATCCATCAAAAGGTAATTTGGAACTGAATGAATCAGTTTCCTAGTTTTTAGAGGCAAGCTGTTCCACTGCCTACTTTCTAGTTCTCAGTTTAGATTTTTTTGGAACAGCTCCTAATCTCATGAGCTCGACCCCTAGAGGCTAGGATGAGTTGTTGTTTGCCTATATCTTGTGTTTTTTCAGTCATTAGCATGGTTGGACTTTTGGGAATGCTTTGAGCATCATTGTACATTCATCTCTGTAGTTTGGCAAAGGAATAGACCAGGGTTTGCAGCACTCTATGGGATTCATGTGGCATTTTTCTTTGATAGTGTGTTTCTCTCTGTAAATGTAAGTCTACTAGTGTTTTATGTATACCATTTTATCTCTTATTTCTTCTTAACTTAAACAAACAAGGATAAAGGTAGAATTCATTAAAATTTGTAGTGCTCTACCTAGGGTTTGTTTAATTTTCTATGTTTTCAGCTGTTTGAAGAGGATCCCTAAAGGTTTCTTTCCCTCTTCAACTCCTCACCTGTCTCAACTCTCCATTTCTTTCAAATTTAAGTGTCAAATTGATTGCCTACCTTGCCCCATTCAGATCTCTGCAAAACTGAGCCTTATTCCCCAGACCCAAATTTTCCTTTCCTTTTGAGCCAACGAAATATCATTAAATTCAATCAAGACCCTTTTTCGCACATACCTAGCCTAAAATCAGTCTTCATTCAAGTCATCACAAGCCTCATTGGTCATTTTTTGCTGAGATTGACAAGGAGAGAGCCCTCTCTCGATCTGGTAGGGCTAGCTACCAGGTTAAGCGTGGTTTGATGTTACCCTAGATTCTACCTTTCCCATCCTGAGGTAGATTTAGGCTATAACATGTGTGAGTGTCAACATTTTCAATATCTCATCATCGACACTAATTTCATCTGTACATATTCGAAAAAATAGTACCTAATAAGTTTACATATGAACAATAAATTTAACTAAACTAATAAATATATGTATAATTTCAATAATACGTGCACGTGTTCAATATATATGTGTGTGTGTGTGTGTGTGTGTGTGTGTGTGTGTGTTTGTGTGTGTGTGTGTACCTTGTGATTCAATTTCTTCATTTGAATTTCTTTCAATATTTTCACCATTTTCAATCATTGGTTCAATATTTCTTTCACTTTCTCTTTCAAAATTTTGTATCTCATCATCATTGTTTTGAGGAATATCACTGTCTGCTTACATTAAAAAAAATTTTTAAATTCAAATTATTTCATCAAATAAAAATTAAGCTTCACATTTTACACTAGGAAAATTTTAAATATGTCAATAGATCATAGTATTTACATTTACATACCTGCTTCAATTTCTTCTTGAGGTTGATTTTCCCCTTCAATATTTGAGAGGGATTCTATCTTTCTTTTGTGAGATTGTCTAGTCTCTTCTCTACGTTCCTCAGGGTCCCTTTTTCGATCATATTTTCTCGCACAAGTCCTTCGATTTCCCATGATAATAGAGTATGAAGTTCAAAAAATTTCCTTCAAAAAATTAGACAATAACTCAATTAGAAAAAGCATCACAAAAGATTTAATTTAAAAAAAAAAGTCATTTTAATTTTTTTGCAAAAAATACATACTCCAATCCAAAACACTTACTTTAAAAAATTTGAGAAAAAATGTCTTATAAAAATGAAACGAAGCTCAAAATATTTACTTCAATTCAAAACATGTACTCTAAAAAAATGTCACTCCAAAAAATGCCTCCAACTTAAAAAAGAAACGTCACTTTAAAAAATACTTCCAGAAAATGTCTTTTCGAAATTAAGCCCAGCTCCATACTTTCAAAAAAAATGAAGCACAAAAAATATCCAAAAAAATGTATTGCATACCTCTAAGAAATGTCCTTTGAATGTACGTCCAAGAAAATTCCTTAAACCCAAAACAATTCTTTGCAAAATCAGGCCGCCTCCAAGAAAACTCTTTAAACCCAAAACAATTCTTTGCAAAATTAGACCGTCTCCAAGAATTCGAAATTAAGCACAAATCCATACTTTAAAAAAAAATGAACAAAAAACATCCAAAAAAATGTATCACATACCTCCAAGAAATTTCCTTTGAATATACGTCCAAGAAATTTCTTAAACCCAAAACAATTTTTTGAAAAATCAAACCGTCTCCAAGAAATGTCTTCCATGAAAAGTCCTTAAACCTAAAACAATTCTTTGCAAAATTAGTTCGCCTCCAAGAAATGCCCTTAAACCCAAACCTCCAAGAAAATTCTTTAAACCCAAACCAATACCTTTATAAAATCAAACCAAATGTGCGAAATGTGCAAAAATTATGAATGATTTCGCGGCAATTTATATTGCCGCGAAATGTGTTTTAGGAGGGGCGCCGCGAAATTTTCCGACCGACGAAAAATTAGATTAAAGTTTGGCCGAACTTTGATTAAGAGTTCAGCCAAACTATTAAGTTGTTATCCTTAATAGGTCGTCGGCGCAAAAAATAGTTCGGCCAAACTTTTAATCAAAGTTCAGCCGAACTAACGCATCTCCAGTTACGCAGCTTGACGTTTCTGCAACTTTGGACTAATTAAACTCCATGAAACATTATGAATTAACTTTCGGAACCAAGACAAGCATTTTCAGAATTGAATCTACTTTCAGGAAATATAAATTTTATGGAATTTCATAAACATTTACTAATTTTAATTAATTTTCTAATAAAATGGGTGCAAACAATTTCTGAGGGTCATTGTGATTTAGTGAAATAAAAATTCTGTATCTCCCAAAATACATTGTAAAAAAATTGAAAAAATTATGGGGCATTACATTGGTTTGTCGTCTCTAATGGGTAGCTTTTAGATTTTTAGTTTATAACTTATATGTTAAGAAATTCGTTGTGTCACGAAACATATCCAAAATATGCATTTTTTTCATATTGGACCAGTTCAAAAAATTCTGGTAATTATGATATGCATCCATTGGCTTTGTAAATATGACGAAACCGAAGTAGACTCTGTCTAGATTGTTGTAACACATTTTGTTTTCTCAAAAACACAAATTTTCAATGAATACAACATTGCGTATTAACATAATTTCTTATGAATCCTTTGATTGTTAAGAAACACACACTCAAAGAAATGCTAAGTTGACATATCAAATCTACATAAAAAAATTTCAAAAAATAAGTAATAGAAAGCTAACAAAATTTCTGACAACTTTTATTTTTATCGCAAATTGAAATTCTAAACAGAAAAATTGTTATAGTTTGCAGAAAGTTGAAGAACCAAAAAAAATGAAATTTTTTTCTCAAAAAAGGGCAAAAAGTGTAACCCAACTTCACATTTTCACCCTAATACAATATTATTAACTTTAATATAATATAAAATTTATTATATTATAATATATACTAGCACAACCACATTAATAAATGTGGTTGATATAAGACATAGGAATCAACAAATGAGTCATTAACACAAAAAGAGTCATACAAGCTAACTCGAAATATATGTTAATTTAATTTAGCCTAATTTTTTTATAAATCTAACATAACAAAATATATAATATTTTTAAAACATGGAAGTAATCATAACCTAAACCTACCTTTAAATAAATAAAACCTAAATAGTGTCAATTGGAAGACATGAAGGGATCTATGTATCTTTAATCAAGGTAGCTCGAACATTAGTATTTTGGAAAATTTTAGATAATATTTTGATGGAAAATTATCATTTTCCCTCCACGTGAATGTACAACACACATTTGAAATAATTCCTTTTAAATATGTACTATATAAAAAAACAAATTGTTGTAGAACATCAAATATGGAGAGAAGGGTAAGAGGGAGAGAGGGGGAAACAAATATGGAGAGAGGGAGAGGAGGAGAGAGTCTCCGCGAAAGAGTGGGAGCTCGAAATATGGAGTTAGAAGAAAATATAGGGAATGAAGAAGTTCAAGACATGTAGAGAGAGGGCGGGGGGGGGGGGGGGTGCGAGAGAGAGAGAGAGAGGGGAGAGATGGAGAGAGTTTGTATGTTTGGGGGTGCAATAGAAATACAAATAAGGACTCTAGATGGAGATAAGGGTGAGAGAAAATAAGAGAGGGGGGAGATAGTCTACAGAGTTTTAGGATGAACCTATAGAGAGAGAGAGAGAGAGAGAGAGAGAGAGAGAGAGAGAGAGACGTGGGGGAGAGACAGAGGGAGATGGGAGAGGAAGGAGGACAGAGAGGACTTGAGAGTGAGGGAGAGAGAGAGAGATGGAGTTGGAGGGGTAGAGAGAGGGAGGTAAGAATAAATACATATAGAGAGAGAAAGGTGGAGAGAGAGAGAGAGAGAGGGAGTGGAAAAGGAAATGGAGAGAGAGAGAGAGAGGGAGAAAAAAGGGAGATGGAGAGAGAGCAAGAGATTAAAGTAGGAGAGAAAAGTGATAGAAAGGGAGAGAGAGGGAGAGAAGGGGAAGAGAGATAGAAGAGGAGACAGAGGGAGAGAATGGGAAGAGAGAGAGAGAGAGAGAGAGGGAGAGGGACGGGGATATAGATAGATATAGAGAAATAATGTGTAGGTTTGAGAGATGAAGAAGGAGAGGTTGAGGGAGATAGAGGTATAGATGGAAGTAGGGGAGAGGGGAGAAGACAAATTTCCATCATATTTTATTTTTTAAAAATTGAATAAAAAATAAATTTCCATCATAAGTAACTTATTCAAATACTTGGATAACTACTTGTAAATTTAGGAAAGTTGATACCATTATATAAAATTATAGAAATGTTGCCATATGTTGTTTTTTGACCTTTATATTAAATTTCAAATTTCAGTAGGATTGAAGTTTATATCATGTTATGACTAAACTCTTGTAAATAATATCAAAATAAATAATTCTAAATAAAACATATTTGTTGTTTACATGACATATTTTAATATTAAACTTGAATCAAACTTATTTCAATCATATTTGTGTTTTGTAATTGAACCTTAAGATAACAAATTGATTGAAATACTTAAAAAATTTGTCCATGCAATGGTATATGGGTGGGTCAGAAAAATTTTCACACACACACACACACATATTTAATACAAATGACTTTAAAATTGAATTGTAATAACATACATGTTGATTGCACTAAAAGATAATTTCTACAAACCAATATGAAGCATGATTAGAATTATTTCCATGTTCAATATTAAATTGATACATGATATATTTTAGTTCATTTTAAGTGTCAAAGTGACTTGCATAATAACTCTTAAGATTGTACTTATTTTCTTAGTCTATGAAACTAGAAATCAAAATTGAACATATATTTTACTAATTAAAAATATAGTATATAGAAAAAATTAATAAATTAGAGAAATAATTTTAACAAATTCATTTAAACTTCAAAGATTAATAAGCATCCAAAGAAAAAATTAATACAGATCCATAAACTAAAATATTGAATACATGTATCAATAAACTATCCGTAAGAAAATATATACAAATTACAAATATTAGGTGAACATCCATAAATTAAAATAATAAGCATCCATAAACTAAAATAATTTCCATAATGTACATCCATAAACTGTCTATGTATAAAAATATACAAATTCTACATCACACATGTGAATATGCCATATGAAATGAGCCTGAAAATGTACAAACTATGACACTCTAAGTACCACCAATACTCCTATGTGAGTTATGTCCCGCAAGGTAAGTGTCCATAATATGGTACTACAATATAACACATTCAAATTCAAACTAATTAGGTCATTATTTGTATAAAATAAACAATATTTAAATAAATTATATTGAACCACAATTTTAATTACATATATACATGAATATACTAACCTCAGTCGAGTCCAAATGCAAGTCTGATAGGATGAATTTTTGATCATGAATCTGGGTTTGGTGCTCCCCTTCCAATGGCTGGATGATTGGGGCCTGCATCTATGGACCTGCATATTAGTTCCTCTAAACCCAACATCCCACTCATGTCTCCACTTAATAGTGGAATCAATGACACTTTGCATATGGGCCCGTGTACATAATGGCAAGGAAAAATTATAATTAGTCTACAAATTAATTAGCATATTTGTGTAACTTAAAAAAATCAATTGTTGAAATCTTAGGAATAAATAATTTTACCTCAATTGTTAGTCCATGTGGTTGTACATAATAACTCTCCTCCACATTAGTTAACATATATGTTGGAGGTGGAGGTGGAGGAGAATCCATGGAAATGTGCTCTAGTCGAGGATGCCATCGTTGATCAACTGCCCCCTCGGATGACATCGTAAGCTCACCCATGTATCTAGGATGTGTGTACATGTTATCATGAACTTATTAATATAAATTATGCAATCTAATACGAACTAGAAATTTTAGCATAAATAATTATGCCTAATTTGACAACAAGAGTCGAACATTTCGTATATATATGTACTTGGTCTGTGTCACACGGGCCATGCACACTCCAAGTCTCGTGAATTGCATCACAATACATACATATATGTGTTAAAATTTGATGAAAGGGTAAAATTGCGAGAATTGAATCCTCATATAAGGGCACTGGTGGGCCACGAGGGATTGGTGGTGGTCTCCTAGTCTTTGCATGCATAGCAACATGCACAGTAGCCAATGATGCCCGCATGTTGTTTGCAATAGTTTCTTGTGTCTCACCACTGAGTTGCATCAACTCATTTAGCTCTCCAAGTAATACCAAGCTCTGAGATGATAGTGGAAAGAATATCAGTGGTGGTGGTACATGCTCAGGGTCCCTATGAGCCCCCTCACACTCATAGGTATGTCCCATGTCGATACCATAAAAACGAGATCTTGGATCAGTGTAATGTGACCTCATATGTAACACAAACTTGCATATAAATGTTTAGTAAAATAATGGAAACCTAGTCATGGTTGGCGGAATTTTCCCAAGCTCCATTGAATCTATCATACACGAAAGTGGTTGCATGAACATTACTAAAATATTTCAATGGTGTCAGACTTTTATGTTTAACAGGGATATTTGGAGGGATGTCAAACACCTCCCCATGAACATCAATGTCCTTGGTGGCATATTTCACCACCTCCAAAGTATTTGGGCCTCTAACCTCATGCCTCCTGACCCTATGTATGAACTGTAATATATGGCTATGTGTACCTGACCTCTGGTATGTCTCATTCGACCTAGTCATGTTATCCAACATCAAAGATAATACAAGATGAGTCAGTGAATTGGCAAGGATATTCTTTATCTCTATTGTGATATGTGTATGACAGGTCATAACATCCTCTAATGTGATATGAGTTTTAGTGTCATCCCACAGAGGGATCGATGTTAAATCTAATCCTCAGATTCGTCCTATTGAGGACCTGTAAATCATAAACATAAGTTAAAATATACATAATTAACAAACTAGAATCATAATAACATATACATTAATTTCAAACACGTCAGTTGAAGAAAATTTCAATAGATAAAGAGATAAAGTTTAAAGAGGATTTAAAAATGAAAGAGGTGTACCTGAAATGGGCAAAGAAGGTCCACTAGATGTAGCATGGTCATCAACAGACACATAAACACTGCCTCTGACACTTTGACTGGTATCAGAGGTAGACTCTATGATGGGAACATGAACTCTCGGTGGGCTAAGTAATCTATCATGAACCTAGCTACGTATAATAGAACCTCTCACACTACGATGGCCTATAGTTGGGGTACATATATGGGATGCATAAACATATTGTGTATAGTACATATAATACATATAAACTAATTCAAGAATTTTTTTTGAAAAAAAAAGCATTTCTAAACTCAAGCAAAATAATCTAGCATGAAGTCCTAAACTTTAGAGTCTATTTTTTGATAATTTATCGACCAAAGTACATTGAGTTCCATGTAAACACAATCGAAATAAGTGATCAAATATACCATCACAAATTTTCTCCTTGAGTCTAAATGATTTTATTTACTAAGACCAAATACACTTTCATGATGTGTTTAATGTATCTATCAATGATGCATTGTTGATGCATTGTTGAAACATGAACTTATATATATATATATATATATATATATATATATATATTATAGTTATAGTTATATTATGTTATATTATGTTATAGTTATTCACAATGTACATGTTACACTACGTTAAATATTATGAACTATGTTATGTTATGTTGAACTATAAGGTTATGGGTTTAGTTACAATAATTTATTCTACGCTTTCTTTTCACATGGAAGAAATTGATTTTTCCCAAAATAAACCAACTAATTCGGCCTCTACCCAAGTTGTCCAGGGCTCTACGAACTAGTAACTCAACCCACCAACCTGGATCCAAGTACTAGTAACTCAACCCATCAAGGGCTCTAGAGTGTTTTTCCAAACCGGGGCTCCAGGACTAGTAAGTAAACTCAAGTTGTTTCAGGGATTCCATAGCGTTTTTTCCAACCCACAACCATAACGGGTCATGAGAACCAACCTGAAAAAAATCAAGTGGAAAAAACCCACAACATCATAGTTATCTAGGAAACGTTAAGGAAAGGCTAAAACCACTATCTATCCAAGAAGATATCCATGCTAATGACAACACATAACCAGAAAATCACATGCATCTACCATGCATCTATAAATCATCAAGGAAATCACATATGCAACATGTTACCTTCAAAGAAATCCAGTTGTAAATGTTGATCCACCTATTCCCTTGTGCTTTCCTACTTTCCTTTGCCTTCTTTCTCAAAATCCGATGTATGCCAAACTGCTCCAAGGGTTCTCCAAGAAAATTGTAAGTGTGAAAGAGTATGAGAGAGAGAGAGAATAGAAGAGAGCTCCAAGCTAGAATTGAAAGAAGGTTGTAAACCGATCCTCATAATCCTTTTTATCATTGAGGCCTCTAGTTTCTTCAATTTTCCTTCAATTTCCTCTCATGAAAATATGTAACCTTACACCTTCCTTTTCTCCATTTTTACTTTATTTCATAAATAAAATTGCAATTAATGTAACTTTTCCTTTACCAACTCCTTTTTTGATTTCCACAGCCATTAATTAATCACTGGTGATACACAATCACTATTTTTTACTCAACATTCAACTTGAAATACGTGTTTCGTGACCTTGGTCTTATTTTTTATTTACATAGGAAATCAACCAGGGGTTGTTACACCTTAGCTCCTAAATAATTATTTAAGTCATTAAAACCTCTAAAGAAGGTTTTGAGGCATCGAAAACTCTAAAGATAGATTTTAAGCATTTAAAGAAGGACATTCTATAAATGCACCTATTTTTTCTCTAGGACCTAATTCATAACCTTCTTACCTAGATCACTTCCAAGGCCCTTGGACACATACCAACTACATAAATCCACTTAGTAGCATTGAATCCTCCAATAATAGGGAAATGATGCTCTCAAAAGGCCATTTTTTATTGTTGGGGGCATTTAAGGAGCATTCAACTTATTTACCTATAGCTTACCATGTTTGTTCATGAAGGGCTTTTTCAAATTGTGAAAAATAAATTTAATATGTCATTGATACTAGTTGAGGGGGTAGTGATGAGGAGTAGGGAAGAATTATTTCTAATATGGAGTATAAAAATTAGTATTCAATAAAAATGAAGGATATATACTAAAAACATGGGTTATTTTTATTTAAGATATTTATAGGGAAGGGATTCAATTGAAGTATTTTAGGAGTTTGTTGTCAATATATAGCGAGGTTATGGATTTTGTTTAATATCCCATGAATATAGGAACTTTGGTATATCTTTACTAAGTGGATACCATGTGGAGGCATCCTTCCTGACTATGGATGGATAAAGGCTTCCATTGTGGCCTAAGGTACATGTTTCTTCTCCTTAGAAAGTATAAGGCCCCATGTACCTCAGGTGGAATTATTGGTCGTAAAATGTTTAAATTATTTCTTTAGGGCCTAACAAAAAATTTTCCTCGTCCAACCATGTTTAGGGAACCGTGACCAAAATCTAATGCTAAAAAATTTACAATAAGGTCCATATCACTTATAAATTCCATAGAAAGGTCTTATGTGGTGGTCCAAATCCTTATTCATGTCTTTTTAACCTAATAAGCTACCTTTAAAGCTTGAGGTTTTCTTTTCCTCTCTTAACCATGGTCAAGGAAATGAAACTCGTGCTTAGAGATCAAACCTTCTAATGATTCCCACATACCAACTAAGAGGGATAAAATACCCTCAAGATGTTATACAAGGTGGTTTGAGGCCTTATTATTGAAATTGAATTCCTAGGAGCTCCACTTACATCCCGATGATCGATGTTCTTCCATTGACCATGTATATTGCCTAATCAATTATGCTTGGTGATCAAATCCTTCTGGTGGTTTTTATCATCAATACCTACACATGGAGTATATGGATATGCTCAAGTGTTCATGTGTAGTGGAACAAGGTGTTGTTATTTAACATTAATTCCTAGAATATTCCTTTATGAAGCAAGGTAGATATTTCCTCCTTCAAAGATGTCTAGTGAATAGAGAGTGATGTTCCTTGCCTGAACAATTCCACTAATAGCACCCATATCCCTAAAAAAATGAAGCCATTTCCTTGAGAGGTCTTTGGTGGTGGTTTGAGAGGTTTTTCATTATATGTATTCCGAAAATATAACTTTAGGGTTTAATCAATGTGTTTCCTACCATCACCATGAAAAGGGCCTCATGGATCATAACTATGGATCATAATATTCTAGTGATGCACATATCTTTACTTGTAAGATAAGGATGCCTTAAAGATGCCAAGTGTGGTGATTCAAGTTGTTGGTCTAGAGAAATCGATACTTATAATAAACCTCTATGGCCTAGGGCATAATTTTCCTCCCTTTACCATGTTAAGGAACCTATTACCAATATGCAATGCTAAAATCCTCTAATGCCATTAATATCCCTAGTTGAAGAGTGACGCACGCAGCAGTAGTGTTGGACTCTTCCTTCTTAAATGAAATCCACAAAGGATTAATTAAACCCAATATATCTCTATTTTGCTTTTATCGAAACCAGATCCCTTATATCAAAAGTTCTTTAAAAGCGCTTTAACGCTTTTATTATTTATTTCAATGTTCCGATGCTTTTAAGACATAGTCTATCGGAATCGGAATTAAACAAAAGTGATAATATAATAATAACCCACTTAACTATTCCTCCGATGCGATCGGTCACAATCGGCAATCACTGCGATTGAAACAACATATATATATTCCTCCGATGCGATCGGTCACAATCGACAATCATTGCGATTGAAACAACATATATATATATATATGTATATATATATATATATATATATATATATATATATATATATATATATATATATATATATATAATGGTTAACAAAGTTCCGATGCGATGATCGGAAATCACAATCGATGTTTTATAAAGGTGATCCTTAACTCTTTTCCACAAGCGATGCGATGGCTCAGACCTGATTTCACTTCACAACTGGAATACAATATAATTGAATTCTGCTCACCGAGAATTTTTGAGTCTTTTTGACTATTTTTCTGTGTTAAAACCTCTACACTCTGCGCTAATTTAACACGCCCAAATTTAATAAATCAATGATATTCTTATAATTTAAACTAAAATCATGCCCAGACTATTACGAATTTAACCCAATTCACATGAATCACAATTCAAAACCCATGCGCATCACACCAAAAAAACACGAATTTTATTCAAACTGTTAATAAAAACAGAGTTTACTCTGAGGTAGTTTCACAAAGAGAAAACTTCTCTTACAAAGAAAAAAATACAACTCTCTTTCACAAATTGAGCTTTTCGCTCCAATCAAAGCCACACTCTATTTCATTTTACACTCTATCCTTTTCTCTTCTTAAAAAAACTCCAAACTCTCGCTTTTCACTCTATTATGATAAGCTTATTTTCTAACAATAGGTAACGGAATTTCCTATTTTCCTGAAAGATCCTAACAGCAAATCTCCTATCTTATCAACTCTCACGCACACCTATATAACAAATCTTATCTCTAATCTAATTAAGAAAATATTACACTTATTATAATAACAAACTAATTATTTGATAAATCGACTTCCACAGTAAACTAAAATTGACCAACAGTAAATGAGATTCATTCTTTCAAGCCACAACATGTGAACATATTTTTCACATTGCTGGCTAGTTCCGATGCTCCTGCATCAGACTCCCGGGGAAGAAAAAAAAATTGTTCTTTAAACTTTCAGGATTTATTCCATATCTCTGCAATTCAGCTGCTGTTAACCAACTGGAATCTTCCATTGGCTGCTCTTTCCATTTGACAAGATACTGGAAATATGTCTGCACTCGAGTTTTCTTGGATATTCTTTGATCCAAGATATCTTCCACTTCCTTCTTAGATGCTTTTGGTACCTGTTCCTCCCAGTCCACAGTTTTAACTTCATCACTTGTAGCTTCAGTTTGCAACTCTGTTTCTGCCTCTTTGAATGGATACAAGTCCGCAATATTAAAAATGGGGGATATTCCCATCCCTTCCGGCAACTCAATTTCATATGCATTGGCTGAAAATTTCCTTTTCATTTTACAGGGTCCTATCTTTTTCAGTTTCATCTTATTATAAGTCTTTGTAGGAAATCTCTCTTTCCTCAAATATGCCATGAGAAGATCTCCTACCTGAAACTATTTTTCTCTCCTTCTCAAATCTTCTCTCTGCTTGTATCTCTTGCTGCTTTCTTGCAATTTATCTTTAACGTCTTCCTGTAGCTTCTGCATTTGTTCAGCAAAATCTTCAGCACTTGCGCTTCTGGCTTCTTGTTTCCCCAAGTCTCTTAACTCATATACTCCTCTCGGATGCATTCCAAAGACAATTTGAAATTGACTCATTCCAGTGCTTCGGTTTGGTGTGTCATTGTAAGCAAATTCAGCTTGAGCTAATGCTAAATCCCACTGTTTGGGATTCTGATGTACCAAACTTCTTAATATATTCCCCAAGCTTCTATTTACAACTTCAGTTTGTCCATCCATCTGAGGATGGTAAGCTGAACTAAAACTAAGTTTAGTTCCCAGTTTCTTCCAAAGTGTCCTCCAGAAATGCCCTACAAATTTAGTGTCTCGATCTGATACAATACTTACAGGCAAACCATGCAATCTTACAATCTCTGAAAAGAATAGGTTTTCTATGTGTGTGGCATCATTAGTCTTCTTACAAGCAATAAAATGGGCCATTTTAGAAAATCTGTCTACAACAACATAAATAGAATCGTTTCCTCTCTGAGTTTTCGGTAAACCCAGAACAAAGTCCATACTCACTGCATCCCATGGTCGATCTGGTATAGGCAATGGCTAGTATAGACCGGTATTTTGACTCCTTCCTTTGGCATACTGACATACCCTGCATTTCTCAACAAAAATTTTAATATCAGTTTGCATTTTAGGCCAATAATAAAAAGCATTCACCTGAGCGAAAGTTTTATCTTGTCCAAAATTACCAGACAATCCTCCACTGTGCTTCTCTTTAATGATGTTCTCTCTCATGGAACATTTAGGAATACATAATTTGTTGCTTTTAAATAACAGGCCTCCTTGAATAAAGTAATCCATCCATTGACTTCTGTTATGGCTCACCGGATTCTGCACTGTTGTGTAGATGTCTTTAAAATCCTCATCATCCTGGTACATTTCTATCATTTCATCAAAACCTACAACACCCACTTTAAATTCTTGCAAAAGAAAACTTACCCTGCTCAATGCATCTGCCACTTTATTTGACTTACCACTTTTATGCTTTATTACAAAAGTGAAACTTTGCAGAAATTCCACCCATTTAGCGTGCTTCTGATTTAACTTTGGCCGATTATTAATAAACTGCAAAGCATGGTTGTCTGAATATAAGATGAACTCCTTCGGCAACAAGTAATGCCTCCACTTTTTCAATGCTTGCACAATAGCGTAAAATTCTTTATCATAAGAAGAATATTTTTTCTTTGCATCATTTAACTTCTCGCTGAAATATGCTATTGGCCTTTGCTCTTGGCTTAGCACCGCACCAACTACTTCTCCACTTACATCAGTTTCCACTTGAAAGACTCTCTCAAAATTTGGCAATGCTAGAATAGGATTTTCTGTTATCTTCTTTTTCAGCAAATTAAAATTCATGTCAGCTGCTTCTGTCCATCTAAATGGCTGATTGACCTACTTGATTGTCTCAAGGATTGGTGCACAAACTTGAATAAATCCCTTTATAAATTTTCGGTAGAAACTAGCAAGTCCATGGAAACTTCTTACCTCGAATACACTCCTGGGAGTAGGCCAATTTCTGATTGCTTGTACCTTCTCTGGATCCATTTTCAAACCATCTATGGAAATCACAAATCCTAAATATACCAGCTCCTCTTTCATGAAACTACATTTCTTCAGATTGATTAGTAGTTTCTCTTTCTCCAGAGTTTTCAAAACTAACTTCAAGTGTTCCAAATGCTCCTCTTTACTTTTGCTGAAAACTAGAATATCATCAAGGTAGACAACAACAAATTTACCTGTATATTATTTCAGAACCTCATTCATTAGTCTCATGAATGTGCTGGGTGCATTAGTGAGCCCAAAAGGCATCACTAACCACTCGTACAGTCCACTGTTGGTTTTGAAAGCTGTTTTCCACTCATCGCCTTCTCGAATTCTGATCTGATGATACCCGCTTTTCAGATCTATCTTAGTGAAATACCTGGATCCACTTAAACAATCCATTAAATCATCCATCCTGGGCAAAGAAAATCTATACCTGACTGTTATCTTGTTGATAGCTCTGGAATCGGTGCACATGCGCCATTCTCCTCCTTTTTTCGGACTAAGCACCGTTGGCACAGCACACAGACTCAGACTTTCTCGAATCAGCCCCTTGTCCATCAGCTCTTGAACCTGTCTTGCAACTTCTGCGTTTTCTTGAGGAGTTAATATATATGCAGCTTTATTAGGTAGACTTGCTCCTGGTATTAAATCGATATGGTGACTTATACTTCTAATCGGTGGTAATTCATTCGGTAATTCATCCAAAATAATATCCATGTAACTATTCAACACAAATTGAATTTCTTCAGGAAAATCATTTAAATTTGTGGAGGTTAAAATTACCTTTGGCCTTCCCACGATAGCGAAATGCACCTCTTCGCTTTTATCCACCTCCTGTAGTAGTTCCTTACCACTCATCAACATAATACTATTTTCAGGCAGCTCTTTATCAGCATCATTCTTTACTGGCAGCAACGTATGTTTAACTCCATCCTTTTCTATGGTGTATGTATTTCTTCTTCCATCATGAATCACCTTTCGGTCAAATTGCCATGGTCTTCCCAATAACACGTGACATACATCCATGGGCATTATGTCACATAAAATCACATCTCTGTATGTACCAATCTGCATTTCCACATTACACTGTTCTGTCATGATGACTTGATGACCCTTCGGAAGCCAGGATACTTTGTAAGGTGCAGGATGCGCTTTCCTTGCTAACCCAAGCTTTTCCACCATCTCTGTAGACACAAGATTGTCAGTACTCTCGCTATCAATTATAACCTTACAGCACTTACCTTTTGATTTGCATGTAGTCCTGAACAAATTCTTTCTTTGCGCAGGCTCTCCAATCTCTTTTTCTGATCTCAGCAAAGTTCTTCTGAGCAGCAATGATTCACCTTCTTCCGGTGGTTCTTCCTTCTCTACAAGTCGAGGTGGTTCCGGCTTTGCCTCAGCCACATTTGCACCCCTCTGGCTTGCTGATTTGTTATGAGGACAGTCCCGTGACATATGTCCCCATTCTCCACAGGTATAACACCTAACATCTCTTCCTGCCCTCTTCCTCTGGGCGCGAATCTCCCTCTACTAGATTCACCCATCTGTGGTGATCTGCCGCTTGAACTTCCTGCTTCAAACTGATGATGTGTTCCTTTGGATCTGGCTGATCCTCTACCTTTTGCTGAGCTCTTTCCTCTGTTTCTTTGACTTTGTTTCCGCAGTATTTTCTCCTCTGCTTTCAAACTTGCTTGATAGGCATCTTCAACAGTTTTCAAAATTAACAGGCTAATCTCATCTTGGATCTCATACCTTAGCCCATTAACATATCTGGCTACTTTCTCCAAATCATCTTCTACATGCCCTGTCCTGATGCTTAACCTGTAAAATTCTTCAGTATATTCTTTAACAGACATTCCTTTCTGCTTCAAATTTTTCATCTGCTTAAAAATATTCAAATGATAGTCTTTAGGCAAAAACTTGGCTTTCAGTTTTCTTACCATTTTATCCCACTGCTTGATCTTAGATTTCCCCTTTCTCGTTCTTGATGTCTGTAACTCGTCCCACCAAATGGCTGCGTGACCTTTCAATCTAGTGACTGCAAATTTTACCCTTTTATTTTCTTCAATCTCTTCATAATCGAAGTACTGATCTATGGATCTGATCCGATCCATGAGCTCCTCGGCATTCAGACTCCCTTCATACATAGGAATCTCTATTTTGGGTTTGCTTCCAACCTTCGCCAGCATCTTCATGAATTTAACATTTTCATTCTCTTCTTCTGCTTCCACATCTTCCTCAGATTCTTCTGAAGAACTTTCAGCGCCCTCATCAGGTGCTCTTCTCTGGGCTGTTTCCATTGTTTCCATTCGTTCACGCAGTCTTTGCACTTCGTCTATCAGGACTGCATTTGCTTCTGGTCTCCCTCGACCAATTCCTCGACCAACTCCTCTCCTTGGCAGCATCTTTGCTGCAAACACCTGTCTCTTTGGCTCTGATACCAAAAATTGACGCACACAGCAGTAGTGCTGGACTCTTCCTTCTTATATGAAATCCACAAAGGATTAATTAAACCCAATATATCTCTATTTTGCTTTTATCAAAACCAGATCCCTTATATCAAAACTTCTTTAAAAGTTATTTAACGCTTTTATTATTTATTTCAATGTTCCGATGCTTTTAAGACTTAGTCTATCGGAATCGGAATTAAAAAAAAGTGATAATATAATAATAACCCACTTAACTATTCCTTCGATGCGATCGGTCACAATCGGCAATCACTGCGATTGAAACAACATATATATATTCCTCCGATGCGATCAGTCACAATCGGCAATCATGGTTAACAAACTTCCGATGCGATGATCTGAAATTGCAATCGATGTTTTATAATGGTGAACCTTAACTCTTTTCCACAAGCGATGCGATGTCTTGGACCCGATTTCACTTCACAACTGGAATACAATATAATTGAATTCTGCTCACCGAGAATTTTCGAGTCTTTTTGACTATTTTTCTGTGTTAAAACCTCTACACTCTGCGCTAATTTAACACACCCAACTTCAATCAATCAATGATATTCTTATAATTTAAACCGAAATCATGCCCAGACTATTACTAATTTAACCCAATTCACATGAATCACAATTCAAAGCCCATGCACATCACACCAAAAAAACACGAATTTTATTCAAACTGTTAATAAAAACAGAGTTTACTCTGAGGTAGTTTCACAAAGAGAAAACTCCTCTTACAAAGAAAAAGAATACAACTCTCTTTCCCAAATTGAGCTTTTCACTCCAATCAAAGCCACACTCTATTTTTTTTTCACACTCTATCCTTTCTCTTTTTAAAAAACTCCAAACTCTCGCTTTTCACTCTATTATGATAAGCTTATTTTCTAACAATAGGTAACGGAATTTCCTATTTTCCTGAAAGATCCTAACAGCAAATCTCCTATCTTATCAACTCTCACGCACACCTATATAACAAATCTTATCTCTAATCTAATTAAGAAAATATTACACTTATTATAATAACAAACTAATTATTTGATAAATCGACTTCCACAGTAAACTAAAATTGACCAACAGTAAATGAGATTCATTCTGTCAAGCCACAACATGTGAACATATTTTTCACATTGCTGGCTAGTTCCGATGCTCCTGCATCAAAGAGGAGGGATATTCGTTGGGAAAACAAATTGTCACAAAAGTGTGCATGCATTCTTGAAAGAGTGCACAAACTTTCAATAGTGTGCATACACTTTGAGGAGCATGTATGTTCTTTCAATTGTGAGTGTGTTATTTCAATAATATGCCAATGTTATTTTATATTTAAAGTGTTTTCAAGTGGATGATGGCTCTAGCATATGTGTTTGTTAAGTTGGGTGTCTCTAATATAGATACATGATTGAAAGTATGGGATATTGATGAAAAATTATACTTATGAATACCCCTTATTATCTCTATATTTGATGTTATTTTTCTATATAACGCACAAATCCAATGACCATACAACTATAGAAATATTTAGAATCAACTATGTATATTTCAAACACATATTTATATTTTTAAATATTAATATTCTTTACAATTTTATTATGTTTTTTTCTTGACATATGAATCTTAAAATCTATAAATATTTTATTTATTCTATAATTTTTCACTTAACCATTTAATGAAAAAAACTATATGTTGCATTAGAAGAGATTTAAATATACCATTTAAAAAATATTGTTTGATAATGTTACGACCCTTTTAATTATCATTAATGGAAGGCCTTGTAATTTAAAATATATAATGAATTCCTCGATTTCATAAAATATAAAATTAAAAGTAGAATTTTTGAAAAAAAAAATTGGGCACAAGAACAATGTGTTTTCTATAATTATATAATTTATAAGGAAGCCCAGTTGTTTAGGTAGTAAAAACTAGCAGGTAAACACGTGCAGTATATTTTCCAAGAAAAATAACATACTAATTTCAGGAAAATTCAAATTTCATGTGATCATACACAGTTTCTATATAAATAAAAATTATATGTTTGGAAAGCTAATTCATTTTCATTTTCTACACCAAAACTAGTAGGTAAATATGTGCATTATTATTTCCAAGAAAAATAACATACTAATTTTAAGAAAATTAAAATGTCATGTGGTCATACATAGTTTTTATATAAATAAAAATCATATGTTTGGAAAGCTAATTCATTTTCATTTTTACACCATATTCATATTAGTTGTGGAAGTGCCTCAAACCAACCCTCCAAGTTAATTGATTTTTGTTTTTCCATGTTTTCATTACGACTAATGTGCATGAAATACCATCATTAAGATGCCCCCACCATACAACGTATAAATCAACAAATGGATATGCATATTATAAGAACGTTGTAGTTGGTAATCTCCCATTTTGCAATCATCAAGATATTTGTAATTTATATCACAATATGATGACACTAGAACTTTATGTTTTTCATAAAGAGTCAATACACCTATCCTTTTCCTCTCATCATGGGTTGCATGGGGGATAACCTTTGGCGAAAGGGGGTTGGGCCACCATTCCCATACAAATTTATTAGAATAGAAAAAAAAATTTAATATAATTTTGTGTAACATATAATTATGGAGTGATCCTTTCATGGGAGGAAATATGTGAAAACAATGGCCAAGAAAGAGTTGTGTATTGACATGTATTGGCGGTTTTGGTATATGGCATGTTTTTCAAACAATTATTTTTATAATTTTATTGTACAACTATATTGCATGGAATTAATAACACTTTTTGAATAATAAATTCTAAAATAACTAAAAATACAGAAGTGTTGTTTTCATCATTTCTTTATTTTTTATTAAAAAATATAAAACCTCTTATTAGTTTGTATAGGGAAAAATATGACCAAACCCTTTTTACTTGGTAGCATGGGTTAAATTGATATTTTGTAAATATGCGAAGAAATGAAATGGTGATTTTAAGAATAAAACAATAAGAATTAACCATTTTATGATATAACCAACTATGCTTAATTATTTTACAATTATAGGATATATCTGGTGCCTTGGTATCTCACAAATATTCCAATTTTCCCCTAAATAATAAGTTCTTATACAAATTCTCTTTTATCTAATCATCGAACTTCAAAATAAATATATTTTTTTAAAATTCTCTTGTATCTAATTATTCAACTTTAAAATACATATTTTTACTTTTTCATCTTAAAAAATGAAATATTAACATAAGTAAATAAATCATAAATTCTAAATATAATATCAAAAAAATAATAACAAATAATTTCATAATACATTTAGGAAATGTAGAAAAAATTGGTAGCAATACTAACATATATAATACTTCTAACATTTGTTTGTACAAGTACCTTAATCTTAACCTAGTTTACTTATTTTATTGATTTTGGGTATATAGATGCTTGCACTCTTGGTGTTTTGTGTATATAAATACCTATACTCTTAGTGTGTGTATATGTATATTCTTAACATCCTTAACATTCATTTATGCAACCATCCTAATCTTAACCTATTTCACTTTAATCTTAACCTGCTTTGGTCATTTTACTAAATTTCAATGTAGATTAATTATAAATAAAATTTACATATTTCATTAATTTAACATATCTGAAATTTTGTTAAAAAACCATAAAAATGAAAAAAATATGAAATAACTTTTTAAAAACCAATCATATTTTAACACAAAAAAACCTAAAATAACCCTTTTTAAAAATCAATCATATTTTAACATTTTTATGAAATTAATTATATTTTGATTTTTGAAAATTTGATGAAAAATATTTATAATTAAAATTATATTTATTTTATTACAACTTAAATGTTTTAAGTGAATTTTAAGAAATTTTCATCATATATCTTTAAAAAAAACAACAAACTTGCACAATCATATTTAAAAGTTTTATCCAAAATTTAAACAATTATATCCTTCTTCACCAATAAGGATATATAATACATTTTTATTTTTATAAATAGATAAAAAAACATTTAAATCCTATCAATAATCCATGAAGTCAAGTATTTATTCATGCATTCCATGCATTAACTACCACGATCAAAACAAATATTCTGCCACTGTACGTGACATGTGAGTCCCTAATGGTTTTGGCTTTCCCTCGTGTTAATATTGTTTACAACATGTATGACTCTGCACCTTAGAGCAAAGCTACTGAAAATTTTCAATAACAGCACATAGAAGACCAAATTTATCTCAAGAAATTAAGGAAAAAAAATACCATATTTAAACCATATTCACATCTCTACTATCAATTAACTAGCGTCAGGGTGTAAATAGCAGCATCGGACATGGACATATAAAAGTCATCGCACATGGACATATGAATATAAGTACATGGTGAAATATAACACTCAAAATTATAACATCAAGTGGTACATGATTCAATAAACATAGTTCCGAGATCAGGCCTCATACTTTTAATACCGTAAAGTATTTCACCATACCATAAGTCATACATTGATTCGCACCAGCTAAAACAGATGCCATAATACAAACATTCGCAAATATAATCATCATATTCCTAATACTTCGTAAAATAAAGCATCTGCATATTATAAAGTTTGAACGGAAACCAATAGTCTGCAACCATTAACACAGATCAGGGACATATGATACCACAGAGAGTAACCACCAGTGCTGATAGAGTCATGGACCAGAGACAGGCTCGCTTGGATTTAGCAAGCTCGCTTGTTGTCGATCCCATATAATTTGCCCATTGATGGCAAAAAAGGGTTGTCTGCTCAATACATATTGGAAACCAACATAGCAATAACAAAACCTGTAGCCTCCCCATGTAATGTTATGATATGGGAATGTCATCACAGAGGAAGCTATCCAATAGGAGGTCTCCACGAAAATGGCTGAAACCGGTGTTTCTTTTGGGAAGTGTGTATTCAAGATTAATTAGACCTCTACAAATAGCTTTCCTGCACTGAAGTGTTTCTTTAGGGAAGTATGTATTCAAGATTAATTAGACCTCTGAAAATAGCTTTCCTGCGCTGAAACTGCTGCCGATATTAGAAATACCAAGCTTGGTAACCTGATTCGAGAAGTCGAATAAAAAATGCCACAAGCTGTCGCGACGACAGCGGGGTAGATGCCAAAGCGTAAGACACCATTTGTGTCGAATCATATCTACGCCCTGCTCCAACTTTCTGCGTCGAATTTCTAATAAAACAAAAACAAAATACAATAGGGCGGGTTTAGTAATTCAAAATTGAATGGAGAATCCCGCGCGCCAATATAAAATTCAAAATTTGAAAGAGAATAGTATTAATGGTGACTTGACAATGTTGTTGTAGCCAAATCTCCCAATCCACCCGAATAATTAACGGCGATCCTTAATTCAGCTGCTATCCGCCCATTAATGCTCCTAACGTACCAATGCCATGCCATCGCCATGCTCCATGGTCATGCGAGCCATCTGTGACAAGGCGGATTGGAATTTAATAAGCGAACGAGTACAGTAAGGAAAGCGACGTGACAGGTTTCCCAAAAAACCACTTTTCTAGACGTGACAGGTTTCCCGAAAAACCACTTTTCTAGAATTTCCGTGAGCCGTTGACGGTTTTTATAGGATATACGGCATTTTACCGTCTGGATGGGTCGGGTACATGTTGCCATTGGTTTATCTAATGCTCTTCCCAATGGGGAAGGATATATTTAAATATTTTATTTATTTTTCATTTTATTATTATTGAAATTAAATTCTAATATAAAAGGAATAAAATGATAAAATTTTAATATTTAAATTGTATATATATATTTAAATTTTCTAAGTAAAATTAAATGAAAATATATAATGAGAATGGAAATTAAATCACGCTCTCGGATGGCATTTGCCAACGCAGAATATAGAGACCACTGGTTTATCCCATGCTCTCCGAAAAGCAGATATTTAAACATTTTATTTATTTTTCATTATTTTATATAGATATTTTTTTTTTTAATTTTAATTAAATTATATCTATATATATATATATATATATATATATATCAAAATAATATTTCTAATGTAAAATAATATTTTCAATTAACTTTAATTATAAAAAAAATAAAAAATATAAAAATCTCTTCAATGAACATAAGCCGTGAGATTCATAACATTATAAAGTGATTTAACCACATGAATTTAGCTACATAGTTTTCATACAAGGTTTTCTGATTATCTTTTCATTTGAGGTTTTGGTGTTTCTTTATACTTAAAGTTAATTATCAATGGTTTTGGTTGATGGATTTCTTTAAAAATAAAATATAAAATAACTTTGTGAAGTGATTTAGTAATAGTGCCTTTTCCCTTCATTTAATAAATCCTTTCGATTGTTTTAATTTGAGGTTGTGGTGTTTCTTTATCCATAAAGTTAATTATCAATGGTTTTGGTTGAAGGATTTCTATAAAAATAAAATATAAAATAACTTTGTGAAGTGATTTTGTAATAGTGCCTTTCCACTTCATTTAATAAATCCTTTTAAGAGGGGATTGTCATTGTGTTGCCGGCAAGTCGTTGTAGGTTACACTCAAGACAAAAGTGGTTTATTAGTTGGCATGTTGTATGCTTTAAAGTCATTAAAAAGAAATAGAAAAGAAAATTTGATTTTTTTTTTTTTTTTGGCATAATATCTATGTTGGTGAAGCCAGTGGATTATAAGTCTTTTATTTATGAATAGTTGAATTTATTTGGAAGTAGTTGCATGAACATTCCATGTCTCAGCACGGCTAAAGGAAATAGAAAGAGGTTGGAAAGCTTCAAGGTCACTAATGCTTAACTCTAAGAAGAGAACAATTGCTTGAAAGAGAAGGATTGGATGTATGACCAAGAAGATAGACAATAGGCTAATGGTAAGGGAAACTACAATGCAATTGTTGTTTCGATATTTCATCTGAAGAACCTATTTTTGAAAATATGTCGAAGATTGATGCAAAAACATCAATGACCTTAACAAAGAGTTTTTGAGAACTCCATGATGTGCTTGCAGGCATGTATAGACACCAAAGAGTTGTTTGTTGAGAAATACAATAGGTTGGCAGGTTAATTGATTTCTCATATTATGACATTATCTTGTGATGTTTCATTATTATTGTTCTTTCTTTCAATTTATCTTTTCCTTATCATCAAGACTAATGCCAAACAAGAAATAGAAGAGGACACGAGATGTAGGTACACAGCCAGGGGAAAAATTCACTCTAGGGGATGTTATCACCCTAGTAATTTCTAAAGATTGTGGGCTCTTTGAATTTTTTCAGTTTTAAGAAAACTAGTGGTAACCACAAACCTACTTTGGAAATTTAGGATCTAGCCTTCCTAAATTTCAGAGAGGGTTGTCTCTTTCAGATTTAACTTTGTTTTTTGTTTAATATTTTAGGCTAGGTATGATTGGGAACTTGGTTTTTTATTTGAAAGTTTTGAGATGGAATTCAACAAGGCTTTTCCCACCAAAATTAATTTGACGATTCAAAATTATGTTTGACTCCAAAAGCTCGACTATGAAAATGTTTCATTCCAGTGTAGAGCATGCTATGAAACATGGTATGTAATTAAAAACTGCCCAAATGTTCACAGAACAACAAATATTAGAAAAAAAATTGAAGGCCCAAATGGTGGAAAGGAGCTCAGGGTGATCTCAGGGTGTTATGTTAAGGCACTTCATGGCGTAAAAGTTACCTGCTCGAAAATACAAATTCAAAAATATATTATTATGTTTGTCATATATTAATTTTTTTTATAATTAATAATGATAATAATATTTTTTTTTAAAGTTTTAATTTAGTTAACTTTTAGAGTAGATGGTGATAGGGTGTTATTTTAAGGCACTTCTTGGTGTAAAAGTTACTTGTTCGAAAATATGTGGGAAAAAACCCATCCACACTAAGGTGAATCCACATCTCAAAAAAATCTTACACACTTCTTTGTATTCATACCACAAATATTGTTTGTGCCCTATTTATAGATAAATAAAGGAATTGTTAAAATATATATATAACCAAAAAAAAACTTAAATAATACTACACCACTTATCAATAAAGTTTTCATCTTTAAATGTTAGTATTGAATTGGTAAAGGCTCAAAACTTTATCATTTTTTGCAGATTTTATTAGAAGGCATGTATGTTGTACTTTAAAACTTTAGTTTTCCTTTTCATAAATTCAAAATTAAAATAAATTTGAATCCATATATATGCTCTCTTCATGTACATGATACATCTATTATTATAACTAAGCAAAGTTTCATGGTATGATATGGTTTTACATGCATGCAACATTGAATAAGATATAAATTTAAGTAATTTAACTTGCAAAATTTATAATTTGTAAATGAAACAAAATAAATCCATTCTAACTACATTCATCAACAGTAATGTAACATTGATAGAATATAACATTAAATCCACATCATGAATTTAAAAGTCAATGAAGGCATTGTCATATACACAAGTTCACATTCTTGTACTTGTATTCCAAATTGGTCTAGTTATACATTTTTCTCTTTTACAAAATGGGCCCATGGCCCATGGTATTTCCAACATAGATAATGGAAGTTCGCGCCCATAAATGAAATAATGGAAAAATGACATCATGACTGATTTATAAATTGGGTCTATACATCACCCTCATCGCGCTTCGCACTCCCAAGTGCATTTCAAAATTGATATTGCTGCAAAAATTAAATAACTAATTAGTTGTAAAATCCAAAATGCATAGAATCAATTGCCGTTAATTCATGATAAGATTTTGATCAACTACTCATTCTCACCATGAAGATCTAAGGCAATGGAGAAGATTGTCCTTCCTCGGCAAATGGTGGAGCTGTTGTTGATGGATATAGGCATGGTTCATGGGTGATGGATAAAGGCATAATGGAAGTGAAATCGGAAAAAGGTAGTGGGTGTGGGTGGTGATACACCCCCACCGGTTGTACGATAGTGGGAATCACCCTAGGGCAACGGATCACCCTAGGGGGGGGAATTGGAATGTCAAAGGTGGATGATTGAAACAATGAGAAGGGTGGATGAATAAATGGTAGGGGTGGGGATTGGGAAGAGTTTGGGGAGGTGGTTATAAGCATGGGAGAATTTATGATCGAGAAAGGTGGTCGGTGTGGGTGACAATAAATCCCCACTGGTTGTACAAGAGGAGGAAGCACCCTCGGGGAGGAAATTGGGATGTTAATGAGTGGAGCAGTGTTCAAACTGCTATAGTTTTTTTCACCAACATGCTCATCAAATAATTGAATTCGACAACCTAGAACGTTGTGAGATGTGGGTCCCTCGACTGTAACAATAAAAAGTTTCATATAGTTATGAAAATGCATTGAAAATGATAATATATCGTATTTCACCTAAAAAAATGCATGCCATCAAATTTCCATACCATTTTTCTATATAATAGAATGTTGCACTAACTCAGGTATGTGGCCCACACTTCTTTGGTGTTGAGAAGATAACTCCAGTTGCTCATCCAGGTTTCTTTTTTTTTAACGAACTCGTCCAACCTTTTCAAAATGTGGTTTATCTTTCCCTGATTTTGACTTGCGCCCACATTGCCTTTTCTTTTTTACTGGGCTCAATAAACTATGTTTTCTTTTAGTAGTGATCTTTGATGGAGTTATATTATTGTAAAACATTCTATTGTATTCTTGACATGTTTTGTCTACCAAACTGTTCAATGCATTTTCTTGCTCCAAATTTGTAGGTATTATGGATCTCAATTTCTCATCAGTTGATAAGTTAACACGTTTCATCTCATCATCTTCAAATAATGCACTATCTGGTTGTACATTAGTTGATTGAACATTATCAATGCTTGTTTCATTATAATAACTTATATTTGGAGGAGAATAAATGCATGGCAGAAGCTCTATTTGGATTTCTAGGCCCAATATAGGTGTTTCATTCAAATCAAATGAAATTTTAGGCCTTTCTGTGGTAGGATTAGTGATATTAGGCAATACATTTTCACCCAAAGTAATGTTACTCACCAACATCTCAACTTGCAGTACATGTTTACAAACATTTCCATTCAAGGCCCAATTGCAATTACAGAAGTGTAGATTGGAACCTTTATATATAACATTGTACCAAATATCACGTGTATCCTTATTTTGGCTACGAACCCAATAACCATTGTTGCTCTTTTCATCAGGCACAAAATCTTCATTTGGGATTTGTCTAGCTCTACACTTGGATGAATTCAATTATTCCTCAATTTTTCTATGCCGTACAAAACCAGCTTCTTTTAAACGTTGCATATGATTGTAATATAATACAACCTTTGTCAAAAGCACATATATTAACCAATCGACACGTCTATGACATGAATTATTCTTTTCTCTTAGGTACCTTTCCTTGATATGCCGATGATAAGATTCAATGGCATTATTTGTATCCTGATTGGAATGTGGAAAATTTCTGTATGCTTTTGCCCACATATCTGTAGAAAGAAATTTATTAGCTATGAATTAATAATACATATGACATGAAAAATAGTAATTAAAGTCTGACCAATCCTCGAAGTGGCTCTGCTAACCCTTCGATGAACATGAATATCATCTATGCCAGTTCTTTATTGTCAAAACCGCCCTCTCTGTTCAGTTGCATGTTCCGCTCTTCATCTTCATGGTTCCCTCTTAAACTTTCTTCACAGTCTTATATGCCTATCCTACAGCTTCATTCCCTTTGCCTTCAATCAACCTTCGTGCATTATTTCTCCTAAAGAGCTAACCCTTCGATGAACATGAATATCATCCGTGCCACCGATAAATCGGGCACCCTCACTGAAAGCTTCAGGAAATCTGCAATATAGGTCTCTGGGCTTCCCGTTTGTTTGAGCCTTGTTAGTTCAACGAAATGTTCCTCTGGATCCCTCCGGTCGAATCTCTCTATTAGTCTCCGGGTGAACTCGGCATATGTCATCACAGTTGAATGCCCAAGTGTCACCATCCCATGGAACCACCAATTATGAGCCTCACCATCCAGATGCAGCGTAGCCACCTTGATGGCCTCCGCCTCCGCCATTTGGTTGAGCTGGAAATATATGTCCAGCTTCTCCACCCAATACCTTGCCGAACTACCTGATGAACCATCAAACGTAGGCAAATGATATCGGCTTGTTGAACGTTGGGTGTCTCCTTCATGATATTGTTGGTGCCCTCTGTAATGGTCACGGGGCCTATGGTCCCATTTGAGCTTGACAAAATCTCTAAACAGAAGCGCCTCCCTGAACTCCTGCCCATATGTCTGGTATTCGGCAAAATAACCACTTATGTGGTCAGGCTCTGGTTCCTCCTATGCTCCTATCCCAGTATCTGCACTTAGAAAAGTGGGCATAGTGGCACGAGTGGGGGCATGTGATGCCTGGTGCGGGGTGGTAGCCTACTCCTGCAGATGGTGGGATGTACCCGACCCCTCACCGACCGGGAAACCCCTCGAGGTTTCACGCTGTCTAGCTTCAATAGCGGTGAACCTCTGGCCCATCATTTCAATTTGTCGTGACAGATCTTGTACTGATTTGAGGAGGGCTTCCCCAAACTGTTTTGCATCACTATCGTCCGCCATCGTCTCTCTCTCTTCCGCGTCTATCCCCGGCTCCTCCGGTTCCGTGTCCAACACTCTAATACAATCCCCTTCGCCGTAGGTGTTTTCCAACCTACGCTCAATATCTCTGTATTTCCTACCTCTGTAGCAGATGTAGGGGTGTCCTTATGATGACATAGACTACTCACTCCACAGGCTGAGCCAGAACCATGCTCTGATACCACTGTAATATTCCTATTTAAGGATATTTATTAAACACAGCAAATGGTACAACAATGGAATGTCTCCTTCAGAAATATTCAACAGCGCATAAAATAACAGAAACAGCCAATGCAACAGATTCATGTTTAACAGAGAAATGACTGAGCCATTTTATTATATTGGGAAGTTATAAGGAAATACAATACATGCGCAGGTGTTAGTGCACGAAAATTGCCCACGGAAAATCAAAAGGTATTCAAGAAATAACAGGGGTACGGCGGTGCACCGTTCTGCGTTCAAGCGGCGAGAATGTACTGTCGTATAGCTGCTGTTGTGCTGTGGCTGAAACAGACTCTCCAAGGCGATATCACGATCCTGTCTAATGCCCTCAATAGATACGGGTTGTCTCTGCTGCAACCTCCAGACCCGAAACCTCCAAATGATATCAATGGAGAGCTCACATGAGATGGACCGCGGTATTCCCACACATACTGCGCCGCCACTCCTGACACTGCTCTGCAATAAGTCCAACCCGATCCTCCTGCAAGATAATGATAGAACTGCCTCACCCGAGTAGGCACTCGAAGTCCCCCGAGGCTGAGGTTGAGATCTCTGCTCGGAGACACTCAGCACACTAAACAGTGCTGCAGACTGGTTGAACAGCCGGCGTGCTCAAGTCTTAGTATGCGGCCTTCCTCTTGAACACTGGACTCCCCCCTTTCCCACGCAGCCGAGATCCTCCTTTCCTGCGCAGCCCTTCTTGGCCCCACACTGCCAACTCAGCTGCGTGCTTGCCTCCGCGCGCTCGGTTGAGTCCACGACCCGCTCACGGTTGTTTGCAATTTACTAGAGGCCGCAAAATTGATCCAGATTGATATTCCAATTAGCTATTTGCTAATTGGGAATATTACACTTTGGCATATGTTTACTAAGTGGATACCATGTGGAGGCATCCTTCCTGACTTTGGATGGATAAAGGCTTCCATTGTGGCCTAAGGTACATGTTTCTTCTCCTTATAAAGTATAAGGCCCCATGTACCTTAGGTGGAATTACTGGTCGTAAAATGTTTAAATTCTTTCTTTAGGGCCTAAGAAAAATTTTTCCTCGTCCAAAAATTCTTTCTTTAGGGCCTAATGCTGAAAAACTTACAATAAGGTCCATATCACTTATAAATTCCATAGAAAGGTCTTATGTGGTGGTCCAAATCCTTATTCATGTCTTTTTAACCTAATAAGCTACCTTCAAAGCTGGAGGTTTTCTTTTCCTCTCTTAACCATGGTCAAGGAAATGAAGCTCGTGCTTAGAGATCAAACCTTCTAATGATTCCCACATACCAACTAAGAGGGATAAAATACCCTCAAGATGTTATACAAGGTGGTTTGAGGCCTTATTAATGAAATTGAATTCCTAGGAGCTCCACTTATATCTCGATGATTGATGTTCCTCCATTGACCATGTATATTGCCTAATCACTTATGTTTGGTGATCAAATCCTTCTAGTGGTTTTTATCATCAATACCTACACTTGGAGTATATGGCTATGCTCAAGTGTTCATGTGTAGTGGATCAAGGTGTAATTATTGAACATTAATTCCTAGAATCTTCCTTTATGATGCAAGGTAGATATTTCCTCCTTCAAAGATGTCTAGTGAATATAAAGTGATGTTCCTTGCTTGAAAATTCCCCTAATAGCACCCATATCCCTAAAAGAAGGAAGCCATTTCCTTGAGAGGTTTTTCATTACATGTATTCCAAAAAGATAACTTTAGGGTTTAATCAATGTGTTTCCTACCATGACCATGAAAAGGGCCTTATGGATCATAATATTCTAGTTATGCACATCTCTTTACTTGTAAGATAAGGATGCCCTAAAGATTCCAGTTGTGGTGATTCAAGTTGTTGGTCTAGAGAAATCGATACTTATAATAAACCTCTATGGCCTATGGCATAATTACCCTCCCTTTACCATGTTAAGGAACCTATTACCAATATGAAACGCTAAAATTCTCTAATGCCATAATCTCAGTAGTTGAAGAGGAGGGATATTCATTGGGAAAATTAATTGTCACAAAAGTGTGCATGCATTCTTGAAAGTGTGCACAAACTTTCAATAGTGTGCATATGCTTTTAGGAGCATGTATGTTCTTTCAATTGTGAGTGTGTGATTTCAATAATATGCCAATGTTATTTTATATTTAAATTATCTTCAAGTGGGTGATGGCTCTAGCATATGTGTTTGTTAAGTTGGGTGTCTCTAATATAGATACATGATTGAAAGTATGGGATATTGATGAAAAATTATACTTATGAATACCCCTTATTATCTCTATATTTGATGTTATTTTTCTATATAACACATAAATCCAATGTCTATACAACTATAGAAATATTTAGAATCAACTATGTATATTTAAAACACATATTTATATTTTTAAATATTAATATTGTTTACAATTTTATTATGTTTTTTTCTTGACATATGAATCTTAAAATCTATAAATATTTTATTTCTTCTATAATTTTTCACTTAACCATTTAATGAAAAAAACTATATGTTGCATTATAAGAGATTTAAATCTACCATTTAAAAAATATTGTTTGATAATGTTAAGACCCTTTCATTATCATTAATGGAAGGCCTTGTAATTTAAAATACATAATGAATACCTCGATTTCATAAAATATAAAATTAAGAGTCGAATTTTTGAAAAACAAAATTTGGGCACAAGAACAATGTGTTCTCTATAATTATATAATTTATAAAGAAGCCCAGCTGTTTAGGGAGTAAAAGCTAGCAGGTAAACACATGCAGTATATTTTCCAAGAAAAATAACACAATAATTTCAGGAAAATTCAAATTTCATGTGGTCATACACAATTTCTATATAAATAAAAATTGTATTTTTGGAAAGCTAATTCATTTTCATTTTTTACACCAAAAATAGTAGGTAAATATGTGCATTATTATGTCCAAGAAAAATAACATACTAATTTTAAGAAAATTCAAATGTCATGTGGTCATACACAATTTTTATATAAATAAAAATCATATGTTTGGAAAGCTAATTCATTTTCATTTTTACACCATATTCATATTAGTTGTGGAAGTGCCTCAAACCAACCCTCCAAGTTGATTGATTTTTGTTTTTCCATGTTTGCATTACGACTAATGTGCATGAAATACCATCATTGAGATGCCCCCACCATACCACGTATAAATCAACAAATGGATATGCATATTATAAGAACCTTGTAGTTGGTAATCTCCCATTTTGTAATCATCAAGATATTTGTAATTTATATCACAATATCATGACACTAGAACTCTGTTTTTCATAAAGAGTCAATACACCTATGATTTTCCTCTCATCATGGGTTGCATGGGGGATAACCTTTGGTGAAAGGGGGTTGGGCCACCATTCCCATACAAATTTATTAGAATAGAAAAATTTGTTTAATATAATTTTGTGTAACATATAATTTATGGAGTGATCCTTTCATTGGAGGAAATATGTGAAAACAATGGCCAAGAAAGACTTGTGTATTGACATGTATTGACGGTTTTGGTATATGGCATGTTTTTCAAACAATTATTTTTATAATTTTATTGTACAAATATATTGCATGGAATTAATAACACTTTTTGAATAATAAATTCTAGAATTACTAAAAATATAAAAGTGTTGTTTTCATCATTTCTTTATTTTTTCTTAAAACAAATAAAACCTCATACAGGGAAAAATATGACCAAACCCTTTTTACTTGGTAGCATGGGTTGAATTGATATTTTGTAAATATGTGAAGAAATGAAATGGTGATTTTAAGAATTAATCATTTTATGATATAACCAACTATGCTTAATTATTTTACAATTAAAGGATATTTTTGGTGCCTTAGTATTTCACAAATATTCCAATTTTCCCCTAAATAATAACTTCTTATACAAATTCTCTTTTATCTAATCATCCAACTTCAAGATAAATATATTTTTTTTAAATTCTCTTGTATCTAATTATTCAACTTTAAAATAAATATTTTTACTTTTTCATCTTAAAAAATGAAATATTAACATAAATAAATAAATCATAAATTCTAAATATAATGTCAAAAAAATAATAACAAATAATTTCATAAGACATTTAGGAAATGTAGAAAAAATTGGTAGCAATACTAACATATATAATACTTCTAACATTTGTTTGTACAAGTACCTTAATCTTAACCTAGTTTACTTATTTAATTGATTTTGGGTAAATAGATGCTTGCACTCTTGGTGTTTTGTGTATATAAATACCTATACTCTTAGTGTGTGTATATGTATATTCTTAACATCCTTAACATTCATTTATGCAACCATCCTAATCTTAACCTGCTTTAGTCATTTTACTAAATTTCAATGTAGATTAATTATAAATAAAATTTACATATTTCATTAATTTAACATATTTGAAATTTTGTTAAAAAACGATAAAAATGAAAAAAATATGAAATAACTTTTTAAAAACCAATCATATTTTAACACAAAAAAACCTAAAATAACCCTTTTTAAAAATCAATCATATTTTAACATTTTTATGAAATTAATTATATTTTGATTTTTGAAAATTTGATGAAAAATATTTATAATTAAAATTTTATTTATTTTATTACAACTTAAATGTTTTAACTGAATTTTAAGAAATTTTCATCATATATCTTTAAAAAACACAACAAACTTGCACAATCATATTTAAAAGTTTTATCCAAAATTTAAACAATTATATCCTTCTTCACCAATAATGATATATAATACATTTTTATTTTTATAAATAGATAAAAAAACATTTAAATCCTATGAGTAATCCATGAAGTCAAGTAGTTATTCATGCATTCCATGCATTACCTTCCCATGTAAAACGATCAAAACAAATATTCTGGCACTGTATATGACATGTGAGTCCCTCATGGTTTTGGCCTTCCCTCCTGTTAATATTGTTTACAACATGTATGACTCTGCACATATGAATACAAGTCCATGGTGAAATGTAAAGCTCAAAATTATAACCTGGAGTGGTAAAATCCAGAGCGATTATCCTGTTATATAAATTGGAGGAAAGTGTTGTTAACCAACCCTTCTGTAATAACATTGGTAATAAAAAAATCTTTATTTTAATTAGAATTATTTTTATTTTTTCCAAAAAAGAAAAAAAAAACTGTTTGTATTAAAATAAAAACAATACATAAACAGTGCATGATTCAATAAACATAGTTCCGGGATCAGGCCTCATACTTTTAATACCATAAATTTCTTCACCATACCATAACTCATACATCGATTCACACTAGCTAAAACAGATGCCATAATACAAACATGTGCAGATATAATCATCATATCCCTAATACTTCGTAAAATAAAGCATCCGCATATTAAAAAAGTTTAACAGAAACCAACAGTCTGCAACCATTAACGCAGATCAGGCACATATGATACCACAGAGAGTAACCACCAGTGCTGATAGAGTCATGGACCAGAGACAGGCTCGCTTGGATTTAGCAGGTTCGCTTGCTGTCGATCCCATATAATTTTCCCATTGACTGCAAAAAAGGGTCAATACATACGGGAAACCCACAGAGCAATAACAAAACCTGTAGCCTCCCCATGTAATGTTATGATATGGGAATGTTATCACACAGGAAGCTATCCAATAGGAGGTATCCATGGAAATGGCTGAAATCAGTGTTTCTTTAGGGAAGTATGTCTTCAAGATTAATTAGACCTCTGCAAATAGCTTTCCTGCGTTGAAACCGCTGTCGATGTTAAAAATACCAAGCTTGGTAACCTGAGTCGAGAAGTCGAATAAAAAATGCCACAAGCTGTCGCGACAAGAGCGGAGTAGACCCCAGAGTGTAAGATACCATTTGTGTCGAATCTCATCTATGCCCTGCTCCAAATTTCTGCTTCAAATTTCTATTAAAACAAAAACAAAATACAACAAGGCGGGTTTAAAAATTCAAAATTCAAAGTTGAATGGAGAATTCTGCGCGCCAATATAAAATTCAAAATTTGAAACATAATAGTATTAATGGTGACTTGACAATGCTGTTGTAGCCAAATCCGCCATGAAATCCACCCGAAGAATTAACTGGTCACCGCGTTCCAGGTCTGACAGCGTGGTCATGAAGGGCAAGCCTTGAGGATTGATGCCATGTCCATGCCCATGGTATGCCCAGTAGTACTCTATAAGAGAGCATTAATAGGTGAATAGCAGCTGAAATATTGGTTGCCATAATTAACTGGTCGACATGAAGTGAAAAGGACATCGACATTCTCCTTTGACAGGAAGCATAAGTTTTCCGACTGACAGGGTTTCCGGGGTAAATCGCAGCCTAAACTACTCCTAAGAATTACCTTCATCTTTATTAACACCCAAGGCTCCATTAACACCTACTAAAAATATTAATACCAAATATGCACCTAATTTATATAAGTCCAAACTCGGTGAAAAAGTTGGAAGTGGAAGAAAAAACCCTTGTACACTCTAGTCTAATCATCACGTTGGATAATACTCATTAATATAAAAATTAATATCATAATAATAGGATTTGACAAGGTGACTAGTCACGGCCATCACTTTCACAAAAAGTACAAACAGAAACCCTTATACACTATAGTCTAATCATCACATTGGATAATGCTCATTAATATAAAAATTAATATCATAATGACAGGATTTGACAAGGTGACTAGTGACTGCCATCACTTTCACAAAAAGTGCAAATAGTTACCAGTCAAAAGGAACGTGTCAATCTTATGAACTAAACGAAGCTTCCCACTCCATTTCCGCTTTGTAGAAAAAGCCACCACTCCATTTTCTTTCCATAAAAAAGCAACCACGCCACCTCACTCAACTAGCAATTATCTCAGTTGATTTAAAAGCCAACAGACAGTTACCCATCACCCATCATTTTTAGAAAATGACCTACCTCACTCAACTACCAGTTATCTCAGTTGATTTAAAAGCCAACAGACAGTTACCCATCACCACCATTTTTAGAAATGACCTAAAAAAACAACGTTTAAATATTTTCAAAAGGAAAACACAATAATGAGTTTATTTTTCAAAACAAAAAAGAGCATTTACTTCAGTTTGGTAGAAAAATAAAAAAACGTTATTTTAAAAACTACAGCAGTCTCTCCATCCTCACTACCATGCAACGGTCATTCCAATTATCTTCGTTGCAATTATCTTCGTTGATTTAAAACGTAGCAAATAGTTACCCATCTAAATAATTATCATCCATTAAATAAGAAATCTAGATTTAAAGCTCATGACACAACGATGTGATTATTACATATTACATCATTATTCTAAAAATAGCACCTTCCAACTCCACTTCAATTCCCACTCCATCCATGTTTCTTATTTTGGAAAAATAGGCCACTCCCTCCATCCTGACACAATGGTGATGTTTCAGTTTTCCATAAAAATCTGTCGATCCCTCTGTGGTCATCAATTGCCGAAAACGACGGGACCAATTGCACGGTTGGATTTATCTGTTAAACAATTGATATATCACTATCAACACGGTTATATATCACTATCAGTATCATAACAAATCAACCGAAAAGGGAGAGACTATTGCCGAAAACGAGAGACCAATTGCCCCACGAGCACGGTTGCACTGATAAGGAATCTCTAGGAAAGGGTTGTTCCAAAAAAGAGGCATATAGCCGTTGAAAGCTTTTGCTCTTTAAATGGCTGTTCAAGAAACGATATATATCCGTTAATAGATATATATCCGTTTAAAGCAACATTATATCAAAATATTATCATCATGTCTATGTGTTGTGTGATATAGGTTGGTCGTCTATGTGTGATCTGGTGTGCATCTGGGTTTGTGTGAGTCTCAGTGTATTCAAGTAGGTCATGTTACATTATGTGACAGGAGATAAGGCGAACAGTTTCCCAACTTCAAAGGAATGCTGGCAGAGCAACAATCACTGTTCTATCTCAGTAATGGATTCTTTTAACTTCAGGTATATATTATTATTTCATTTCCACTCTGCTTTTGTCTTCTAGCTGCATAGATCTTTTTAATTTCATTGCAGTGATTGCAATATATCCATATCTATCAAATCTCATGCGAATTATTTGCTTTATCTCAAATGTCATGCATTCCATTCATTTATGTAAAGATTGTTCGAGGGATCTGTTCGATTAGTTTATGGATAGGAACAAGCTGCGCTGAGCTGGTAAAGCATGATCATTGCTACTCGAATCCTTCAATTACAGGCATGTTTTCCTTCAACTCTTCTCTCAAGGAAAACCCTAGTCATTTCGTTTCAGGTTTTATTCTTTTAATCTTTTCAACCTTGTAATGATGGGAAGTGGGGCTTTCTATTTCAAACCGCACCAGAAATATTTTCTTTTATTTTTATGATGTATTTTCTACCACTACGATTCTTGTTCCATCTTCGTTCCCATACTTAGGTCCACTGGGCTTCATTGGAGTGTTCCGAGGAGAAAAACTAGATGATTAAACACTCTAGTAAGGATTAACGTCTTATCATAAGGAATTAAGCGTTCAATTCTCCTGGTTCCATCTTAGTCAATTCTCTTAGGGGTCAAACTCCCATACTTTGCGTGTTTGTGGGAGAAAAAAAAAATTACTGTACACGATTAAGGTTTCTGATTATATATCCCAAAATCTATGGAGATTAATGCTGCAAAAGGTTTTTGGTTTTTAAAGTACCCATGCCAAATTCGAAGTGTGTATTAAAACACTATACAGTAAGGAATGGGAGGGTGAGGTTGCAACGATGGGAAAGGTCGATTTCTGTGCGCTGAATCTATATAACATGTGTAACTTACAGATATATATATATACATATATATATATATATATATATATGGAACCGAACACAAACCAACTTTTATATATATATAACACCTTTCTGGAAAAAGAAAGTATTGCCCGAACTAGAAACCCGCCATGCATTTTTCTATGAAAAGTATACCACAGAAAGGAGAGACGACTCCGCAAAAATATTCACCTGACTTCGTGTGGGACTTGTCCGTCATTAGCTGTTGCAACAACTTTAAGATCTCTCAGAGGAGCATTTGTAAGCACAATCCTTTGACTTTGAAGCATTTGTTTAACTTATGTCGCCTTTATTAAATCATCGTAGTATGTCAATTTATAATGTACCGTTAAAATTAAAGTTCAAATTTCCAATGCGTTTTTGGTTTCTCCATTAGTATGGGGAGATGTAAAAAGTAGTTTTTACTGTACATGTAGTTTTTGTGTAGTTTTATTTTATTTAAATTAATTAAATTTCACTACCAATTTTTTTATTTAAATAAAATTCTCACTTATGTAGTTTGATCTGAGTATTGTTTTTAATTATTAAAATGAGGTGGTGTAATTCTTTTATTTAAATAAGATTCACACTTATGTGGTGTTGTTTGGTTGAGTATTGTTTTTAATTATTAAAATAGGTTGGTGTAATTTGTCACTCTCAAAATCATTCTTTCATATTTTCTCATTTTTATCATTAAATTTAATTTCTCCAACCATATAGTTTGGATTAAATAGGTTTTTCCAAAAATATATGTGAATTATGTTTTTATATTTAGTGAATATGTTTTAGTTTATATCTTCTAATTTTATATCTAAAAATTTGCTTTTATATAATTATTATAGTTATATTTTTATTATTAAATTAGATATAAATGCATATCATTTTTTTTAAATAATTCTGGTTGTAATTTTTTTTATTAATATTATATTTTTTATTTTTAAATCATTTTTTATTTATAATTTTTTTTATGATTTTAAAATTTAGATAGTTAATATGTTATTAAGTTCTATATTATAATATATTTTTTAAATAAAATAATGTAATACTTTTTTTCATTAATTATACATAACATAAAGTAATACTATTTTTCTACTGAAATATATATTATTCTACTAAAATTGATATTATAAGATTATATAGTAATGTAAATGTTTGTTAAGATTAATTTTGAATATATGTTTCATTAATGTTGATGTAAACATTCTTATAAATTTGAATAGGGCTTAATAGGGTTTAATTAAAATAAGATAATGTATAATGAAAATATGTTTGAATTATATAATATAGAATGATAATGCTTTTATAATTAAATCTATATTATAAAACAAAATTGTAATGTAAACACTTTTTAAGATCAATTTTGAATATATGATTCATTAATAATCTTATCTTATATATATATATATATATATATATATATATATAGATTGACTGAGAGTAGGCTAGGCATGTATACTAAGTTAGGCTTAGGCTAGAATAGACTACCTTAAAGTATACTAGCTTAGGCTACACTAGGCAAGAGTAGGCTAAAGTAGGCTAGGCTAGGCAAGGCTAAAATAGAGTAGGCTAGGTTAGGTTAGGCTAAAATAGAGTAGGCTAGAGTAGGTTAGGCTAGAATAGTCTACGCTTGAGTAACCTAGGATATAGTAGGCTAAGCTAGCCTGTAGTAGGATAGACTAGGCTAGTCGGCTAGATTAAACTAGAGTAGGCTAGAAAATGTTGGGATAGGATAGGTTAAGCTAGGCTAAGGTAGAGTAGGCTACGATAGACTAAACTATAATAGTATAGACTACACAAGGATATAGTAGGTTAGACTAGTCTAGGTTAGTATATAGTAGGCTATCGTAGAGTAGGCTAGACTAGTAGGATAGAGTAGGCTAAGCTAGACTAGGGTAGGCCAGGTTAGGCTAAGATGGAGTAAGCTAAGTTAAGATAGAGTAGGCTAGGTTAGGCTAAGGTAATGTAGGTTAGGCTAGGCTAGGCTAAAGTATGCTAGGCTAGGCTAAGTTAGGCTAAAGTAGACTAGTAGGCTAGAGTAGGTCAAGCTAGGCTAGGTTAAATTAGACTAGGGTAGAGTATACTAGGCTAAGATAGAGTACGATAGCCTAGAGTTGGCTAGGCTACGCTAGGATAGATTGAAAAGGCTAGGCTAGGCTAGTCTAGGCAAGCCTAGCATAGGTTTGACAATGCGAGACTAGGGTAGGATAAGCTAGGATAGGCTAGAGTATGTTAGGATAGATTACACTAAGATTGAATAGGCTAGAGTAGGAAAGGTTAGGATAGAGCAGGCTAGGCTAGGCTATGCTAGGCTCTGTTGTAATAGGAAAGAGTAGGCTAGGATAACCTAGGATAGAGTAGGATGGAATTGGTTGCATGAACATTACTAAAATATTTCAATGGGGTCAGACCTTTATGTTTAACAGGGATATTTGGAGGGATGTTGAACACCTCCCCATGAACATCAATGTCCTTGGTGGCATCTTTCACCACCTCTGAAGAATTTGGGCCTCTAACCTCATGCCTCCTGACCCTATGTATGAACTGTAATATGTGGCTATGTGCACCTGAGCTCTGGTATGTCTCGTTCAACCTAGTCATGTTATCCAACATCAAAGACAATACAATATGAGTCAGTGAATTGGCAAGGATATTCTTTATCTCTATTGTGATATGTGTATGACAGGTCGTAACATCCTCTAATGTGATATGGGTTTTAGTGTCATCCCACAGAGGGATTGATGCTAAATCTAATCCTTAGCTTTGTCCTATTGAGGACCTATAAATCATAAACATAAGTTAACATATACATAATTAACAAACTAGAATCATAATAACATATACATTAATTTCAAACACGTCAATTGAAGAAAATTTCAATACAGAAACAGATAAAGTTTAAAGAGGATTTAAAAATGAAAGAGGTGTACCTGAAATGGGCAAAGAAGGTCCACTAGATGTAGCATGGTCATCAACAGACACATAAACACTGCCTCTGACACTTTGACTGGTATCAGAGGTAGACTCTATGATGGGAACATGAACTCTCGGTGGGCTAAGTGATCTATCATGAACCCGGCCATGTATAATAGGACCTCTCACACTACGATGGCCTGCAGTTGGGGTACATATATGGGATGCATAAACATATTGTGTATAATACATATAAACTAATTCAAGAATTTTTTTTGAAAAAAAAGCATTTCTAAACTCAAGCAAAATGATCTAGCATGAATTCCTAAACTCTAGAGTCTATTTTTTGATAATTTATCAACCAAAGTACATTGATTTCCATGTAAACAAAATCGAAATAAGTGATCAAATATACCATCACAAATTTTCTCCTTGAGTCTAAATGATTTTATTTACTAAGACCAAATACACTTTCATGATGTGTTTAATGTATCTATCATTGATACATTGTTGAAACGTGAACATATATATATATATAGTTATATTATGTTATATTATGTTATAGTTATTCACAATGTACATGTTACACTACGTTAAATATTATGAACTATGTTATGTTATGTTGAAATATAAGGTTATGGGTTGAGTTACAATACTTTATTCTACCCTTTCTTTTCTCATGGAAGAAATTGATTTTTCCCAAAATAAACCAACCAATTCGGTCTCTACCCAAGTTGTCCATGGCTCTAGGAACTAGTAACTCAACCCACCAACCTGGATCCAAGTACTAGTAACTCAACCCATCAAGGGCTCTAGAGTTTTTTTCCAAACCTAGGCTCTAGGACTAGTAAGTAAAACCAAGTTCTTTTAGGGATTCCATAGAGTTTTTTTCAACCCACAACCATAATGGGTCATGAGAACCAACCTGAAAACAATCAAGTGGAAAAAACCCACAACATCATAGCTATCTAGGAAACGGTTAGGAAAGGCTAACACCACTATCAATCCAAGAAGATATCCATGCTAATGACAACACATAACTAGAAAACCACATGCATCTACCATGCATCTATAAATCAGCAAGGAAATCACATATGCAACATGTTACCTTCAAAGCAATCCAGTTGTATATTTTGATCCACCTGTTCCCTTGTGCTTTCCTACTTTCATTTGCCTTCTTTCTCCAAATCTGATGTATGCCAAACTGCTCCAAGGGTTCTCCAAGAAAACTGTAAGTGTGCAAGAGTATGAGAGAGAGAGAGAATATAAGAGAGCTCCAAGATATAATTGAAAGAAGGTTGTAAATTGATCCTCATAATCCTTTTTATCATTGAGGCCTCTAGTTTCTTCAATTTTCTTTCAATTTCCTCTCATGAAAATATGTGACCTTACACCTTCCTTTTCTCCAGTTTTACTTTATTTCATAAATAAAATTTCAATTAATGTCACTTTTCCTTTACCAACTCCTTTGTTGATTTCCACAACCATTAATTAATCACCGATGATACACAATCACTATTTTTTTCTCAACATTCAACTTGAAATACATGTCTCATGACCTTGGTCTTATTTTTTATTTACATAGGAAATCAACCAGGGGTTGTTACACGTTAGCTCCTAAATAATTATTTAAGTCATTCAAACCTCTAAAAAAGGTTTTGACGCATCGAAAACTCTAAAGATAGATTTTAAGCATCTAAAGAAGGACATTCTATAAATGCGCCAATTTTTTCTCTAGGACCTAATTCATAACCTTCTTACCTAGATCACTTCCAAGGCCCTTGGACACATACCAACTACATAAATCCACTTAGTAGTATTGAATCCTCCAACAATAGGGAAAGGATGCCCTCAAAGGGCCATTTTTTATTGTTGGGGGCATTTAAGGAGCATTCAACTTATTTACCTATAGCTTACCATGTTCGTTCATGAAGGGATTTTTCAAATTGTAAAAAATAAATTAAATATGTCATTGATACTAGGTGAGGGGGTAGTGATGAGGAGTAGGGGAGAATTATTTTTAACATGGAGTATAAAAATTAGTATTCAATAAAAATGAAGGATACATACTAAAAACATGGGTTATTTCTATTTAAGAGATTTATAGGGATGGGATTCAATTGAAGTATTTTAGGAGTTTGTTGTCAATGTATAGCGAGGTTATGGATTTTGTTTAATATCCCATGAATATAGGAACTTTGGTATATCTTTACTAAGTGGATACCATGTGGAGGCATCCTTCCTTACTTTGGATGGATAAAGGCTTCCATTGTGGCCTAAGGTACATGTTTCTTCTCCTTAGAAAGTATAAGGCCCCGTGTACCTTAGGTGGAATTATTGGTCGTAAAATGTTTAAATTCTTTCTTTAAGGCCTAAGAAAATTTTTTCCTCATCCAACCATGTTTAGGGAACCGTGACAAAAATCTAATGCTAAAAAACTTACAATAAGGTCCATATCACTTATAAATTCCATAGAAAGGTCTTATGTGGTGGTCCAAATCCTTATTCATGTCTTTTTAACCTAATAAGCTACCTTCAAAGCTTGAGGTTCTCTTTTCCTCTCTTAACCATGGTCAAGGAAATGAAACTCGTGCTTAGAGATCAAACCTTCTAATGATTCCCACATACCAACTAAGAGGGATAAAATACCCTCAAGATGTTATACAAGGTGGTTTGAGGCCTTATTATTGAAATTGAATATCTAGGAGCTCCACTTACATCCTGATGATCGATGTTCCTCCATTGACCATGTATATTGCCTAATCACTTATGCTTGGTGATCGAATCCTTCTAGTGGTTTTTATCATCAATACCTACACTTGGAGTATATGGATATGCTCAAGTGTTCATGTGTAGTGGATCAAGGTGTCGTTATTGAACATTAATTCCTAGAATATTCCTTTATGAAGCAAGGCAAATATTTCCACCTTCAAATATGTCTAGTGAATTGAGAGTGATGTTCCTTGCCTGAACAATTCCCCTAATAGCACCCATCTCCCTAAAAAAAAGAAGTCATTGCCTTGAGAGGTCTTTGGTGGTGGTTTGAGAGGTTTTTCATTACATGTATTCCGAAAAGATAACTTTAGGGTTTAATCAATGTGTTTCCTACCATGACCATGAAAAGCGCCTCATGGATCATAACTATGGATCATAATATTCTAGTGATGCACATATATTTCCTTGTAAGATAAGGATGCCCTAAAGATGCCAAGTGTGGTGATTCAAGTTGTTGGTCTAGAGAAATCGATACTTAAAATAAACCTCTATGGCCTAGGGCATAATTTTCCTCCCTTTACCATGTTAAGGAACCTATTACCCATATGCAACGCTAAAATCCGCTAATGCCATTAATATCCCTAGTTGAAGAGGAGGGATATTCGTTGGGAAAACAAATTGTCACAAAAGTGTGCATGCATTCTTGAAAGCGTGCACAAAATTTCAATAGTGTGCATACGCTTTGAGGAGCATGTATGTTCTTTCAATTCTGAGTGTGTGATTTCAATAATATGCCAATGTTATTTTATATTTAAATTATTTTCAAGTGGCTGATGGCTCTAGCATATGTGTTTGTTAAGTTGGGTGTCTCTAATATAGATACATGATTGAAAGTATGGGATATTGATAAAAAATTATACTTATGAATACCCCTTATTATCTCTATATTTGATGTTATTTTTCTATATAACACACACATCCAATTACCATACAACTATAGAAATATTTAGAATCGACTATGTACATTTCAAACACATTTATATTTTTAAATATTAATATTCTTTACAATTTTATTATGTTTTTTTCTTGACATATGAATCTTAAAATCTATATATATTTTATTTCTTCTATAATTTTTCACTTAACCATTTAATGAAAAAAACTATATGTTGCATTAGAAGAGATTTAAATATACCATTTGAAAAATATTGTTTGATAATCTTAAGACCCTTTTACTTATCATTAATGGAAGGCCTTGTAATTTAAAATTTATAATGAATTCTTTGATTTCATAAAATATAAAATTAAAAGTAGAATTTTTGAAAAAAAAAATTGGGCACAAGAACAATGTGTTTTCCAAAATTATATAATTTATAAGGAAGCCCAGTTGTTTAGGTAGTAAAAACTAGCACGTAAACACATGCAATATATTTTCCAAGAAAAATAACATAATAATTTTAGGAAAATTCAAATTTCATGTGATCATACACAGTTTCTATATAAATAAAAATTATATGTTTGGAAAGCTAATTCATTTTCATTTTTTACACCAAAACTAGTAGGCAAATATGTGCATTATTATTTCCAACAAAAATAACATACTAATTTTAAGAAAATTCAAATCTCATGTGGTCATACATAGTTTTTATATAAATAAAAATCATATGTTTGGAAAGCTAATTCATTTTCAATTTTACACCATATTCATATTAGTTGTGGAAGTGCCTCAAACCAACCCTCCACGTTAATTGATTTTTGTTTTTCCATGTTTGCATTACGACTAATGTGAATGAAATACCATCATTAAGATGTCCCCACCATACAACGTATAAATCAACAAATGGATATGCATATTATAAGAACCTTGTAGTTGGTAATCTCCCATTTTGTAATCATCAAGATATTTGTAATTTATATCACAATATCATGAGACTAGAACTCTGATGTTTTTCATAAAGAGTCAATACGCCTATGATTTTCCTCTCATCATGGGTTGCATGGGGGATAACCTTTGGTGAAAGGGGGTTGGGCCACCATTCCCATACAAATTTATTAGAATAGAAAAATTTGTTTAATATAATTTTTTGTAACATATAATTTATGGAGTGATCCTTTCATGGGAGGAAATATGTGAAAACAATGGCCAAGAAAGACTTGTGTATTGACATGTATTGGTGGTTTTGGTATATGGCATTTTTTTCAAACGATTATTTTTATAATTTTATTGTACAACTATATTGCATGGAATTAATAACACTTTTTGAATAATAAATTCTAAAATTACTAAAAGTATAGAAGTGTTTTTTTTCATCATTTCTTTATTTTTTATTAAAAAATATAAAACCTCGTATTAGTTTGTATAGGGAAAAATATGACCAAACCCTTTTTACTTGGTAGCATGGGTTGAATTGATATTTTGTAAATATGTGAAGAAATGAAATGGTGATTTTAGGAATAAAACAATAAGAATTAACCATTTTATGATATAACCAACTATGCTTAATTATTTTACAATTATAGGATATATCTTGTGCCTTAGTATCTCACAAATATTCCAATTTTCCCCTAAATAATAACTTCTTATACAAATTCTCTTTTATCTAATCATCCAACTTCAAAATAAATATATATATATATATATATATATATATATATATTAATTCTCTTGTATCTAATTATTCAACTTTAAAATAAATATTTTTACTTTTTCATCTTAAAAAATAAATATTAACATAAATAAATAGGTCATAAATTATAAATATAATGTCAAAAAAATAATAACAAATAATTTCATGAGACATTTAGGAAATGTAGAATAAATTGGTAGCAATACTAATATATATAATACTCCTAACATTTGTTTTTACAAGTACCTTAATCTTAACCTAGTTTACTTATTTCATTGATTTTGGGTATATAGATGCTTGCACTCTTGGTGTTTTGTGTATATAAATACCTATACTCGTCATGTGTGTGTATGTATATTCTTAACATCCTTAACATTCATTTATGCAACCATCCTAATCTTAACCTATTTCACTTTAATCTTAATCTGCTTTAGTCATTTTACTAAATTTCAATGTAGAATAATTATAAATAAAATTTACATATTTCATTAATTTAGCATATGTGAAATTTTGTTAAAAAACCATAAAAATGAAATAAATATGAAATAAATTTTTAAAAACCAATCATATTTTAACACAAAAAACCTAAAATAACCTTTTTTAAAAATCAATCATATTTTAACATTTTTATGGAATTAATCATATTTTGATTTTTGAACATTTGATTAAAATTATTTATAATTAAATTTTTTTTTATTTTATTACAACTTAAATGTTTTGAGTGAAGTTTAAGAAAATTTGAGCATATATCTTTAAAAAAACAAAACAAACTTACAGAATCATATTTAAAAAATTTATCCAAAATTTAAAGAATTATATCCTCCTTCACCAATAAAGATATGTAATACATTTTTATTTTTATAAATAAATAAAAAAACATTTAAATCCTATGAATAATCCATGAAGTCAAGTATTTATTCATGCATTCCATGCATTAACTGCCGCGATCAAAACAAATATTCTACCACTGTACGTGACATGTGAGTCCCTAATGGTTTTGGCTTTCCCTCGTGTTAAAATTGTTTACAACATGTACGACTCTGCACCTTAGAGCAAAGCTACTGAAAATTTTCAATAACACCACATAGAAGACCAAATTTATCGCAAGAAATTAAGGAAAAAAAATACCATATTTAAACCATCTTCACATCTCCACTATCAATTAAGAAGCGTTTGGGTGTAAATAGCAGCATCGCACATGGACATATGAATATAAGTACATGGTGAAATATAACGCTCAAAATTATAACCTGGAGTGATACATGATTCAATAAACATAGTTCCCGGATCAGGCCTCATACTTTTAATACCGTAAAGTATTTCACCATACCATAGCTCATACATTGATTCACACCAGCTAAAACAGATGCCATAATACAAACATGTGCAAATATAATCGTCATATTCCTAATACTTAGTAAAATAAAGCATCAACATATTATAAAGTTTGAACAGAAACCAACAATGTGCAACCATTAACGCATATCAGGCACATATGATACCACAGAGAGTAACCACCAGTGCTGATAGAGTCATGGACCAGAGACAGGCTCGCTTGGATTTAGCAAGCTGGCTTGCTGTCGATCCCATATAATTTTCCCATTGACCGCAATGTTATCACAGAGGAAGCTATCCAATAGGAGGTCTCCACAGAAATGGCTGAAATTGGTGTTTCTTTAGGGAAGTATGTATTCAAGATTAATTAGACCTCTGCAAATAGCTTTCCTGCGCTGAAACTGCTGTCGATGATAAAAATACCAAGCTTGGTAACCTGAGTCAAGAAGTCGAATAAAAAATGCCACAAGCTGTCGCGACGACAGCAGGGTAGACGCCAGAGCGTAAGACACCATTTGTGTCAAATCTCATCTACACCCGACTCCAACTTTCTGCTTCAAATTTCTAATAAAAAAAAAACAAAATACAACAGGGCGGGTTTAAAAATTCAAAATTCAATGTTGAATGGAGAATCCTGCGCGCCAATATAAAATTAAAAATTTGAAAGAGAATAGTATTAATGGTGACTTGACAACATTGTTGTATCCAAATCCACCACGAAATCCACCCGAATAATTAACTGGTCGCCATGAAGTGAAAAGGACATCAACATTCTCCTTTGAGAGGAAGCATAGGTTTTCCGACGGGCAGCGTTTCCGGGGTAAATCGCGGCCTAGCTAGACTACTCCTAAGAATTACCTTCATCTTTGTTAACACCCAAGGCTCCATTAACACCTACTAAAAATATTAATACCAAATATGCACCTAATTTATATAAGTCCAAACTCGGAGAAAAAGTTGGAAGTGGAAGAAAAAACCCTTATAAAATCTAGTCTAATCATCACATTGGATAATACTCATTAATATAAAAATTAATATCATAATAATAGGATTTGACAAGGTGACTAGTCACGGCCATCACTTTCACAAAAAGTACAAATAGAAACCCTTATACACTATATCACATTGGATAATACTCATTAATATAAAAATTAATATCATAATGACAGGATTTGACAAGGTGACTAGTGACGGCCATCACTTTCACAAAAAGTGCAAACAGTTACCAGTCAAAAGGAACGTGTCAATCTTATGAACTAAACGAAGCTTCTCACTCCATTTCCGCTTTGTAGAAAAAGCCACCACTCCATTTTCTTTCCATAAAAAGGCAACCACGCCACCTCACTCAACTAGCAATTATCTCAGTTGATTTAAAAGCCAGCAGACAGTTACCCATCATCCATCATTTTTAGAAAATGACGTACCTCACTCAACTACCAGTTATCTCAGTTGATTTAAAAGCCAACAGACAGTTACCCATCACCACCATTTTTAGAAAATGACCTGAAAAAACAACGTTTAAATATTTTCAAAAGGAAAACACAATAATGAGTTTATTGTTCAAAACAAAAGCTGAGCATATATGTAAAGGATGGATTTTTTCCTCTTATGTGGTGGCCACTCCCATATTCACTGCTCTATCTTTCCAATGGGAGTATTTCTCTATTGGCCAATATATGTGGTTTTCTGGCTATCCTCCAACAGCTTAAGATTATTTTGACTATGTACTGCTTATATTTTTAATATAAACATCATTTTTTTCTTCTGAAAAAAAAAGAAAAATAAAAAACATTATTTCAAAAACTGCAACAGTCTCTCCATCCTCACTACCATGCAACGGTCATTCCAATTATCTTCGTTGATTTAAAACGTAGCAAATAGTTACCCATCTAAATAATTATCATCCATTAAATAAGAAATCTAGATTTAAAGCTCATGACACAACGATGTGATTATTACATATTACATCATTATTCTAAAAATAGCACCTTCCAACTCCACTTCAATTCCTTTAAAAAACACCCACTCCATCCAGGGCTGGAAATTGACGTCCTACCGGACGTATTTTAATTTTGAGGACGTATTTTACGGTCACTCAAAAATTGTGCACGTCAAACTTGACGTGTAAAATACATTGAGTCCTGTCATTTTGACGTTCACTTAAAAATAGAAGCTGTAATATTTTATTGTATTCAAAAATATAAATTCTCAAAATTATTTATTATATATTATAATTCACACTGGGAATTTCTAAATTTACTTAGATTTTACGGAGATTTTAGATTTCATATGATCTGATAACTTACCAATAATAATAATTATCTACAATGTACACACTGCACAGTACAAGCCGCAGCCACTGTGACAACTTTCCAATTCGTTCCATGATTTTTCTATTTACTAATTTTCAAATATATTTACCAGACTGCTTTACTTCTTTGTCATCTCGTTCCATAAATTTGCTGAAGAATTTGTCATCTAGTTCCATACTTTTCTCTACTTACTAACTTCCAAAAGTAGTAACTATTAACATCGCTCAATATATCACAGATTCACATACATTTTTTAATTTACCCTACCCGACTGCACTGTTAAGAATTTGTAGAAGACTGCACTGTTGAAGAATTTGTGGTTGAAGTGTGCATTCTTTATCGATCGGAAGTGTTAGTGTTGTCAGCCTAATATCCGAAGTGTTACTACGATCAGCCTAATCTAACCAGCGTGGGGAGCATCTTAAACTAAGGTCAGGTTGGTAGCTTGAGCTTTGATGCATTTTCAAATTCAAGAGAAAAATGTGTGAATTTTATTTTTTTTATTTCATTTCATTTGTATTTATTCTATTTTGTTAATATTTTGTTGGTTATAATACATTAATAATTTATAATAAAAATATTTTGAATATGATTCTGCACATGTTATATCAGTCCACAAAACAAAATTATGAGTTTTTTGGGTCAATAATTAAATTAATTTATTATATAACTTGCTCTAGTGTTTTTGAAAACTATGTATTGCTAATATTTTTGCAATAAGAATTGTAGTAATAGACCAATAAGTTGTATACTGGAACATTCTTGTAGAGGCTCAGAAAATTTTCACCTTGAAGGCACACATTTAGACAACTCAGACTTTTGATAGGGACAATTTCAAGTAGATTGCAAACTATGGTAGATTTTAATTTTCTGTGTAAAATGAACTCGATATAAATGCGCTGAAAGTGGGAAGGATGGAATATCCAATGCTACTAGTTTAGTTTATGAAAGGTGGATAATTGAGATAAAACTTAAAATGAAAGGCACGTAAAATTTAAAAACGTCATAAAATTTTCATTTGACAGGCAAAGGGGATTTGAAATTCCAAGCCTGACTCCATCCATGTTTCTTATTTAGGAAAAATAGGCCACTCCCTCCATCCTGACACAATGACGATGTTTCAGTTTTCCATAAAAATCTATCGATCCCTCTGGACCCGGCAAGCCTTATTTCAGCTGCCATAGGGCCATTAATGCGCTCAGGCAGGAAATGCCCACCGTCGGTTTTCTATAAAAATCTATCGATCCCTCTGGACCCGGCGAGCCTTATTTCAGCTGCCATAGGCCCATTAATGCGCCTAGGCAGGAAATGCCCGTTGTCGGATTAAAGCTGTAGAAGATGGCACGGCAGGCATTTCCTACCTAGGCGCATTAATGGGCCTATGGCATCAATTGCCGAAAAAGACGAGACCAATTGCACGGTTGGATTTATCTGTTAAACAATTGATATATCACTATCAAAACGGTTATATATCACTATCAGTATCATAACAAATCAATCGAAAAGGGAGAGACTATTGCCGAAAACGAGAGACCAATTGCCCACTCCTGCACGGTTGCACTAATAGGGAATCTCTAGGAAAGGGTTGTTCAAATAAAGAGGCATATAGACGTTGAAAGCTTTTGCTCTTTAAATGGTTGTTCAAGAAACGATATATATCCGTTAATAGATATATATCCGTTTAAAGCAACAATATATCAAAATATATAGAAGATTGAAAAAATATTATCATTTGCTCTGGGTGGTTTGAATTCCTCCTCTTCATTATGTCTATGTGTTGTGTGATATAGGTTGGTCGTCTATGTGTGATCTGGTGTGCATCTGGGTTTGTGTGAGTCTAAGTGTATTCAAGTAGGTCATGTTATATTATGTGACAGGAGATAAGGCGAACAGTTTCCCGACTTCAAAGGAATGGTGGCAGAGCAACAATCACTGTTCTATCTCAGTAATGGATTCTTTTAACTTCAGGTATATATTATTATTTCATTTCCACTCTGCTTTTGTCTTCTAGCTGCATAGATCTTTTTAATTTCATTGCAGTGATTGCAATATATATCCATATATATCAAATCTCATGCGAATTATTTGCATTATCTCAAATGTCATGCATTCCATTCATTTATGTAAAGATTGTTCGAGGGATCTGTTCGATTAGTTTATGGATAGGAACAAGCTGCGCTGAGCTGGTAAAGCATGATCATTGCTCCTCGAATCCTTCAATTACAGGCATGTTTTCCTTCAACTCTGCTCTCAAGGAAAACCCTAGTCATTTCGTTTCAGTTTTTATTCTTTTAATCTTTTCAACCTTGTAATGATGGGAAGTGGGGTTTTCTATTTCAAACCGCACCAGAAATATTTTCTTTTATTTTTTGTAAGTATTTTCTACCTCTACGATTCTTGTTCCATCTTCGTTCCCATATTTAGGTCCACTGGGCTTCATTGGAGTGTTCCGAGGAGAAAAACTAGACGATTAAGATTTCTGATTATTAAACACTCCAGTAAGGATTAACGTCTTATCATGAGGAATTAAGCGTTCAATTCTCCTGGCTCCATCTTAGTCAATTCTCTTAGGGGTCAAACTCCCATACTTTGCGTGTTTGGGGGAGAAAAAATAAAATACTGTACACGATTAAGATTTCTGTTTGTGCATCCCAAAAACTGGAGATTAATGCCGCAAAGGTTGTTGGTTTTTAAAAGTACTGTGCCAAATTCGAAGTGTGTGTTAAAACACTATACAACTATATAGTAAGGAATGGGAGGGTGAGGTTGCAACGATGGAATTGGTCGATTTCTGTGCGCTGAATCTATACAAGATGTATGTAACTTACAGAGAAGAAAGAATATGGAACCCAACCCAAACCAACTTTTATGTATAAAAACACCTTTCTCGAGAAAAAGTATAGCCCGAACTAGAAACCCACTATGCCTTTTCTATGGAAAAATATTCACCTGACTTCGTGTGGGACTTCTCCGTCATTAGCTGTTACGGCAACAACTTTAAGATCTCTCGGAGGAGCATTTGTAAAGACAATCCTTTGACTTTGGAGCATTTGATTAAGTTATATCGCCTTTATTAAATCATCGTAGTATGTCAATATATAATACGGTTAAAATTAAAGTTCAAATTTCAATGCGTTTTTGGTTTCTCCATTAGTATAGGGAGATGTAAGAAGTAGTTTTTACTGTACATGTAGTTTTTGTGTAATTTTAGTGTAGTTTTATTTTATTTAAATTAATTAAATTTCACTACCAATTTTTTTTATTTAAATAAAATTCTCACTTATGTAGTTTGATCTGAGTATTGTTAAAATGAGGTGGTGTAATTCTTTTATTTAAATAAGATTCACACTTATGTGGTGTTGTTTGGTTGAATATTGTTTTTAATTATTAAAATAGGTTGGTGTAATTTGTCACTGTCAAAATCATTTTTTCATAGTTTCTCATTTTTATCATTAAATTTAATTTCTCCAACCGTATAGTTTGGATTAAATGGGTTTTTCCAAAAATATATGTGAATTATATTTTTATATTTAGTGAATATGTTTTAGTTTATATCTTCTAATTGTATATCTTAAAATTTGCTTTTATATAATTATTATAGTTATATTTTTATTATTAAATTAGATATAAATGCATATCATTTTTTTAAATAATTTTGGTTGTAATTTTTTTTTATTAATATTATATTTTTTTTTATTTTAAATCATTTTTTATTTATAATTTTTTTTATGATTTTAAAATTTAGATAATTAATATGTTATTAAGTTCTATATTATAATATATTTTTTAAATAAAATAATGTAATACTTTTTTTGATTAATTATACATAATATAAAGTAATATTATTTTTCTACTAAAATTTATATTATAAGATTATATAGTAATGTAAATGTTTATTAAGATTAATTTTGAATATGTGTTTTACTAATGTTGATGTAAAAATTCTTATAAATTTGAATAGGGCTTAATAGGGTTTAATTAAAATAAGATAATGTATAACGAAAATATGTTTGAATTATATAATATAGAATGATAATGCTTTTATAATTAAATCTATATTATAAAACAAAATTGTAATGTAAACACTTTTTAAGATCAATTTTGAATATATTATTCTTTAATAATCTTATATATATATATATATATATATATATATATATATTGACTGAGGGTAGGCTAGGTATGTATACTAAGCTAGGCTTAGGCTAGAATAGACTACCTAAGAGTATACTAGCTTAGGCTACGCTAGGCAAGAGTATGCTAAAGTAGGCTATGCTAGGCAAGGCTAAAATAGAGTAGGCTATGGTAGGCTAGGTTAGGTTAGGCTAAAATAGAGTAGGCTTTGGTAGGCTAGGTTAGGTTAGGCTAAAATAGGCTAGAGTAGGTTAGGCGAGAATAGTCTACGCTTGAGTAACATAGGATACAGTAGGCTAAGCTAGCCTGTAGTAGGATAGACTAGGCTAGTCTAGGCTAGATTAAACTAGAGTAGGCTAGAAAACGTTGGGATAGGATAGGTTAAGCTAGGCTAAGGTAGAGTAGGCTACGATAGACTAAAATATAATAGTTTAGTCTACACAAGGAAATAGTAGGTTAGACTAGTCTAGGTTAGTATATAGTAGGCTATAGTAGGTTATCGTAGAGTAGGCTAGACTAGGCTAGGCTATAATATACTAGAGTAGGCTATGCTAGGCTAGTAGGATAGAGTAGGCTACGCTAGAATAGGGTAGGCGAGGTTAGGCTAAGATGGAGTAAGCTAAGTTAGGATAGAGTAGGCTAGGTTAGGTTAGGCTAGGCTAAAGTATGCTAGGCTAGGCTAAGTTAGGCTAAAGTAGACTAGTAGGCTAGAGTAGGTCAAGCTAGGCTTGGTTAAATTAGACTAGGGTAGAGTATACTAGGCTAAGAGAGAGTACAATAGCCTAGAGTTGGCTAGGCTAGGCTAGTCTAGGCAAGGCTAGTGTAGGTTTGACCAGGCGAGACTAGGCTAGGATAAGCTAGGATAGGCTAGAGTATGCTAGGATAGATTAGGCTAAGATTGAATAGGCTAGAGTAGGAAAGGTAAGGATAGAGCAGGCTAGGCTAGGTTACGCTAGGCTCGATTATCCTAGGAAAGAGTATGCTAGGATAACCTAGGATAGAGTAGGATGGAATTGGCTAGGATAGATTAGACTAGGTTAAACTATGTTAGCGTGGCCTAGGTTAGGAAAAGTTAAGCCAAGCTAGGATAATGTAGGCTACGAAACGATAGGGTAGGCTAGAGTAGAGTAGGATATAGTTGGATAGACTAGTCTAAGATATGTTAGAGTAGGCTAAGCTAATGTAGGTTTAAAGTATGCTAGGTTAGAATAGAGTAGGCTAGGCTAGGCTAGGCTACACTAGACTACGCTAGGCTAGAGTAGGCTAGAAAAGGTTAGGATAAGATAGGCTCGAGTAGGCTAGAGTAGAGTATGCTAGCTTGGGCTAGGTTGGAGTATGTTAGAGTAGGTTAGCCTCATGTGGGTTATTATATGTTAGGCCAGGCTAAAGTAGGCTAGCCTAATCTAGGCTAAAATAGGCTAGTAGGCTAGAGTAGACTAAGCTAGGCTACACTAAGCTAGGATACACTAGGCTAGAGTAGGCTAGGCTACACTATCCTAGTGTAGGCTAGGATAGTTTATAGTAGTCTAGGCTAGGTGAGGCTTGGTTAGACTAGGCCAGGCTAGGCTAATCTATGCTAAAGTAGGCTAGTATAGGGTAGGGTAGGGAAAATTAGTCTTGTAGGATAGGCTAGGCTAAGGTAGGCTAGGTTATAGTATAATTGTAGAAATTATATAACTGATATTTTATACATCTGATATTCTCCTGATCACACACTATTTGACTTCATGCACAATACAGAATCTCTTCTACCATTGATCATTAATTTCGGAAATAAAATCAATTGCATACAAACATTAAAATCATAAACATTCACACATATGAACACAGTATTTTATGGGAAATCTTAAAGCTAAAAACCCCCAACTATATGTATATTATATGTCATAGAGATCATGCAAAAATCATCATACAAATCTCCTCACAAGCTCTCAGTACAATCTACAATTGCTACACACTAATCAGGTTCGATCTAGCAAATCACATGCTCCAATCTCTGCCACCTGCTAGCCTGCCTCTACTGTGAAATCACTACTGAAGAATGGCTCTAAATGAACTTCGGTTGGTCTAGCCTTGCTCACACAATCCTCATTGGCATATCCATCAATGTGTGGTGCAAACTCATGCACAAGTATAGTCACAACTGATAGTTAACCTGCTCTTTCACCTATTTCTGCACTAGTCTCCACTGAAACTGTCCATGCACTGAAGTTAAATGATGCATTCTTTAGTTGATTAATGAGTTTATAATTAGTGAATTAATTTAATAATTAATTCACACCACTCTCACTAATTGTATCAATTAGTTAAACTGAATACAAATAGCTCAACTATGTTTAGATTAGTTAAAATGAACACAACTCCATTAACTTCCTCAATCAACTCCACCAAACTCTGTCACATGAGTTCTAACTGAAGTATCCATGCAATAGCTCCACATAACCCTCAGGAATAGCGTAATTCCTTCTGTCAGCTCCTATGCCACATCTGTGCACTTAACTAAAGTGCTCCAAGAGAATAAGATAATATTTATAGTCCAAATATTATTAAGAGCTAATAATATTCGACATATCTATTTTTAGACTGGCAATCTAAAAATAGATTCCGCCCAATATGTCTAAAAATAGAATTCCATCTATTTTTCCAACTTGACCAACCATCCATAAATAGCATCCTGCAACTCATGGAATATGATCGACATGTCTAAAAATAGACATAGTCTAAAAATAGACTTTGCGCCAAAAATAGCCTGCGGGCCCACTTAGTGAAGGCGAATTCTTTCCACTAAGCTCATCATCTTGTTGCAATCTCAACACTCCCTCTCAACAATATAGGGATTATCTGCTACCCCAATCCTGCCTCTGTGGTATTCGAATTTTCTCCTGGTGAGCGCCTTAGTCAATATATCAGCATCATAATCCTTTGTGGGAATGTATGAAAGTAACATGATCTTCCGCTGCACACAATCTCTGATATGATGATACCGGATGTCAATGTGTTTAGATCTATCATGAAATACATGATTAACCGAGAGTTTAATGCAACTCTGATTATCACAATATATCACAGTAGGATCTAAGTGTGAACTGAACAACCTGACCAAGATCTTCCTCATCCATATAGCCTCACATGCAGCCAAACTCGATACCATATACTCGGCCTTTGCTGAACTGAGTGCGACGGATCTCTTCTTCCTTTTGTACCAAGAAACTGTTGTCGACCCGATACTGAAAATCCCTCCAAATGTGCTCTTTCTATCCGTTGGGCTCCCTACCCAATCTGCATCCGTGAAGCCATGCATCTTCACCTCATCTGACTGTCTGTACCAAAGTCCATATCCCAATGTGCCTCTGAGATATCTCAATACATGCTTTCCTGCCTTGCAAAAGAGCTTGGTATGCTTAACCATAGCTTGTGAACGCTGGTTAATAGCATAGCATATGTCGGGTCGTGTATTGACCAGATACATGAGCGACCCCACCAACTGTCGGTAAACAGTGGTATCCACTACCTCTGCCGATGTAGCATCCTCTTTCCTCCATCCACCAGGAAGAGGAGTGTCGATAGGCTTGCAGCCATGCATGTTGAACTTCTCCAGTATCTCTCGGGCATACTTGCCTTGAGAGACAAACAGTCCATCACTGCGCTGCCAAATTTCCAATCCCAGGAAATAATGAAGGAGGCCCAAGTCCTTCATCTCAAATTTTTTTGCAAGATCAGCCTTGCATGAGAGTATCAACTGTTCATCACCGGTCAGTATCAAATCATCTACACAAAGTACAATGATCAGCAAATTACCCTCCACCACAATCTGGTATAGGTTCGGATCCGCCTCACTCTTGGAGAATCCAAATCCGGTAAAGTAACTGTCGATCCGTGTGTACCAAGTATGAGGTGCTTGTTTCAACCCATGCAGCGCTCTTTTGAGCCTGCACACATGTGACTTGCTACTGAAGATCTTGAAACCTTCAGGCTGCTCTATGTACACCTCCTCCTCAATCACTTCGTTGAGGAACGCAGTCTTCACATCCATCTGATGAATGTGCCACCCCATCTACGCTGAGAGAGCAAGAATCTTCCATATGGAAGAATACATTGTGATAGGTGCAAATGTTTCCTCATAATCGATCCCCTCAATCTGTGAGAAGCCCTGGGCAACAAATATTTCCTTGTACTTCTCGACACTCCCGTCACCCGCTTGCTTCACTTTGTAGATCCATCTCGAACCTACCACCAATTTCCCTTCCAGCCTTGGGACAATCTCCCATGCACTGTTTCTGACAATTGAATCATACTCTTCCACCATGGCATCTACCCATGCGGGATCCTCCATAGCTTCCTCGAAAGAAAATGGCTCTGTCATGATACACTTGCTCATAAGAGCCATGTATCCAGTATACCGGTCAGGTGACTGTCTCTGTATGCGCTGTGATGTAGGTGCTCCTACAATCTTCTCTACATCCTAAATCAGTCGCTCAGCTTCTGTAGTGTGCTTCCGCCCTCTGATGGTTGGCACTACATGAGTGGTCTCTTCCACTCCATGAAACTCCTCTTGTGGCTGATCCACATCTTGAGGCTCATCCTTAGGAACCAATAGCTCCTCATCTGCATGCAAGTGTGGCTCCCTCTCAAGTGAACACTTCATGGCTTTCTCCTCATGAAATTTGATATCCCGTCACACAACAGTCTTGCGACTGTCTAGCAAATACACACGATAGTTGTGGGGTGTATCAGTGTACCCCACAAATATCCCAACCTCTGCGATCGGCTCCAGCTTCTTCCTGGCATCCTTTGTCACATGAATGTAAACAGGTGAACCAAAAATCCTCAAATGGGAAATATCAGGCCTCTTATCAAAAAACGCCTCCTCGGGTGTACTCATGCCAAGTATCCTATGAGGACAACGATTTTTCACATAAACCGTAGTATTGCATGCCTCAACCCAAAGTGAATGGGAAGGCCCTGATCATGCAACATCGCTCGTGCAACACCCACGATTGTTCTATTCTTCCACTCAGCGACCCCCATTCTGCTGTGGGTTATGAGGCGCTTTGAGATCTCTTCGAATTCCTTCTGCACTGCAAAAGTCCTTGAAATCACCATAGATGAATTCACCACCATTGTCGCTCCTAAGAGCCTTCACTTGCTTCCCCAATTCTTTCTCAACCAGTGCCTTGAACTCATAGAAATTTGAGTATGTCTCTCTCTTCTTTTGTATGAAGAAGATCCAGCACTTACGAGAAATATCATCAACAAATATCACATTTTCCCTGTGCTTTACTATCGAAGCTACTGAGAAAGGTCCACACACGTCTGTGTGAATTCTCTCAAGGATCGTCATGGAGTGACTATCCTTCTCGTGAAAGGTGGCTTTCACAAATTTTCCCAAAGTACATCCCTTGCAGTGATCTGAATGCGCAAGTGTACCATTGGGAAGCCCAGTAAAAATCTATTGCAAAATTTTCAAAGCACCATGGTGAAGATGGCTCAATCTCCTGTGCCATAGCTCACCATCATCCTAGCTCACCACTCCTTCTGCCTTGCCTGCCATTGCTACGCATCCATCTACCTGCAACTGATAAAGGTTCTTAACTCGAACCCCTATCCTCCAGGTTTCACCAGTTGCCTTACTGAGCAGGAAAGCCTTTCTCTCGCTAAAGACAACATCATATCCCTTGTCTTCTAACATGGCCACTGAGATCAGATTCTTCTTCAATCCTGGAACATGCATCACTTCCTTCAATACGAAGGGTTTACCAAACTCTCTGTCAAAGGAAATGGTATCGATACTGGTTGCACTGTATCTATCATCATCTCCCATCTCGATGTGCACTCCAAGATCTTTCTCATCCAAATCAGTAAACAAATTTTTGTCTCCAGTCATATGAAAAGACATACCACTGTCAAGAAACCACATTGAACCCATCACACTTGAGACCAAGCATGCCAGCAAAAAATCTAGCTCAAACTGCAAGGCTAAGGCCTCTCCAGCTGCAGATCCAACAACCTGCTTATTTTTCTTCTTCTGTGGACAATTAGTGGCGTAATGTCTGTGTTGGTGATAATGAAAGCACTTCACCTTGGACATGTCCTGCTTCTTGCCTTTCGCACCGGATTGAGAAGCATTCTTCTTGCTCTTCCCCTTCCTTGATTTGGTAGCCAAAGCACAATTTTCTTCATCTGCACTCTTCAATGAAGATCCGTCCCTGGTATTCCACCTTATCTCCTCTTGCACAAGATCCGACCAAAGTCGCTCCCATCCTGGCAATTTCTCCCGACCATTGACAGAGTCTTGATAGGAATGCCAACTCTTCGGAAGCCCAAGGAGAGCCAAGATAACCAAGTCCTCGTCATCTATAGTAACCCCCACACTTCCTAGCTCATCCCTGCATTGGAAAAAATTCGTGAGGTACTTGGGTATACTGTCGCCTTTCTCCATTTTTATGTTCCTAAGTTTATCCTTGAGCGCGAACTTCGTCTGGTCGCTCTTGCTTTGGAACAAGTCTTGCTAGGTTAGGCTAGGCTAAAATAGGCTAGAGTAGGTTAGGCTAGAATAGTCTACGCTTGAGTAACCTAGGATATAGTAGGCTAAGCTAGCCTGTAGTAAGATAGACTAGGCTAGTCTAGGCTAGATTAAACTAGAGTAGGCTAGAAAATGTTGGGATAGGATAGGTTAAGCTAGGCTAAGGTAGAGTAGGCTACGATAGACTAAACTATAATAGTATAGTCTACACAAGGATATAGTAGGTTAGACTAGTCTAGGTTAGTATATAGTAAGCTATCGTAGAGTAGGCTAGACTAGTAGGATAGAGTAGGCTAAGCTAGACTAGGGTAGGCCAGGTTAGGCTAAGATGGAGTAATCTAAGTTAGGATAGAGTAGGCTAGGTTAGGCTAGGCTAGGCTAAAGTATGCTAGGCTAGGCTAAGTTAGGCTAAAGTAGACTAGTAGGCTAGAGTAGGTCAAGCTAGGCTAGGTTAAATTAGACTAGGGTAGAGTATACTAGGCTAAGATAGAGTACGATAGCCTAGAGTTGGCTAGGCTACGCTAGGATAGATAGAAAAGGCTAGGCTAGGCTGTCTAGGCAAGCCTAGCATAGGTTTGACAATGCGCGACTAGGCTAGGATAAGCTAGGATAGGCTAGAGTATGCTAGGATAGATTACGCTAAGATTGAATAGGCTAGAGTACGAAAGGTTAGGATAGAGCAGGCTAGGCTAGGCTATGCTAGGCTCTGTTATAATAGGAAAGAGTAGGCTAGGATAACCTAGGATAGAGTAGGATGGAATTGGTTGCATGAACATTACTAAAATATTTCAATGGGGTCAGACCTTTATGTTTAACAGGGATATTTGGAGGGATGTTTAACACCTCCCCATGAACATCAATGTCCTTGGTGGCATCTTTCACCACCTCCGAAGAATTTGGGCCTCTAACCTCATGCCTCCTGACCCTATGTATGAACTGTAATATCTGGCTATGTGGACCTGACCTCTGGTATGTCTCGTTCAACCTAGTCATGTTATCCAACATCAAAGACAATATAAGATGAGTCAGTGAATTGGCAAGGATATTCTTTATCTCTATTGTGATATGTGTATGACAGGTCGTAACATCCTCTAATGTGATATGAGTTTTAGTGTCATCCCACAGAGGGATTGATGCTAGATCTAATCCTTAGCTTTGTCCTATTGTGGACCTGTAAATCATAAACATAATTTAACATATACATAATTAACAAACTAGAATCATAATAACATATACATTAATTTCAAACACGTTAGTTGAAGAAAATTTCAATACATAAACAGATAAAGTTTAAAGAGGATTTAAAAATGAAAGAGGTGTACCTGAAATGGGCAAAGAAGGTCCACTAGATGTAGCATGGTCATCAACAGACACATAAACACTGCCTCTGACACTTTGACTGGTATCAGAGGTAGACTCTATGATGGGAACATGAACTATCGGTCGGCTAAGTGATCTATCATGAACCCGGCCACGTATAATAGGACCTCTCACACTACGATGGCCTGTAGTTGGGGTACATATATGGGATGCATAAACATATTGTGTATAATACATATAAACTAATTTAAGAATTTTTTTTGAAAAAAAAAACATTTCTAAACTCAAGCAAAATAATCTAGCATGAAGTCCTAAACTCTAGAGTCCATTTTTTGATAATTTATCAACCAAAGTACATTGAGTTCCACGTAAACACAATCGAAATAAGTGATCAAATATACCATCACAAATTTTCTCCTTGATTCTAAATGATTTTATTTACTAAGACCAAATACACTTTCATGATATCTTTAATGTATCTATCATTGATACATTGTTGAAACATGAACATATATATATATATATATATATAATGTTATATTATGTTATAGTTATTCACAATGTACATGTTACACTACGTTAAATATTATGAACTATGTTATGTTATGTTGAACTATAAGGTTATGGGTTGAGTTACAATAATTTATTCTACCCTTTCTTTTCTCATAGAAGAAATTAATTTTTCCAAAAATAAACCAACCAATTCAGTCTCTACCCAAGTTGTCCAGGGCTCTAGGTACTAGTAACTCAACCCACCAACCTGGATCCAAGTACTAGTAACTCAACCCATCAAGGGCTCTAGAGTTTTTTTCCAAACCTAGGCTCTAGGACTAGTAAGTAAACCCAAGTTTTTTTAGGGATTCCATAGAGTTTTCTTCAACCCACAACCATAACGGGTCATGAGAACCAACCTGAAAATAATCAAGTGGAAAAAACCCACAACATCATAGCTATCTAGGAAACGGTAAGGAAAGGGTAACACCACTACCAATCCAAGAAGATATCCATGCTAATGACAACACATAACTAGAAAACCACATGCATCTACCATGCATCTATAAATCCGCAAGGAAATCACATATGCAACATGTTACCTTCAAATCAATCTAGTTGTATATTTTGATCCACCTGTTCCCTTGTGCTTTCCTACTTTCCTTTGCCTTCTTTCTCCAAATCTGATGTATGCCAAACTGCTCCAAGGGTTCTCCAAGAAAACTGTAAGTGTGCAAGAGTATGAGAGAGAGAGAGAATATAAGAGAGCTCCAAGATAGAATTGAAAGAAGGTTGTAAATTGATCCTCATAATCCTTTTTATCATTGAGGCCTCTAGTTTCTTCAATTTTCTTTCAATTTCCTCTCATGAAAATATGTGACCTTACACCTTCCTTTTCTCCAGTTTTACTTTATTTCATAAATAAAATTTCAATTAATGTCACTTTTCCTTTACCAACTCCTTTGTTGATTTCCACAACCATTAATTAATCACCGGTGATACACAATCACTATTTTTTACTCAACATTCAACTTGAAATACATGTCTCATGACCTTGGTCTTATTTTTTATTTACATAGGAAATCAACCAGGGGTTGTTACACCTTAGCTCCTAAATAATTATTTAAGTCATTCAAACCTCTAAAGAAGGTTTTGAGGCATCGAAAACTCTAAAGATAGATTTTGAGCATCTAAAGAAGGACATTCTATAAATGCGCCAATTTTTTCTCTAGGACCTAATTCATAACCTTCTTACCTAGATCACTTCCAAGGCCCTTGGACACATATCAACTACATAAATCGACTTAGTAGCATTGAATCCTCCAACAATAGGGAAAGGATGCCCTGGAAGGGCCATTTTTTATTGTTGGGGGCATTTAAGGAGCATTCAACTTATTTACCTATAGCTTACCATGTTCGTTCATGAAGGGCTTTTTCAAATTGTGAAAAATAAATTCAATATGTCATTGATACTAGGTGAGGGGGTAGTGATGAGGAGTAGGAGAGAATTATTTTTAATATGGAGTATAAAAATTAGTATTCAATAAAAATTAAGGATATATACTAAAAACATGGGTTATTTCCTTTTAAGAGATTTATAGGGATGGGGTTCAATTGAAGTATTTTAGGAGTTTGTTGTCAATATATAGCGAGGTTATGGATTTTGTTTAATATCCCATGAATATAGGAACTTTGGTATATCTTTACTAAGTGGATACCATGTGGAGGCATCCTTCCTAACTTTGGATGGATAAAGGCTTCCATTGTGGCCTAAGGTACATGTTTCTTCTCCTTAGAAAGTATAAGGCCCCGTGTACCTTAGGTGGAATTATTGGTCGTAAAATGTTTAAATTCTTTCTTTAGGGCCTAAGAAATTTTTTTCCTCTTCCAACCATGTTTAGGGAACCGTGACCAAAATCTAATGCTGAAAAACTTACAATAAGGTCCATATCACTTATAAATTCCATAGAAAGGTCTTATGTGGTGGTCCAAATCCTTATTCATGTCCTTTTAACCTAATAAGCTACCTTCAAAGCTTGAGGTTTTCTTTTCCTCTCTTAACCATGTTCAAGGAAATTAAACTCGTGCTTAGAGATCAAACCTTCTAATGATTCCCACATACCAACTAAGAGGGATAAAATACCCTCAAGATGTTATAAAAGGTGGTTTGAGGCCTTATTATTGAAATTGAATATCTAGGAGCTCCACTTACATCCTGATGATCGATGTTCCTCCATTGACCATGTATATTGCCTAATCACTTATGCTTGGTGATCAAATCCTTCTAGTGGTTTCTATCATCAATACCTACAATTGGAGTATATGGATATGCTCAAGTGTTCATGTGTAGTGGATAAATGTGTCGTTATTGAACATTAATTCCTAGAATATTCCTTTATGAAGCAAGGCAGATATTTCCACCTTCAAAGATGTCTAGTGAATTGAGAGTGATGTTCCTTGCCTGAACAATTCCCCTAATAGCACCCATCTCCCTAAAAAAAGGAAGTCATTGCCTTGAGAGGTCTTTGGTGGTGGTTTGAGAGGTTTTTCATTACATGTATTCCGAAAAGATAAATTTAGGGTTTAATCAATGTGTTTCCTACCATGACCATGAAAAGTGCCTCATGGATCATAACTATGGATCATAATATTCTAGTGATGCACATATATTTACTTGTAAGATAAGGATGCCCTAAAGATGCCAAGTGTGGTGATTCAAGTTGTTGGTCTAGAGAAATCGATACTTATAATAAACCTCTATGGCCTAGGACATAATTTTCCTCCCTTTACCATGTTAAGGAACCTATTACCAATATGCAACGCTAAAATCCTCTAATGCCATTAATATCCCTAGTTGAAGAGGAGGGATATTCGTTGGGAAAACAAATTGTCACAAAAGTGTGCATGCATTCTTGAAAGCGTGCACAAAATTTCAATAGTGTGCATACACTTTGAGGAGCATGTATGTTCTTTCAATTGTGAGTGTGTGATTTCAATAATATGCCAATGTTATTTTATATTTAAATTATTTTCAAGTGGGTGATGGCTCTAGCATATGTGTTTGTTAAGTTGGGTGTCTCTAATATAGATACATGATTGAAAGTACGGGATATTGATGAAAAATTATACTTATGAATACCCCTTATTATCTCTATATTTGATGTTATTTTTCTATATAACACACACATCCAATGACCATACAACTATAGAAATATTTAGAATCGACTATGTACATTTCAAACACATATTTATATATTTAAATATTAATATTCTTTACAATTTTATTATGTTTTTTTCTTGACATATGAATCTTAAAATCTATATATATTTTATTTCTTCTATATTTTTTCACTTAACCATTTAATGAAAAAAACTATATGTTGCATTAGAAGAGATTTAAATATACCATTTAAAAAATATTGTTTGATAATCTTAAGACCCTTTTACTTATCATTAATGGAAGGCCTTGTAATTTAAAATATATAATGAATTCTTTGATTTCATAAAATAGAAAATTAAAAGTAGAATTTAAAAAAAAAAAATTGGGCACAAGAACAATGTGTTTTCTATAATTATATAATTTATAAGGAAGCCCAATTTTTTAGGTAGTAAAAACTAGCACTTAAACACATGCAATATATTTTCCAAGAAAAATAATATAATAATTTTAGGAAAATTCAAATTTCATGTGATCATACACAGTTTCTATATAAATAAAAATTATATGTTTGGAAAGCTAATTCATTTTCATTTTTTACACCAAAACTAGTAGGTAAATATGTGCATTATTATTTCCAAGAAAAATAACATACTAATTTTAAGAAAATTCAAATGTCATGTGGTCATACATAGTTTTTATATAAATAAAAATCATATGTTTGGAAAGCAATGTTATCACAGAGGAAGCTATCCAATAGGAGGTCTCCATGGAAATGGCTGAAATCGGTGTTTCTTTAGGGAAGTATGTATTCAAGATTAATTAGACCTCTGCAAATAGCTTTCCTGCGCTGAAACTGCTGTCGATGTTAAAAATACCAAGCTTGGTAACCTGAGTCAAGAAGTCGAATAAAAAATGCCACAAGCTGTCGTGATGACAGCGGGGTAGACGCCAGAGCGTAAGACACCATTTGTGTCCAATCTCATCTACGCCCTGCTCCAACTTTCTGCTTCAAATTTCTAATAAAAAAAAAAACAAAATACAACAGGGCGGGTTTAAAAATTCAAAATTCAAAGTTGAATGAAGAATCCCGCGCGCCAATATAAAATTCAAAATTTGAAACAAAATAGTATTAATGGTGAATTGACAACGCTATTGTAGCCAAATCCACCATGAAATCCACCCGAATAATTAACTGGTCGCCATGAAGTGAAAAGGACATCAACATTCTCCTTTGACAGGAAACATAGGTTTTCCGACGGGCAGCGTTTCCGGGGTAAATCACGGCCTAGCTAGACTACTCCTAAGAATTACCTTCATCTTTGTTAACACCCAAGGCTCCATTAACACCTACTAAAAATATTAATACCAAATATGCACCTAATTTATATAAGTCCAAACTCGGAGAAAAAGTTGGAAGTGGAAGAAAAAACCCTTATACACTCTAGTCTAATCATCACATTGGATAATACTCATTAATATAAAAATTAATATCATAATAATAGGATTTGACAAGGTGACTAGTCATGGCCATCACTTTCACAAAAATTACAAACAGAAACCCTTATACACTATATCACATTGGATAATACTCATTAATATAAAAATTAATATCATAATGATAAGATTTGACAAGGTGACTAGTGACGGCCATCACTTTCACAAAAAGTGCAAACAGTTACCAGTCAAAAGGAACGTGTCAATCTTATGAACTAAACGAAGCTTCCCACTCCATTCCGGTTCGTAGAAAAAGCCACCACTCCATTTTATTTCCATAAAAAGGCAACCACGCCACCTCACTCAACTAGCAATTATCTCAGTTGATATAAAAGCCAACAGACAGTTACCCATCACCCATCATTTTTAGAAAATGACCTACCTCACTCAACTACCAGTTATCTCAGTTGATTTAAAAGCCAACATACAGTTACCCATCACCACCATTTTTAGAAAATGACCTGAAAAAACAACGTTTAAATATTTTCAAAAGGAAAACACAATAATGAGTTTATTGTTCAAAACAAAAAAGAGCATTTACTTTAGTTTGGTAGAAAAATACTTTACTGTTACACTTTTTGCTCGCACCATAAGCTGAGCATATATGTAAAGGATGGATTTTTTCCTCTTATGTGGTGGCCACTCCCATATTCACTGCTCTATCTTTCCAATGGGAGTATTTCTCTATTGGCCAATATATGTGGTTTTCTGGCTATCCTCCAACAATTTGAGATTATTTTGACTATGTACTACTTATATTTTTAATATAAACAACGGTTTTTTCTTCTGAAAAAAAAAGAAAAATAAAAAACGTTATTTCAAAAACTGCAGCAGTCTCTCCATCCTCACTACCATGCAACGGTCATTCCAATTATCTTCGTTGATTTAAAACGTAGCAAATAGTTACCCATCTAAATAATTATCATCCATTAAATCAGAAATCTAGATTTAAAGCTCATGACACAACGATGTGATTATTACATATTACATCATTATTCTAAAAATAGCACCTTCCAACTCCACTTCAATTCCTTTAAAAAACACCCACTGCATCCAGGACTGGAAATTGACGTCCTACCAGACGTATTTTAATTTTGAGGATGTATTTTACGGTCACGCAAAAATTGTGCACGTCAAACCTGACGTGTAAAATACATTGAGTCCTGTCATTTTGACGTTCACTTAAAAATAGAAGCCGTAATATTTTATTGTATTCAAAAATATAAATTCTCAAAATTATTTATTATATATTATAATTCACATACTACAATAATTCACTGGGAATTTCTAAATTTACTTAGATTTTACGGAGATTTTAGATTTCATATGATCTGATAACTTACCAATAATAATAATTATCTACAATGTACACACTGCACAGTACAAGCCGCAGCCACTGTGACAACTTTCCAATTCGTTCCATGATTTTTCTATTTACTAATTTCCAAATAAATTTACCAGACTGCTTCACTGCTTTGTCATCTCGTTCCATAAATTTGCTGAAGAATTTATCATCTAGTTCCATACTTTTCTCTACTTACTGATTGCCAAAAGTAGTAACTATTAACATCGCTCAATATATCACAGATTCACATACATTTTTTAATTTACCCTACCCGACTGCACTGTTAAGAATTTGTAAAAGGCTGCACTGTTGAAGAATTTGTGGTTGAAGTGTGCATTCTTTATCGATCGGAAGTGTTAGTGTTGTCAGCCTAATCTCCGAAGTGTTACTGTGATCAGCCTAATCTAACCAGCGTGGGGAGCATCTTAAACTAAGGTAAGGTTGGTAGCTTGAGCTTTGATGCATTTTCAAATTCAAGAGAAAAATGTGTGAATTTTATTTTTTTTATTTCATTTCATTTGTATTTATTCTATTTTGTTAATATTTTGTCGGTTATAATACATTAATAATTTATAATAAAAAAAATTTGCATATGATTCTGCACATGTTATGTCAGTCCACAAAACAAAATTATGAGTTTTTTGGGTCAATAATTAAATTAATTTATTATATAACTTGCTCTAGTGTTTTTGAAAACTCTATATTGCTAATATTTTTGCAATAAGAATCGTAGTAATAGACCAATAAGTTGTATACTGGAACATTCTTGTAGAGGCTCAGAAAATTTTCACCTTGAAGGCACACATTTAGACAACTCAGAATTTTGATAGGGACAATTTCAAGTAGATTGCAAACTATGGTAGATTTTAAATTTCAGTGTAAAATGAACTCGGTATAAATGCGCTGAAAGTGGGAAGGATGGAATATCCAATGCTACTAGTTTAGTTTATGAAAGGTGGATAATTGAGATAAAACTTAAAATGAAAGGCACGTAAAATTTAAAAACGTCATAAAATTTTCATTTGACAGGCAAAGGGGATTTGAAATTCCAAGCCTGACTCCGTCCATGATTCTTATTTAGGAAAAATAGGCCACTCCCTCCATCCTGACACAATGACGATGGTTCAGTTTTCCATAAAAATCTATCGATCCCTCTGGACCCGGCGAGCCTTATTTTAGCTGCCATAGGGCCATTAATGCGCCTAGGCAGGAAATGCCCGCCGTCGGTTTTCCATAAAAATCTATCGATCCCTCTGGACCTGGCGAGCCTTATTTCAGCTGCCATAGGCCCATTAATGCGCCCAGGCAGGAAATGCCCGCCGTCGGATTAAAGCTGTAGAAGATGGCACGGCGGGCATTTCATGCCTGGGCGCATTAATGGGCCTATGGCATCAATTGCCGAAAAGGACGAGACCAATTGCACGGTTGGATTTATCTGTTAAACAATTGATATATCACTATCAAAACGGTTATATATCACTATCAGTATCATAACAAATCAATCGAAAAGGGAGAGACTATTCCCGAAAACGAGAGACCAATTGCCCACTCCTGCACGGTTGCACTGATAGGGAATCTCTAGGAAAGGGTTGTTCAAATAAAGAGGCATATAGACGTTGAAAGCTTTTTCTCTTTAAATGGTTGTTCAAGAAATTAAAAAAAATGCACAGCTAGAAACACCAGCAAACGTGAGACAAAGCTCACTCTGATCAATGAATTAAATTTCTCAATTACATCACATTTATATAGGAAACGCACTCTTTAATCTACACCGAAGACGAGGGAAACAAACTTTGAATATGTGCAACCAATTCCTAAATTAACACTCTTGTTCAACCACTCAAAACTAATTCTGTTGCATTATTCTCACATCCTCCCTTAATGGAGAAATGGATTTTCTACAATACCTAATTGACTTCTAAAAACTTCAAATTTGATTTTACCAAGGGCTTAGTAAATATATACGGCCACATTATCCTTGGTATTACAAAATATCAATTCAATTTCATTCGACTCAATTTTTCTCACATACAAAGTGGTACTGTAACTCAACGTGTTTTTGTTCTAGCATGGTAAATTGGATTATGTGCTAATTTGCTAGCACTGCGGTTATCACAATTGATACATGTTGAACCACTTTGCGCCTCTTCAAGATACGCAAGAATTCTCGCAACCAAATAGCTTCACGGGTGGCATTGGTCAAAGCTTTGTGCTACGATTGATGATAAAGAAACGATTGGTTGTTTCTTACTATTCCAAGATACGACCCTTGATCCAATATGAAATGCATAGCCATAGGTAGATCGTCTGTCATACGGATTTCTGCCCAATACGAATCGGAAAAACACCAATAGGTGCAACATCGATTCATCGGTATACATAATACCTAAATTCAACGTTCCCCTTTAAGTATCGGAAAACTTTCTTTGCGGCATTCCGGTGATTTCTGAGAGCTTAGCCATGAATTGACTAAGAATACGTATTTGGTATGCGATATGTACGGTACGTAGTGGTGAGATAGTTCAAACTTCCCACTAGCCGACGATATAATGTTCCATCTGCCTCTTTAGTTCCATCTTCTTTGTACAACTTTTGCATTACTGTTCTAAGGAGTTGACATAGCTTTTCAATGTTTGTCATATTGAAATTTTTAAGAATCTCCTTTGTATATTTGCTTTGATTGATCAAAGTTTGCAGTGTCTCTCCATACCTAAATTCCTAAACGGTAATGCAATTCACCCAAATCTTTCATTTCAAATTCTACGACAAGCCGAACTTTAATTTCTTCAATTAACCTTGAAACCTTTCTTTGTTATAATAGAGATCATCCACATATAAAGATATTAAAGCAACATTTCCTTTTTCATCTTTCTTAACATACAAGTTAGGATCATTTTTGCTTTTCACAAATCCATTCTGAAGAAAGAAGGTATCAATCTTTACATACCATGATCTCGGCGCTGTTTCAAACCATATAATGCTTTTCTTAACTGCCGAACTAGATGCTCACATCACTGTTTGACAAACCTTGAGTTGAACCAAATAAACTATTTCCTTTATCACAATTTAGAAAAGCGATTTGACATCCGATTGATGTATATTCCAATTATGTTTTGTGGCTAAGGCAATCGGTAATCTAATTGTATTCAACTTAGCTCTTGGTGCAAAAGTGTCTTCATAATCAATTCCTTCCTTTTGAGCATATCCTTTTGCTACTAATCTTGCCCTTAAATTTATCAATTGTACCATCGTTGCTTTAAATTTGATTTGTACAACCATTTGGTTCCAATTGGAACTTTATTTTGAAGTTCCACTAATTCCCATGTTTGATTTTTCATAAGAGAAGCATACTCATCATTCATAGCATTAATCCATTGTTCATGTTGTTTAGCTTGCTCATAGTCAATTGGTTCTTCAACATTCATTATATTAGACATTAAGGCATAATCTCTATACCTTGCAGTGAGTTTGTCGAGATGACCTTCTTGGTGTTCAATGCACACGTGGGTGTTCCATCCATGATTCGTCGGCTTTGAGGTGAATCCACCCCCTTGTGATGACTCACTACTAGCTGGATGTGCTCATCTCTTGCTCTCATCCTGATCTGTCTTTGTGCATGCTGTTCTTCATTACCTTAATCAAAGTATCAAGTTTGACATGAGCATCATTAGATATACGCCATGCATCATTATTTGTATTACTTTTATCGGCCTACTCATTCATGACACATCATGACTTACAAATAGTTTATGGGAACTTGGATCAAACAATTTATAAGCTTTAAGTCCACACAGTACCCGTGAAAACACACTTGATTGACTTGGCATCAAGTTTTTCTTCTACCACCAGTAGCCTTAGAATATGAGAAAAAGCGGTACGTCAAAGACTACCGAAATGACTCGATAGGTTTATAACCATGAAGAACCTCAAAAGGAGTTTGAAAAACTAATTGCTTAGTGGGACATCGATTCTTCGGATAAACGAGCGGTGTTAATGGCTTGCGGAAACCATTAGAATGTTCTTACCTTGCGACGTTCTACGAGCGAATTCCACCAAGGTTCTATTCCATCGCTCGGCAACACCATTTCTTTGAGGGGTATGTAATCTTGTGAGCTGTTGTTGAATTCCATTGATTTAATAGGTGTTAAATGCTTTTGACTTATATTCACCCCTTGATCGGATAAGGTATTTTAATACTTTCTGTTGTTTTTCAACCATAGTTAGAAACTCTTTAAAATACTCAAATATATCCTCTTCCTTCGAATGAAATAGACCCGGTATACCTAGATCGATCATCAATAAAAATAACAAAGTATGAAGCACCACGAGAGACCTAGTTTGCATAGGTCCACATACATCGGTGTGAATTAATTCAAGTATATCATATAGTCATTTCTCGGTATGAACATGAAACTCTTCTCTATGCTGCTTACCAAGTACAAGCTTCACATGGTATATGTTCACACTTCATAACGGGAAGACCTTCAACCATTGATTTCCTTTGCAATAATGATAAATCATTGTAATTTGGGTGCCCATACTGTGATGCCATAATTACTGCTTTGTCGATGTCTCTTTGGATGTCAATGCAACATGGTGCTTCAACGTTGTCACATCCAATCTATATAATCCTCCAACGCTACGGTACACCATACAGAAACAACCCTATAGTGGTCCTGAACACCTTTCACAATACACCCCAATTTACCAAATTCCACTTTTAAATGATTATCAGTGATAGTGGAAACATATATCAAATTCTTTTTGAGAGCAGGTACATACATTACATTATGAATCTATTGCATTTGTCCATTAGGTAAGTACATTATTATGCACTTAGCCTTGAACTTTAAGTGACCTGTCATATCCTAGGTAAATGTGTGTGCCATCGGTTTCTCATAATATTTATATTATTCTTTATTACAAGTCATGTGCGTGCACCGGAATCTATGAACCAAGCATTCTCATCATCGGTTTAATGGAACAATCGACATCGAAAGAAACAACTTAAGATTTTTTTAAATCCATCATACATTGAGGTGTCTTTGTTTATGTAATTTCCATTGTACCCTTCTATGTCTTTGATTTGATTCATTATTCTTTCTTCTATTGCAATCTTTAGCAGGATGCTCAAGTTTTCCACAATAATCACATTCAATGTTCCTCTTAACATAAGAATCGGAGGTGTCATACCTTTACGTTTTGCTTGGGCAGCCTCTCTGTTCATGACCCCATGGTCTCCCTAGGAATGGTCTTTTGCCTCTTGCGGTCAAAGCCAAATCAGAACCATTTGACTCAGGTTCAAATTTTTCATTCGCTCTTCTTCTTGAAGAAAAATTCCAGCCAATTCTTCAAATGTAGGAGGTGTTGGTCTATATTTGAGAGAGCTGAAATAAAGAATTTATAGTACGGGACTAACCCCTTTAAAGCAACGATTTACCAAGTACGGCCACTAGACACCTTTTCACCAATATCACCAAGCTTATCACTCGAGTCTTTGGTCGGGAAACAAAGTTGCTAATGCTTTCATTAGCTTCCATTTTATTAGATAGCAGCTTTGTTTTTAAAAATAAAATATGGTTTGCATTAGTAGTTTCATACAAACCTTTGAGAATTATTGTCCCCATGCTGTCGCCTTTGAAGTTTCAAAGTCCCGAATGTGAAGAATAATATTGCCCTTCAACGACATGCGTCGCCATTTTAACTTCTTTCATTTCACGCTTATCCCAATCTTGAGTGGTAGCGGAGGTTGAGGCTTGGGCTCGTCACTTTGACAATCGTCCGGTTGTGCCTCGATCTTGTGATCGGCTTAAATTTCCAATTTACATAATTTTCACCATCAAGTTTGGTGGATTCTGTTTAATAGGAGTCGGCAAGTGGATTAGCCATTTCAACAACAATGATCCAAGCATTTGCTAAAGCTCAATAAATTTATGCACTCCACTGGTCCTAAAGCTCATGAGGACAAATTAATTTTCAATAAAGTGCAATGAAGCCACAAGCTTCATATAATGAGATCCAAAAAAAAACCTTTAAAAGGTATTTTTTTTTTTAAATATCTTTCACCGTTGTAAAAAAAACTTTATGGTAACGGTTGTACTCTTACCATTGATTTAAAAAACCGTATCCCAAAACTTAAAAAAAAAAAACTCGACAACAAACTTGAAACCTCGGCATATATATATAAAAGAGCTCAACAAACTTCTAAAGCTTCACGCAACGGCAAAAAAAAACAAACCCGGCAAACTATGAAACTTATCGTAGGGGCACCACAAGAGATGTTTGTGGAAGAACGAGCGTAGCGGCACGGACTGACGAGGCCATATCAGCGAGGCAGTATCTCTTTTTGGGCTTTGGTGTCACTTGCTTTGTCCGTGGTATCAGACTCCGGCGGGTGCAATACTAGTTCCGGTGCATTGATAAGGAGGGCGGTGTCTGAAGAAAGAAGCCGGGGCTACTATTACAACAACTCGCTTGACATAGAATGCGAGCGATCACACTTTACGACTTTCTGCAATTCGTGGCTTTTAGTTGTGCAAAACGAGTTAACGGCTCCAAGACTACGGCTCCACGAACAACAAGCTTACGGATTGCACGACCTTATTTGTCTCGGCGGCGAGAAAAGGAAAAAACAGCCCAGGTTTCGAAAGCGGAGCTTCTGCTCCAATACCCAAACGCATAGCTCCGATACCAAATTAAAACAAATGCACGACGAAACACAGTAAACGTGAGACAAAGCTCACTACGATCAATGAATTAAATTGCTCAATTACATCACATTTATATGAGGAAGCGCTCACCTAATCTTCACGAAGAGGCAGGAAACAAACTTTGAATATGTGCAACCAATTCCTAAATTAACACTCTCGTTCAACCACTCAAAACTAATTCTATTTCTGCATTATTCTCACACAAGAAACGATATATATCCGTTAATAGATATATATCCGTTTAAAGCAACAATATATCAAAATATATAGAAGATTGCAAAAAATATTATCATTTTGCTCTGGGTGGTTTGAATTCCTCCTCTTCATTATGTCTATGTGTTGTGTGATATAGGTTGGTCGTCTATGTGTGATCTGGTGTGCATCTGGGTTTGTGTGAGTCTCAGTGTATTCAAGTAGGTCATGTTATATTATGTGACAGGAGATAAGGCGAACAGTTTCCCGACTTCAAAGGAATGGTGGCAGAGCAACAATCACTGTTCTATCTCAGTAATGGATTCTTTTAACTTCAGGTATATATTATTATTTCATTTCCACTCTGCTTTTGTCTTCTAGCTGCATAGATCTTTTTTAATTTCATTGCAGTGATTGCAATATATATCCATATATATCAAATCTCATGCGAATTATTTGCATTATCTCAAATGTCATGCATTCCATTCATTTATGTAAAGATTGTTCGAGGGATCTGTTCGATTAGTTTATGGATAGGAACAAGCTGCGCTGAGCTGGTAAAGCATGATCATTGCTCCTCGAATCCTTCAATTACAGGCATGTTTTCCTTCAACTCTGCTCTCAAGGAAAACCCTAGTCATTTCGTTTCAGTTTTTATTCTTTTAATCTTTTTCAACCTTGTAATGATGGGAAGTGGGGTTTTCTATTTCAAACCGCACCAGAAATATTTTCTTTTATTTTTTTGTAAGTATTTTCTACCTCTACGATTCTTGTTCCATCTTCGTTCCCATACTTAGGTCCACTGGGCTTCATTGGAGTGTTCCGAGGAGAAAAACTAGACGATTAAGATTTCTGATTATTAAACACTCTAGTAAGGATTAACGTCTTATCATGAGGAATTAAGCGTTCAATTCTCCTGGCTCCATCTTAGTCAATTCTCTTAGGGGTCAAACTCCCATACTTTGCGTGTTTGGGGGAGAAAAAAATAAAATACTGTACACGATTAAGATTTCTGATTATGCATCCCAAAATCTATGGAGATTAATGCTGCAAAAGGTTGTTGGTTTTTTAAAGTACCCATGCCAAATTCGAAGTGTGTATTAAAACACTATATAGTAAGGAATGGGAGGGTGAGGTTGCAACGATGGGAAAGGTCGATTTCTGTGCGCTGAATCTATATAACATGTGTAACTTACAGAGATATATATATATATGGAACCCAACCCAAACCAACTTTTTATATATATATAAAACACCTTTCTGGAAAAAGAAAGTATAGCCCGAACTAGAAACCCACTATACCTTTTCTATGGAAAAATATTCACCTGACTTCGTGTGGGACTTCTCCGTCATTAGCTGTTGCAATAACTTTAAGATCTCTCAGAGGAGCATTTGTAAACACAATCCTTTGACTTTGGAGCATTTGTTTAAGTTATGTCGCCTTTATTAAATCATCGTAGTATGTCAATATATAATACGGTTAAAATTAAAGTTCAAATTTCCAATGCGTTTTTTGGTTTCTCCATTAGTATAGGGAGATGTAAGAAGTAGTTTTTACTGTACATGTAGTTTTTGTGTAATTTTAGTGTAGTTTTATTTTATTTAAATTAATTAAATTTCACTACCAATTTTTTTTATTTAAATAAAATTCTCACTTATGTAGTTTGATCTGAGTATTGTTTTTAATTATTAAAATGAGGTGGTGTAATTCTTTTATTTAAATAAGATTCACACTTATGTGGTGTTGTTTGGTTGAGTATTGTTTTTAATTATTAAAATAGGTTGGTGTAATTTGTCACTGTCAAAAATCATTTTTTCATAGTTTCTCATTTTTATCATTAAATTTAATTTCTCCAACCGTATAGTTTGGATTAAATGGGTTTTTCCAAAAAATATATGTGAATTATGTTTTTATATTTAGTGAATATGTTTTAGTTTATATCTTCTAATTGTATATCTTAAAATTTGCTTTTATATAATTATTATAGTTATATTTTTATTATTAAATTAGATATAAATGCATATCATTTTTTTAAATAATTTTGGTTGTAATTTTTTTTATTAATATTATATTTTTTTTATTTTAAATCATTTTTTATTTATAATTTTTTTTATGATTTTAAAATTTAGATAATTAATATGTTATTAAGTTCTATATTATAATATATATTTTTTAAATAAAATAATGTAATACTTTTTTTCATTAATTATACATAATATAAAGTAATATTATTTTTCTACTAAAATTTATATTATAAGATTATATAGTAATGTAAATGTTTATTAAGTTTAATTTTGAATATGTGTTTTACTAATGTTGATGTAAAAAATTCTTATAAATTTGAATAGGGCTTAATAGGGTTTAATTAAAATAAGATAATGTATAATGAAAATATGTTTGAATTATATAATATAGAATGATAATGCTTTTATAATTAAATCTATATTATAAAACAAAATTGTAATGTAAACACTTTTTAAGATCAATTTTGAATATATTATTCTTTAATAATCTTATATATATATATATATATATATATATATATATATATATATATTGAGGGTAGGCTAGGTATGTATACTAAGCTAGGCTTAGGCTAGAATAGACTACCTTAGAGTATACTAGCTTAGGCTACGCTAGGCAAGAGTAGGCTAAAGTAGGCTATGCTAGGCAAGGCTAAAATAGAGTAGGCTATGGTAGGCTAGGTTAGGTTAGGCTAAAATAGAGTAGGCTATGGTAGGCTAGGTTAGGTTAGGCTAAAATAGGCTAGAGTAGGTTAGGCTAGAATAGTCTACGCTTGAGTAACCTAGGATATAGTAGGCTAAGCTAGCATTGTAGTAGGATAGACTAGGCTAGTCTAGGCTAGATTAAACTAGAGTAGGCTAGAAAACGTTGGGATAGGATAGGTTAAGCTAGGCTAAGGTAGAGTAGGCTACGATAGACTAAACTATAATAGTTTAGTCTACACAAGGATATAGTAGGTTAGACTAGTCTAGGTTAGTATATAGTAGGCTATAGTAGGCTATCGTAGAGTAGGCTAGACTAGGCTAGGCTATAATATACTAGAGTAGGCTAGGCTAGGCTAGTAGGATAGAGTAGACTAAGCTAGACTAGGATAGGCCGAAAGTTAGGCTAAGATGGAGTAAGCTAAGTTAGGATAGAGTAGGCTAGGTTAGGCTAGGCTAGGCTAAAGTATGCTAGGCTAGGCTAAGTTAGGCTAAAGTAGACTAGTAGGCTAGAGTAGGTCAAGCTAGGCTAGGTTAAATTAGACTAGGGTAGAGTATACTAGGCTAAGATAGAGTACGATAGCCTAGAGTTGGCTAGGCTAGGCTAGGATAGAATAGACAAGGCTAGGCTAGGCTAGTCTAGGCAAGGGCTAGTGTAGGTTTGACCGGGCGAGACTAGGCTAGGATAAGCTAGGATAGGCTAGAGTATGCTAGGATAGATTAGGCTAAGATTGAATAGGCTAGAGTAGGAAAGGTAAGGATAGAGCGAGGCTAGGCTAGGTTACGCTAGGCTCGGTTATCCTAGGAAAGAGTAGGCTAGGATAACCTAGGATAGAGTAGGATGGAATTGGCTAGGATAGATTAGACTAGGTTAAACTATGTTAGCGTGGCCTAGGTTAGGAAAAGTTAAGCCAAGCTAGGATAATGTAGGCTACGAAACGATAGGGTAGGCTAGAGTAGAGTAGGATATAGTTGGATAGGCTAGTCTAAGATATGTTAGAGTAGGCTAAGCTAATGTAGGTTTAAAGTATGCTAGGTTAGAATAGAGTAGGCTAGGCTAGGCTAGGCTACACTAGACTACGCTAGGCTAGAGTAGGCTAGTAGGTTAGAGTAGGCTAGAAAAGGTTAGGATAAGATAGGCTCGAGTAGGCTAGAGTAGAGTATGCTAGCTTGGGCTAGGTTGGAGTATGTTAGAGTAGGTTAGCCTCATGTAGGTTATTCTATGTTAGGCCAGGCTAAAGTAGGCTAGCCTAAGCTAGGCTAAAATAGGCTAGTAGGCTAGAGTAGACTAAGCTAGGCTACACTAAGCTAGGATACACTAGGCTAGAGTAGGCTAGGCTACACTATCCTAGTGTAGGCTAGGATAGTTTATAGTAGTCTAGGCTAGGTGAGGCTTGGTTAGACTAGGCCAGGCTAGGCTAATCTATGCTAAAGTAGGCTAGTATAGGGTAGGGTAGGGGAAAATTAGTCTTGTAGGATAGGCTAGGCTAAGGTAGGCTAGGTTATAGTAGAATTGTAGAAATTATATAAGCTGATATGTTATACATCTCGAGATTCTCCCGATCACACACTATTTGACTTCATGCACAATACAGAATCTCTTCTACCATTGAATCATTAATTTCGGAAATAAAATCAATTGCATACAAACATTAAAATCATAAACATTCACACATATGAACACAGTATTTTATGGGAAAGCTTAAAGCTAAAAACCCCCAACTATATGTATATTATATGTCATAGAGATCATGCAGCAATCATCATACAAATCTCCTCACAAGCTCTTAGTACAATCTACAATTTCTACACACTAATCAGCTCTGATCTAGCAAATCACATGCTCCAATCTCTGCCACCTGCTAGCCTGCCTCTACTGTGCAATCACTGTTGAAGAATGGCTCTAAATGAACTTCAGTTGGTCTAGCCTTGCTCACACAATCCTCATTGGCATCTCCATCAATGTGTGGCGCAAACTCATGCACCAGTATAGTCACAACTGATAGTCACACTTCTCTTTCACCTATCTCTTCACTGGTCTCCATTGAAACTGTCCATGCACTGTAGTTAACTGATGTATTCTTTAGTTGATTAATGAGTTAATAATTAGTGAATTAATTAATAATTAATCCACACCACTCTCACTAGTGTATCAATAAGTTAGACTAGATACAACTAGCTCAACTATGTTTAACTCAGTTAAACTGAACACAACTCCATTAACTTCCTCAATCAACTCCAACAAACTCTCTCACATGAGTTCTAACTGAATTCTCCATGCAATAGCTCCACTTAACCCTCAGGAATAGCGTAATTCCTTCTGTCAGCTCCTGTGCCACATCTGTGCTCTTAACTGAAGTGCTCCCAAGAGAATAAGATAATGTTTATAGTCCAAATATTATTAAGAGATAATAATATTCGACATATCTATTTTTAGACTAGCAATCTAAAAATAGATTCCGCCCAATATGTCTAAAAATAGAAGTCCATCTATTTTTCCAACTTGACCAACCATCCATAAATAGCATCCTGCAACTCATGGAATATGATCGACATGTCTAAAAATAGACATAGTCTAAAAATAGACTTTGCGCCAAAAATAGCCTGTGGGCCCACTTAGTGAAGGCGAATTCTTTCCACTAAGCTCATCATCTTGTTGCAATCTCAACACTCCCTCTCAACAATATAGGGATTATCTGCTACCCCGATCATGCCTCTGTGGTATTCGAATTTTCTCCTGGTGAGCGCCTTAGTCAATATATCAGCATCATAATCCTTTGTGGGAATGTATGAAAGTAACATGATCTTCCGCTGCACACAATATCTGATTTGATGATACCGGATGTCAATGTGTTTAGATCTATCATGAAATACATGATAAACCGAGATTTTAATGCAACTCTGATTATCACAATATATCACAGTAGGATCTAAGTGTGAACCGAACAACCCAACCAGGATCTTCCTCATCCATATAGCCTCACATGCAGCCAAACTCGCTACCATATAATCAGCCTCTGCTGAACTGAGTGCCATGGATCTCTGCTTCCTTTTGTACCAAGAAACTGCTGTCGACCCGATACCGAAAATCCCTCCAAATGTGCTGTTTCTATCCGTTGGGCTCCCTGCCGAATCTACATTCGTGAAGCCACACAGCTTCACCTCATCTGACTGTCTGTACCAAAGTCCATATCCCAGTGTGCCTCTGAGATATCTCAATACATGCTTGCCTGCCTTCCAAAAGAGCTTGGTATGCTTAACCATAGCTTGTGAACGCTGGTTAGTAGCGTAGCATATGTCTGGTCGTGTATTGACTAGATACATGAGCGACCCCACCAACTGTCAGTAAACAGTGGTATCCACTACCTCTGCCGATGTAGCATCCTCTTTCCTCCATCCACCAGGAAGAGGAGTGTCGATAGGCTTGCAGCCATGCATGTTGAACTTCTCCAGTATCTCTCGGGCATACTTGCCTTGAGAGACAAACAGTCCATCACTGCGCTGCCAAATTTCCAATCCCAGGAAATAATGAAGGAGGCCTAAGTGCTTCATCTCAAAAAATTTTGCAAGATCAGCCTTACATGAGAGTATCAACTGTTCATCACCGGTCAGTATCAAATCATCTACACAAAGTACAATGATCAGCAACTTACCCTCCACCACAATTTGGTATAGGTTCGGATCCGCCTCACTCTTGGAGAATCCAAATCCGGTAAAGTAACTGTCGATCCGTGTGTACCAAGTATGAGGTGCTTGTTTCAACCCATGCAGTGCTCTTTTGAGCCTGCACACATGTGACTCACTACTGAAGATATTGAAACCTTCAGGCTACTCTATGTACACCTCCTCCTCAATCACTTCGTTGAGGAGCGCAGTCTTCACATCCATGTGATGAATGTGCCACCCCATCTACGCTGAGAGAGCAATAATCTTCCATATGGAAGAATACATTGTGACAGGTGCAAAGGTTTCCTCATAATCGATCCCATCAATCTGTGAGAAGCCTTGGGCAACAAATATTTCCTTGTACTTCTCGACACTCCCGTCAGCCGCTTGCTTCACTTTGTAGATCCATCTCGAACCTACCACCGATTTCCCTTCCAGCCTTGGGAAAATCTCCCATGCACTGTTTCTGACAATCAAATCATACTCTTTGACCATGGCATCTACCCATGCGGGATCCTCCACAGCTTCCTCGAAAGAAAATGGCTTTGTCACGATACACTTGCTCATAAGAGCCATGTATCCAGTATACCGGTCAGGTGACTGTCTCTGTTTGCGCTGTGATGTAGGTGCTCCTACAATCTTCTCTGCATCCTGAATCAGTCGCTCAGCTTCTGTAGTGTGCTTCCGCCCTCTGATGGTTGGTGCTGCATGAGTGGTCTCTTCCACCTCATGAAACTCCTCTTGTGGCTGATCCACATCCTGAGGCTCATCCTTAGGAACCAATAGCTCCTCATCTACATGCAAGTGTGGCTCCCTCTCAAGTGAACACTTCATGGCTTTCTCCTCATGAAATGTGATATCCCGTCACACAACAGTCTTGCGACTGTCTAGCAAATACACACGATAGTTGTGGGGTGTATCAGTGTACCCCACAAATATCCCAACCTCTGCGATCGGCTCCAGCTTCTTCCTGGCATCCTTTGTCACATGAATGTAAACAGGTGAACCAAAAATCCTCAAATGGGAAATATCAGGCCTCTTATCAGAAAACGCCTCCTCGGGTGTACTCATGCCAAGTATCCTATGAGGACAACGGTTTCTCACATAAATCGTAGTATTGCATGCCTCAGCCCAAAGTGAATGGGAAGGCCCTGATCATGCAACATCGCTCGTGCAACACCCACGATTGTTCTGTTCTTCCACTCAGCGACGCCATTCTGCTGTGGGTTATGAGGTGCTTTGAGCTCTCTTCAAATTCCTTCTGCGCTGCAAAAGTCCTTGAACTCACCATAGATGAATTCACCACCATTGTCGCTCCTAAGAGCCTTCACTTGCTTCCCCAATTCTTTCTCAACCTGTGCCTTGAACTCACAGAAATTTGAGTATGTCTCTCTCTTCTTCTGCATGAAGAAGTTCCAGCACTTACGAGAAAAATCGTCAACAAATATCACATATTACCTGTGCTTTGTTGTCGAGGCTACTGAGAAAGGTCCACACACGTCTGTGTGAATTCTCTCAAGGATCGTCATGGAGTGACTATCTTTCTCGTGAAAGGTGGCTTTCGCAAATTTTCGCAAAGTACATCCCTTGCACTGATCTGACTGTGCAAGTGTACCTTTGGGAAGCCCAGTAAAAATCTTTTGCAAAATTTTCAAAGCACCATGGTGAAGATGGCTCAATCTCCTGTGCCATAGCTCACCATCATCCTAGCTCACCACTCCTTCTGCCTTGCCTGCCATTGCTACGCATCCATCTACCTACAACTGATAAAGGTTCTTAACTCGAACCCCTATCCTCCAGGTTTCACCAGTTGCCTTACTGAGTAGGAAAGCCTTTCTCTCACTAAAGACAACATCATATCCCTTGTCTTCTAACATGGCCACTAAGATCAGATTCTTCTTCAATCCTGGAACATGCATCACTTCCTTCAATACGAAGGGTTTACCAAAATCTCTGTCAAAGGAAATGGTATCGATACCGGTTTCACTGTATCTACCATCATCTCCCATCTCGATGTGCACTCCAATATCTTTCTCATCCAGATCAGTAAACAAATCTTTGTCTCCAGTCATATGAAAGGACGTACCACTGTCAAGAAACCACATTGAACCCATCACACTTGAGACCAAGCATGCGACCAGAAAAAAATCTAGCTCAAACTGTAAGGCTAAGGCCTCTCCAGCTGCAGATCCAGCAACCTGCTTATTTTTCTTCTTCTGTGGACAATTAGTGGCGTAATGTCTATGTTGGTGATAATGAAAGCACTTCACCTTGGACATGTCCTGCTTCTTGCCTTTCGCACCGGATTGAGAAGCATTCTTCTTGCTCTTCCCCTTCCTTGATTTGGCAGCCAAAGCACAATTTTCTTCATCTACACTCTTCAATGAAGATCTGTCCCTGGTATTCCACCTTATCTCCTCTTGCAAAAGATCTGACCAAAGTCGCTCCCATCCTGGAAATTTCTCCCGACCATTGACAGAGTCTTGATAGGAATGCCAACTCTTCGGAAGCCCAAGGAGAGCCAAGCTCACCAAGTCCTCGTCATCTACAGTAACCCCCACACTTCCCAGCTCATCCCTGCACTGGAAAAACTTCGTGAGGTACTTGGGTATACTGTCGCCTTTCTCCATTTTTATGTTCCTAAGTTTATCCTTGAGTGCCAACTTCCTCTGGTCGCTCTTGCTTTGGAACAAGTCTGTCAAAGCTTTCCACATCAAGAATGGAGAAGTTTTACCATGAAGGCTGGACACTATGTGATCCTTCACACCTTCCAAAAGAATGCTTCGACATTTTTCTGTCATCTTTTGCCACGCGTCAATTGCGGCAGCATTGCTAGAAGCAGGTTTTGGAATTTCTGCATCTATGAACTCTTTCAACCCATTGTCATCCAGCACCGCCTCCATCCTATCCTTCCATGCAATATAATTCGAGTTTCCCTCAAGGGAATACTCCAATCGTAATCCGTTGAAGGACATCTCAACTTCGACACCAAGAAAACACTACTGCAAATTCAAATTCCACCAGCACAAAACTCAACCACTTCAATGCTTTGCAATTGCTCCAATGATCAATAACTCTGATATCATGTAGAAATTATATAACTAATATGTTATACATCATTTATTATCCTGATCACACACTATTTGACTTCATGCACAATACAAAATCTCTTCTACCATTGATCATTAATTGTGGAAATAAAATCAATTGCATACACACATTAAAACCATAAACATTCACACATATAAACACATTATTTTATGGGAAAGCTTAAAGCTGAAAACCCCCAAATATCTGTATGTTATATGTCATATTTATCATGTAACAATCATCATACATAGCTCCTCACAAGCTCTTAGTACAATCTACAATTGCTACACCCTAAACAGGTCCGATCTAGCAAATCACATGCTCCAATCTCTGCCACCTGCTAGCCTGCCTCTATTGCACAATCACTGCTGAAGAATGGCTCTGAATGAACTTCAATTAGTCCAGCCTTGCTCACATAATCCTCATTGGCATCTCCATCAATGTGTGGTGCAAAATCATGCACCAGTATAGTCACAACTGATATTCACACTGCTCTTTCACTTATCTCTTATCTGGTCTCCACTGAAACTGTCCATGCACTGTAGTTAACTGATGTATTCTTTAGTTGATTAATGAGTTAATAATTAGTGAATTAATCCATAATTAATTCACACCACTCTCACTAGTGTATCAATCAGTTAGACTAGATACAACTAGCTCAACTATGTTTAACTCAGTTAAACTGAACACAACTCCATGAACTTCCTCAATCAACTCCACCAAACTCTCTCACATGAGTTCTAATGGAAGTCTCCATGCAATAGCTCCAATTAACCCTCAGGAATAGTGTAATTCCTTTTGTCAGCTCCTGTGCCACATCTGTGCTCTTAACTAAAGTGCTCCAAGAGAATAAGATAATGTTTATAGTCCATATATTATTAAGAGCTAATAGTATTCGACATATCTATTTTTAGACTAGCAATCTAAAAATAGATTCTGCCCAATATGTCTAAAAATATAAGTCCATCTATTTTTCCAAGTTGACCAACCATCCACAAATAGCATCCTGTAACTCATGGAATATGATCGACATGTCTAATAATAGACATAGTCTAAAAATAGACTTTGCGCCAAAAATAGCCTGCGGGCCCACTTAGTGAAGGCGACTTCTTTCCACTAAGATCATCATCTTGTTGCAATCTCAACAAGACTAAGATAGAGTAGGCTAGGCTAGCCTGAGCTAGAGTAGGTTATCATAGGATAAAGTAGACTAGCCTAGAGTGGGCTAGGCTAGGCAAAGATACACTAGAGTGGAGAAGGCTATGCTATAGTAGGCTAGGCTAGATTAAACTAGACTAAAGTAGGCTACACTAGGCTAGAAAAGGCTAGAGTAGTCTAGGCTAGCATAAACTAAGCTAGGCTAGGCTACAATAGGCTAGAATTGAATATGCTAGAGTAGGCTAGGCTATGATATAATTAGCTAGGATTGGTTATGCTAGGAAAGAGTAGGCTTGGCTATGATATGAAAGAGTGTGCTAGAAAAGGTAGAGTAGTATAGGATTCAATATGCTCGAGTAGGGGAGGCCAGGATAGAGTACGCTAGGCTAGATTAAGCTAGGAATGAAAATGCTAGAATAGGCTCAGCTAGGATAGAGTAGGCAAGTCTAGGTTAGGCTAGGAAAGAGTAGGCTTGGCTAGGCTAGGATACAGTAGGCTCATATGCTAGAGTAGGCTAGAAAAGTTTAGGATAGGATACAATAGGGTAGGATAGCCTAGAGAAGGTTATGCTATATTAGGCTAGACTAAAGTAGGCTAGGATTGGCTAATGTAGTCTAGGCTAGGCTAAAGTAGGCTAGTAGGCTAGAGTAGACTAAGCTAGGTAAGCTAGGCTAGAATAGAGTAGGCTAGAGTAGGCTAGGTTATAGTATATTTGATTAGGCTAGGCTAGGTTAGAATGGGGTATCCAAGTGTAATCAAGGCTAGGTTAGGCTTGGCTAAAGTAGGCTAGGGTAGGCTACACTAGGGTAGGAAAAAGTACTCTGGTAGGCTACAATAAGCTAAGGTAGGATAGGTTAGAGTAGACTAGGATAGAGTAGGCTAGGCTAGGCTAAGATAGAGTAGGTAAGGCTAGGATAGGGTAGGATATCCTAGAGTAGTCTAATCTAGGAAAAGTATTAACACTGGAAAATCGGCCAAGCAAAGATGACATTATTAAATGTGAGGAAGAAGGATTTACAGAGCTGAGGCACATTAGAGAATCTGAAAAGTTTCAAAGGAGGAGGAATTGGCATTCATGACCAAGGCATAACTCAGCCATTGGAGGTTGTGAAGAGAGCTCGCTACGCAGGTTTGGGATATGCTGAAGGAGAATGTTCGAAGATGTTAGAAGTTCTCACTACATTGTGGAAACCGTCGAGGAGAGAAAATGATGGCAACTCTTCACCATCATCTTATGGTAGTGCATGTTGTAGAGAGAGAGTTAAGGCAAGCTCTCATCGCCATAATTAAATCAAAGGAAAACAAAGATTGTTGAACTCATCAAGGAAAAGGATTGATGGGAACACTTCACCATCATCTCATGGAAGTGCATGTCGCAATAGAAGAGCAGAGGCAAGCTCTCATCAGCATGATCGCACTAGAGACCACTAGGAAAGGTATAACAAGTCTCGATATTCGCAAATTGATTTTGATTATAAGCATGTTGCTAATCATGAACGTATATCATGGAATAAGAAAATTTGTCATTTTTGTGGTGTATATAACAATGTCATTGCTGAGTGTTGGGAAAGAATGACAACACAAAGGAGGATGCGGTCCTTCCTTGCGGATCTCCGCAGGTCCTGCACTAAAAACGTGCGGACCGCGGGTAAAAAAAAAAAATTTGTGTAAAAAAAGTTTCGGCCTTTTGCTTTTGGCCTCCTCATTGGCTTTGCATGCCCACGGATCTCTGATCCTTCCTTAGCTCCAATACCAATTTGTTGGAGAGACAGAGGATTCAATCACACAAATAAACATAATATTTCACACACGAACAATGAGCTGCTGCTCTTCAATTAATCACAAAACTCTGAATCATAAAACTCTCTTACTCTCTTAAAACAATGAACCCGTGAAGGGTATTTAATCTAATTAACATGCACACACTGTCACTCATAACTGAACTTAATCAACTTGCTTAACTCACTGTCTAACTCGCTCACCAAATCTAACTGTAACTCAACTCAACTAACTCCACTTAACTATTTGTCTAACTTCTGCATGAGGAAGGAATTATATATTTTAACAGGTAACCTGAGTCGAGAAGTCGAATAAAAAATGCCACAAGTTGTCGCGACGACAGCGGGGTAGACACCATAGCGTAAGATACCATTTGTGTTGAATCTCAGATACGCGTTGCTCCATCTTTCTGCTTTGAATTTCTAATAAAACAAAAACAAAATACAACAGGGCAGGTTTAAAAATTCAAAATTCAAAGTTGAATGGAGAATCCCACGCGCCAATATAAAATTCAAAATTTGAAAGAGATTAGTATTAATGGTAACTTGACAACGCTGTTGTAGCCAAATCCACCACGAAATCCACTCGAATAATTAACTGGTCGACATAAAGTGAAAAGGACATCGACATTCTCTTTTGACAGGAAGCATAGGTTTTCCGACGGGTAAAGTTTCCGGGGTAAATCGCAGCCTCGCTAGAGTACTCCTAAGAATTACATTCATCTTTATTAACACCCAAGGCTCCATTAACACCTACTAAAAATATTAATACCAAATATTCACCTAATTTATATAAGTCCAAACTCGGTGAAAATGTTGGAAGTGGAAGAAAAAACCCTTATACACTCTAGTCTAATCATCACATTGGATAATAGTCATTAATATAAAAATTAATGTCATAATAATAGGATCTGACAAGGGGACTAGTCACGGCCATCACTTTCACAAAATGTACAAACAGAAACCCTTATACACTATAGCCTAATCATCACATTGGATAATACTCATTATTATAAAAATTAATATCATAATGATAGAATATGACAAGGTGACTAGTCACGGCCATCACTTTCACAAAAAGTGCAAACAGTTACCAGTCAAAAGGAACGTGTCAATATTATGAATTAAACGAAGCTTCCCACTCCATTTCCGCTTCGTAGAAAAAGCCACCACTCCATTAAAAGCCGGCAGACAGTTACCCATCGCCCATCATTTTTAGAAAATGACCTACCTCACTCAACTACCAGTTATCTCAGTTGATTTAAAAGCCAGCAGACAGTTACCCATCACCACCATTTTTAGAAAATGACCTGAAAAAACAACGTTTAAATATTTTCAAAAGGAAAACACAATAATGAGTTTATTTTTCAAAGCAAAAAAGAACATTTACTTCAATTTGGTAGAAAAATAAAAAAACGTTATTTCAAAAACCTCAAGCAGTCTCTCCATCCTCACTACCATGCAACGGTCATTCCAATTATCCTCGTTGATTTAAAACGTAGCAAATAGTTACCCATCTAAATAATTATCATCCATTAAATAAGAAATCTAGATTTAAAGCTCATGACACAACGATGTGATTATTACATATTACATCATTATTCTAAAAATAGCACCTTCCAACTCCACTTCAATTCCTTTAAAAAACGCCCACTCCATCCATGTTTCTTATTTTGGAAAAATAAGCCACTCCCTCCATCGTGACACAATGACGATGTTTCAGTTTTCCATAAAAATCTATCGATCCCTCTGGGGTCATCAATTGCCGAAAACGACGGGACCAATTGCACGGTTGGATTTATCTGTTAAAGAATTGATATATCACTATCAAGACGGTTATATATCAATATCAGTATCATAACAAATCAACCGAAAAGGGAGAGACTATTGCCGAAAACGAGAGACCAATTGCCCACTCCTGCACGGTTGCACTGATAGGGAATCTCTAGGAAAGGGTTGTTAAAAAAAAGAGGCATATACACGTTGAAAGCTTTTGCTCTTTAAATGGTTGTTCAAGAAACGATATATATCCGTTAATAGATATATATCCGTTTAAAGCAACAATATATCAAAATATATAGAAGATTGCAAAAATATTATCATTTGGTCTGGGTGCTTTGAATTCCTCCTCTTCATCATGTCTATGTCTTGTGTGATTTGGTGTGCATCTGGGTTTGTGTGAGTCTCAGTGTATTCAAGTAGGTCATGTTATATTATGTGACAGGAGATAAGGCGAACAGTTTCCCAACTTCAAAGGAATGGTGGCAGAGCAACAGTCACTGTTCTATCTCAGTAATGGATTCTTTTAATTTCAGGTATATATTATTATTTCATTTCCACTCTGCTTTTGTCCACTAGCTGCATAGATCTTTTTAATTTCATTGCGAATTATCAAATCTCATGCGAATTATTTGCTTTATCTCAAATGTCATGCATTCCATTCATTTATGTAAAGATTGTTCGAGGGATCTGTTCGATTAGTTTATGGATAGGAACAAGCTGCGCTGAGCTGGTAAAGCATGATCATTGCTCCTCGAATCCTTCAATTACAGGCATGTTTTCCTTCAACTCTTCTCTCAAGGAAAACCCTAGTCATTTCGTTTCAGGTTTTATTCTTTTAATCTTTTCAACCTTGTAATGATGGGAAGTGGGGCTTTCTATTTCAAACCGCACCAGAAATATTTTCTTTTATTTTTTGGATGTATTTTCTACCACTACGATTCTTGTTCCATCTTCGTTCCCATACTTAGGTCCACTGGGCTTCATTGGAGTGTTCCGAGGAGAAAAACTAGACGATTAAACACTCTAGTAAGGATTAACGTCTTATCATAAGGAATTAAGCGTTCAATTCTCCTGGTTCCATCTTAGTCAATTCTCTTAGGGGTCAAACTCCCATACTTTGCGTGTTTGTGGGAGAAAAAAAAAATTACTGTACACGATTAAGGTTTCTGATTATATATCCCAAAATCTATGGAGATTAATGCTTCAAAAGGTTTTTGGTTTTTAAAGTACCCATGCCAAATTCGAAGTGTGTATTAAAACACTATACAGTAAGGAATGGGAGGGTGAGGTTGCAACGATGGGAAAGGTCGATTTCTGTGCGCTGAATCTATATAACATGTGTATCCTAAAGATATATATATATGGAACCCAACCCAAACCAACTTTTATATATATATAAACACCTTTCTGGAAAAAGAAAGTATTGCCCGAACTAGAAACCCGCCATGCATTTTTCTATGAAAAGTATACCACAGAAAGGAGAGAGGACTCCGCAAAAATATTCACCTGACTTCGTGTGGGACTTCTCCGTCATTAGCTGTTGCAACAACTTTAACATCTCTCAGAGGAGCATTTTTAAGCACAATCCTTTGACTTTGAAGCATTTGTTTAAGTTATGTCGCCTTTATTAAATCATCGTAGTATGTCAATTTACAATGTACCGTTAAAATTAAAGTTCAAATTTCCAATGCGTTTTTGGTTTCTCCATTAGTATGGGGAGATGTAAAAAGTAGTTTTTGGTTTCTCCATTAGTATGGGGAGATGTAAAAGGTAGTTTTTACTGTACATGTAGTTTTTGTGTAATTTTATTGTAGTTTTATTTTATTTAAATTAATTAAATTTCACTACCAATTTTTTTATTTAAATAAAATTCTCACTTATGTAGTTTGATCTGAGTATTGTTTTTAATTATTAAAATGAGGTGGTGTAATTCTTTTATTTAAATAAGATTCACACTTATGTGGTGTTGTTTTGTTGAGTATTGTTTTTAATTATTAAAATAGGTTGGTGTAATTTGTCACTCTCAAAATCATTCTTTCATAGTTTCTCATTTTTATCATTAAATTTAATTTCTCCGACCATATAGTTTGGATTAAATGGGTTTTCCCAAAAATATATGTGAATTATGTTTTTATATTTAGTGAATATGTTTTAGTTTATATCTTCTAATTTTATATCTAAAAATTTGCTTTTATATAATTATTATAGTTATATTTTTATTATTAAATTAGATATAAATGCATATCATTTTTTTTAAATAATTTTGGTTGTAATTTTTTTTATTAATATTATATTTTTTATTTTCAAATCATTTTTTCTTTATAATTTTTTTTATTATTTTAAAATTTAGATAGTTAATATGTTATTAAGTTCTATATTATAATATATTTTTTAAATAAAATAATGTAATACTTTTTTTCATTAATTATACATAACATAAAGTAATATTATTTTTCTACTGAAATATATATTATTCTACTAAAATTTATATTATAAGATTATATAGTAATGTAAATGTTTGTTAAGATTAATTTTAAATATATGTTTCATTCATGTTGATGTAAACATTCTTATAAATTTGAATAGGGCTTAATAGGGTTTAATTAAAATAAGATAATGTATAATGAAAATATGTTTGAATTATATAATATAGAATGATAATGCTTTTATAATTAAATCTATATTATAAAACAAAATTGTAATGTAAACACTTTTTAAGATCAATTTTGAATATATGATTCATTAATAATCTTATATATATATATATAGATTGACTGAGAGTAGGCTAGGCATGTATACTAAGTTAGGCTTAGGCTAGAATAGACTACCTTAGAGTATACTAGCTTAGGCTACGCTAGGCAAGAGTAGGCTAAAGTAGGCTAGGCTAGGCAAGGCTAAAATAGAGTAGGCTATGGTAGGCTAGGTTAGGTTAGGCTAAAATAGGCTAGAGTAGGTTAGGCTAGAGTAGGTTAGGCTAGAATAGTCTACGCTTGAGTAACCTAGGATATAGTAGGCTAAGCTAGCCTGTAGTAGGATAGACTAGGCTAGTCTAGGCTAGATTAAACTAGAGTAGGCTAGAAAACATTGGGATAGCATAGGTTAAGCTAGGCTAAGGTAGAGTAGGCTACGAGAGACTAAACTATAATAGTATAGTCCACACAAGGATATAGTAGGTTAGACTAGTCTAGGTTAGTATATAGTAGGCTATCGTAGAGTAGGCTAGACTAGTAGGATAGAGTAGGCTAAGCTAGACTAGGGTAGGCTAGGTTAGGCTAAGATGGAGTAAGCTAAGTTAGGATAGAGTAGGCTAGGTTAGGCTAAGGTGATGTAGGTTAGGCTAGGCTAGGCTAAAGTATGCTAGGCTAGGCTAAGTTAGGCTAAAGTAGACTAGTAGGCTAGAGTAGGTCAAGCTAGGCTAGGTTAAATTAGACTAGGGTAGATTATACTAGGCTAAGATAGAGTACGATAGCCTAGAGTTGGCTAGGCTACGCTAGGATAGATAGAAAAGGCTAGGCTAGGCTAGTCTAGGCAATCCTAGCATAGGTTTGACAATGCGAGACTAGGCTAGGATAAGCTAGGATAGGCTAGAGTATGCTAGGATAGATTACGCTAAGATTGAATAGGCTAGAGTAGGAAAGGTTAGGATAGAGCAGGCTAGGCTAGGCTATGCTAGGCTCTATTATACTAGGAAAGAGTAGGCTAGGATAACCTAGGATAGAGTAGGATGGAATTGGTTGCATGAACATTACTAAAATATTTTAATGGGGTCAGACGTTTATGTTTAACAGGGATATTTGGATGGATGTTGAACACCTCCCCATGAACATCAATGTCCTTGGTGGCATCTTTCACCACCTCCGAAGAATTTGGGCCTCTAACCTCATGCCTCCTGACCCTATGTATGAACTGTAATATGTGGCTATGTGGACCTGACCTCTGGTATGTCTCGTTCAACCTAGTCATGTTATCCAACATCAAAGACAATACAAGATGAGTCAGTGAATTGGCAAGGATATTATTTATCTCTATTGTGATATGTGTATGACAGGTCGTAACATCCTCTAATGTGATATGAGTTTCAGTGTCATCCCACAGAGGGATTGATGCTAAATCTAATCCTTAGCTTTGTCCTATTGAGGACCTGTAAATCATAAACATAAGTTAACATATACATAATTAACAAACTAGAATCATAATAACATATACATTAATTTCAAACACGTCAGTTGAAGAAAATTTCAATACATAAACAGATAAAGTTTAAAGAGGATTTAAAAATGAAAGAGGTGTACCTGAAATGGGCAAAGAAGGTCCACTAGATGTAGCATGGTCATCAACAGACACATAAACACTGCCTCTGACACTTTGACTGGTATTAGAGGTAGACTCTATGATGGGAACATGAACTCTCAGTGGGCTAAGTGATCTATCAGGAACCCGGCCACGTATAATAGGACCTCTCACACTACCATGGTCTGCAGTTGGGGTACATATATGGGATGCATAAACATATTGTGTATAATACATATAAACTAATTCAAGATTTTTTTTTGAAAAAAGAAGCATTTCTAAACTCAAGCAAAATAATCTAGCATGAAGTCCTAAACTCTAGAGTCTATTTTTTGATAATTTATCAACCAAAGTACATTGAGTTCCTTGTAAACACAATCGAAATAAGTGATCAAATATACCATCACAAATTTTCTCCTTGAGTCTAAATGATTTTATTTACTAAGACCAAATACACTTTCATGATGTGTTTAATGTATATATCATTGATACATTGTTGAAACATGAACATATATATATATATATATATAGTTATATTATGTTATATTATGTTATAGTTATTCACAATGTACATGTTACACTACGTTAAATATTATGAACTATGTTATGTTATGTTGAACTATAAGGTTATGGGTTGAGTTACAATAATTTATTCTACCCTTTCTTTTCTCATGGAAGAAATTGATTTTTCCCAAAATAAACCAACCAATTCGGTCTCTACCCAAGTTGTCCAGGGCTCTAGGAACTAGTAACTCAACCCACCAACCTGGATCCAAGTACTAGTAACTCAACCCATCAAGGGCTCTAGAGTTTTTTTTCCAAACCTAGGCTCTACGACTAGTAAGTAAACCCAAGTTTTTTTAGGGATTCCATAGAGTTTTTTTCAACCCACAACCATAACGGGTCATGAGAACCAACCTGAAAAAAATCAAGTGGGAAAAACCCACAACATCATAGCTATCTAGGAAACGATAAGGAAAGGCTAACACCACTATCAATCCAAGAAGATATCCATGCTATTGACAACACATAACTAGAAAACCACATGCATCTACCATGCATCTATAAATCAGCAAGGAAATCACATATGCAACATGTTACCTTCAAAGCAATCCAGTTGTATATTTTGATCCACCTGTTCCCTTGTGCTTTCCTACTTTCCTTTGCCTTCTTTCTCCAAATTTGATGTATGCCAAACTGCTCCAAGGGTTCTCCAAGAAAACTGTAAGTGTGCAAGAGTATGAGAGAGAGAGAGAATATAAGAGAGCTCCAAGATAGAGCTGAAAGAAGGTTGTAAATTGATCCTCATAATCCTTTTTATCATTGAGGCCTCTAGTTTCTTCAATTTTCTTTCAATTTCCTCTCATGAAAATATGTGACCTTACACCTTCCTTTTCTCCAGTTTTACTTTATTTCATAAATAAAATTTCAATTAATGTCACTTTTCCTTTACCAACTCCTTTGTAGATTTCCACAACCATTAATTAATCACTGGTGATACACAATCACTATTTTTTACTCAACATTCAACTTGAAATACATGTCTCATGACCTTGGTCTTATTTTTTATTTACATAGGAAATCAACCAGGGGTTGTTACACCTTAGCTCCTAAATAATTATTTAAGTCATTCAAACCTCTAAAGAAGGTTTTGAGGCATCGAAAACTCTAAAGATAGATTTTAAGCATCTAAATAAGGACATTCTATAAATGCGCCAATTTTTTCTCTAGGACCTAATTCATAACCTTCTTACCTAGATCACTTCCAAGGCCCTTGGACACATACCAACTACATAAATCCACTTAGTAGCATTGAATCCTCCAATAATAGGGAAAGGATGCCCTCAAAGGGCCATTTTTTATTGTTGGGGGCATTTAAGGAGCATTCAACTTATTTACCTATAGCTTACCATGTTCGTTCATGAAGGGCTTTTTCAAATTGTGAAAAATAAATTCAATATGTCATTGATACTAGGTGAGGGGGTAGTGATGAGGAGTAGGGGAGAATTATTTTTAATATGGAGTATAAAAATTAGTATTCAATAAAAATGAAGGATATATACTAAAAACATGGGTTATTTCTATTTAAGAGATTTATAGGGATGGGATTCAATTGAAGTATTTTAGGAGTTTTTTGTCAATATATAGCGAGGTTATGGATTTTGTTTAATATCCCATGAATATAGGAACTTTGGTATATCTTTACTAAGTGGATACCATGTGGAGGCATCCTTCCTTACTTTGGATGGATAAAGGCTTCCATTGTGGCCTAAGGTACATGTTTCTTCTCCTTAGAAATTATAAGGCCCCGTGTACCTTAGGTGGAATTATTGGTCGTAAAATGTTTAAATTCTTTCTTTAGGGCCTAAGAAAATTTTTTCCTCATCCAACCATGTTTAGGGAACCGTGACCAAAATCTAATGCTAAAAAACTTACAATAAGGTCCATATCACTTATAAATTCCATATAAAGGTCTTATGTGGTGGTCCAAATCCTTATTCATGTCTTTTTAACCTAATAAGCTACATTCAAAGCTTGAGGTTTTCTTTTCCTCTCTTAACCGTGGTCAAGGAAATGAAACTCGTGCTTAGAGATCAAACCTTCTAATGATTCCCACATACCAACTAAGAGGGATAAAATACCCTCAAGATGTTATACAAGGTGGTTTGAGGCCTTATTATTGAAATTGAATATCTAGGAGCTCCACTTACATCCTGATGATTGATGTTCCTCCATTGACCATGTATATTGCCTAATCACTTATGCTTGGTGATCAAATCCTCCTAGTGGTTTTTATCATCAATACCTACACTTGGAGTATATGGATATGCTCAAGTGTTCATGTGTAGTGGATCAAGGTGTCGTTATTGAACATTAATTCCTATTCCTTTATTATGTTTTTTTCTTGACATATGAATCTTAAAATCTATATATATATTTATTTCTTCTATAATTTTTCACTTAACCATTTAATGAAAAAAACTATATGTTGCATTAGAAGAGATTTAAATATACCATTTAAAAAATATTGTTTGATAATCTTAAGACCCTTTTACTTATCATTAATGGAAGGCCTTGTAGTTTAAAATATATAATGAATTCTTTGATTTCATAAAATATAAAATTAAAAGTAGAATTTTTGAAAAAAAAAAATTGGGCAAAAGAACAATGTGTTTTCTATAATTATATAATTTATAAGGAAGCCGAGTTGTTTAGGTAGTGAAAACTAGCACGTAAACACATGCAATATATTTTCCAAGAAAAATAACATAATAATTTTAGGAAAATTCAAATTTCATGTGATCATACACAGTTTCTATATAAATAAAAATTATATGTTTGGAAAGCTAATTCATTTTCATTTTTTACACCAAAACTAGTAGGTAAATATGTGCATTATTATTTCCAAGAAAAATAACATACTAATTTTAAGAAAACTCAAATGTCATGTGGTCATACATAGTTTTTATATAAATAAAAATCATATGTTTGGAAAGCTAATTCATTTTCATTTTTACACCATATTCATATTAGTTGTGGAAGTGCCTCAAACCAACCCTCCAAGTTAATTGATTTTTGTTTTTCCATGTTTGCATTACGACTAATGTGCATGGCATACCATCATTAAGATGCCCCCACCATACAACGTATAAATCAACAAATGGATATGCATATTATAAGAACCTTGTAGCTGGTAATCTCCCATTTTGTAATCATCAAGATATTTGTAATTTATATCACAATATCATGACACTAGAACTCTGATGTTTTTCATAAAGAGTCAATACACCTATGATTTTCCTCTCATCATGGGTTGCATGGGGGATAACCTTTGGTGAAAGGAGGTTGGGCCACCATTCCCATACAAATTTATTAGAATAGAAAAATTTGTTTAATATAATTTTGTGTAACATATAATTTATGGAGTGATCCTTTCATGGGAGGAAATATGTGAAAACAATGGCCAAGAAAGACTTCTGTATTGACATGTATTGGTGGTTTTGGTATATGGCATTTTTTTCAAACGATTATTTTTATAATTTTATTGTACAACTATATTGCATGGAATTAATAACACTTTTTGAATAATAAATTCTAAAATTACTAAAAATATAGAAGTGTTTTTTTCATCATTTCTTTATTTTTTATTAAAAAATATAAAACCTCGTATTAGTTTGTATAGGGAAAAATATGACCAAACCCTTTTTACTTGGTAGCATGGGTTGAATTGATATTTTGTAAATATGTGAAGAAATGAAGTGGTGATTTTAAGAATAAAACAATAAGAATTAACCATTTTATGATATAACCAACTATGCTTAATTATTTTACAATTATAGGATATATCTTGTGCCTTAGTATCTCACAAATATTCCAATTTTCCCCTAAATAATAACTTCTTATACAAATTCTCTTTTATCTAATCATCGAACTTCAAAATAAATAAATAAATAAATATATATATATATATATATATATATATATATTTAATTCTCTTGTATCTAATTATTCAACTTTAAAATAAATATTTTTACTTTTTCATCTTAAAAAATAAATATTAACATAAATAAATATGTCATAAATTCTAAATATAATGTCAAAAAAATAATAACAAATAATTTCATGAGACATTTAGGAAATGTAGAATAAATTGGTAGCAATACTAATATATATAATACTCCTAACATTTGTTTGTACAAGTACCTTAATCTTAACCTAGTTTACTTATTTCATTGATTTTGGATATATAGATGCTTGCACTCTTGGTGTTTTGTGTATATAAATACCTATGCTCTTCATGTGTGTGTATGTATATTCTTAACTTCCTTAACATTCATTTATGCAACCATCCTAATCTTAACCTATTTCACTTTAATCTTAATCTGCTTTAGTCATTTTACTAAATTTCAATGTAGATTAATTATAAATAAAATTTACATATTGCATTAATTTAGCATATCTGAAATTTTGTTAAAAAACCATAAAAATGAAAAAAATATGAAATAAATTTTTAAAAACCAATCATATTTTAACACAAAAAACCTAAAATAACCTTTTTTAAAAATCAATCATATTTTAACATTTTTATGGAATTAATTATATTTTGATTTTTGAACATTTGATTAAAATTATTTATAATTAATTTATATTTATTTTATTACAACTTAAATGTTTTGAGTGAAGTTTAAGAAAATTTCAGCATATATCTTTAAAAAAACACAACAAACTTTCACAATCATATTTAAAAAATTTATCCAAAATTTAAAGAATTATATCCTCCTTCACCAATAAAGATATGTAATACATTTTTATTTTTATAAATAAATAAAAAAACATTTAAATCCTATGAATAATCCATGAAGTCAAGTATTTATTTATGCATTCCATGCATTAACTGCCGCGATCAAATAAACATAGTTCCGGGATCAGGCCTCATACTTTTAATACCGTAAAGTATTTCACCATACCATAACTCATACATCGATTTGCACCAGCTAAAACAGATGCCATAATACAAACATGTGCAAATATAATCATCATATTCCTAATACTTAGTAAAATAAAGCATCCGCATATTATAAAGTTTGAACGGAAACCAACAGTCTGCAACCATTAACGCAGATCAGGCACATATGATACCACAGAGAGTAACCACCAGTGCTGATAGAGTCATGGACCAGAGACAGGCTCGCTTGGATTTAGCAAGCTGGCTTGCTGTCGATCTCATATAATTTTCCCATTGACCGCAGTGTTATCACAGAGGAAGCTATCCAATAGGAGGTCTCCACGGAAATGGCTGAAATCGATGTTTCTTTAGGGAAGTATGTATTCAAGATTAATTAGACCTCTGCAAATAGCTTTCCTACACTGAAACTGTTGTCGATGTTAAAAATACCAAGCTTGGTAACATGAGTGAAGAAGTCGAATAAAAAATGCCACAAGCTGTCACGACGACAGCGGGCTAGACGCCAGAGCGTAAGACACCATTTGTGTCGAATCTCATCTACGCCCTGCTCCAACTTTCTGCTTCAAATTTCTAATTAAAAAAAAAAAATACAACAGGGCGGGTTTAAAAATTCAAAATTCAAAGTTGAATGGAGAATCCCGCGCGCTAATATAAAATTCAAAATTTGAAAGAGAATAGTATTAATGGTGACTTGACAACGCTGTTGTAGCCAAATCCACCACGAAATCCACCCGAATAATTAACTGGTCGCCATGAAGTGAAAAGGACATCAACATTCTCCTTTGACAGGAAGCATAGGTTTTCCGACGGGCAGCGTTTCCGGCATAAATCGCGGCCTAGCTAGATTACTCGTAAGAATTACGTTCATCTTTGTTAACACCCAAGGCTCCATTAACACCTACTAAAAATATTAATACCAAATATGCACCTAATTTATTCAAGTCCAAACTCGGAGAAAAAGTTGGAAGTGGAAGAAAAAACCCTTATACACTCTAGTCTAATCATCACATTGGATAATATTCATTAATATAAAAATTAATATCATAATAATAGGATTTGACAAGGCGACTAGTCACGGCCATCACTTTCACAAAAAGTACAAACAGAAACCCTTATACACTATATCACATTGGATAATACTCATTAATATAAAAATTAATATCATAATGACAGGATTTGACAAGGTGACTAGCGACGACCATCACTTTCACAAAAAGTGCAAACAGTTACCAGTCAAAAGAAACGTGTCAATCTTATGAACTAAATGAAGCTTCCCACTCCATTTTCTTTCCATAAAAAGGCAACCACGCCACCTCACTCAACTAGCAATTATCTCAGTTGATTTAAAAGCCAGCACACAGTTACCCATCACCCATCATTTTTAGAAAATGACCTACCTCACTCAACTACCAGTTATCTCAGTTGATTTAAAAGCCAACAGACAATTACCCATCACCATCATTTTTAGAAAATGACCCGAAAAAACAACGTTTAAATATTTTCAAAAGGAAAACACAATAATGAGTTTATTGTTCAAAACAAAAAAAGAGCATTTACTTCAGTTTTGTAGAAAAATACTTTACTGTTATGCTTTTTGCTCGCACCATAAGCTGAGCATATATGTAAAGGATGGATTTTTTCCTCTTATGTGGTGGCCATTCCCATATTCACTGCTCTATATTTCCAATGGGAGTATTTCTCTATTGGCCAATATATGTGGTTTTCTGGCTATCCTCCAACAGTTTGAGATTATTTTGACTATGTACTGCTTATATTTTTAATATAAACAACGTTTTTTTCTTCTGAAAAAAAAAAAAGAAAAATAAAAAACGTTATTTCAAAAACTGCAGCAGTCTCTCCATCCTCACTACCATGCAACGGTCATTCCAATTATCTTCGTTGATTTAAAACGTAGCAAATAGTTACCCATCTAAACAATTATCATCCATTAAATAAGAAATATAGATTTAAAGCTCATGACACAACGATGTGATTATTACATATTACATCATTATTCTAAAAATAGCACCTTCCAACTCCACTTCAATTCCTTTAAAAAACACCCACTCCATCCAGGGCCGGAAATTGACGTCCTACCGGACGTATTTTAATTTTGAGGACGTATTTTACGGTCATGCAAAAATTGTGCACGTCAAACCTGACGTGTAAAATTCATTGAGTCCTGTCATTTTGACGTTCTCAAAATTATTTATTATATATTATAATTCACACTGGGAATTTCTATATGATCTGATAACTTACCAATAATAATAATTATCTACAATGTACACACTGCACAGTACAAGCCACAGCCACTGTGACAACTTTCCAATTCGTTCCATGATTTTTCTATTTACTAATTTCCAAATAAATTGACCAGACTGCTTTACTGCTTTGTCATCTTGTTCCATAAATTTGCTGAAGAATTTGTCATCTAGTTCCATACTTTTCTCTACTTACTAATTGCCAAAAGTAGTAACGATTAACATCGCTCAATATATCACAGATTCACATACATTTTTTAATTTACCCTACCCGACTGCACTATTAAGAATTTGTAGAAGACTGCATTGTTGAAGAAGTTGTGGTTGAAGTGTGCATTCTGTATCGATCGGAAGTGTTAGTGTTGTCAGCCTAATCTCCGAAGTGTTACTGCGATCAGCCTAATCTAACCAGCGTGGGGACCATCTTAAACTAAGGTAAGGTTGGTAGCTTGAGCTTTGATGCATGTTCAAATTCAAGAGAAAAATGTGTGAATTTTATTTCTTTTATTTCATTTCATTTGTATTTATTCTATTTTGTTAATATTTTGTTGGTTATAATACATTAATAATTTATAATAATAAAAAATTGCATATAATTCTGCACATGTTATATCTGTCCACAAAACAAAATTATGAGTTTTTTGGGTCAATAATTAAATTAATTTATTATATAACTTGCTCTAGTGTTTTTGAAAACTCTGTATTGCTAATATTTTTGCAATAAGAATTGTAGTAATACACCAATAAGTTGTATACTGAAACATTCTTGTAGAGGCTCAGAAAATTTTCACCTTGAAGGCACACATTTAGACAACTCAGACTTTTGATAGGGACAATTTCAAGTAGATTGCAAACTATGGTAGATTTTAAATTTCAGTGTAAAATGAACTCGGTATAAATGCGCTGAAAGTGGGAAGGATGGAATATCCAATGCTACTAGTTTAGTTTATGAAAGGCGGATAATTGAGATAAAACTTAAAATGAAAGGCACGTAAAATTTAAAAACGTCATAAAATTTTCATTTGACAGGCAAAGGGGATTTGAAATTCCAAGCCTGACTCCATCCATGATTCTTATTTAGGAAAAATAGGCCACTCCCTCCATCCTGACACAATGACGATGTTTCAGTTTTCCATAAAAATCTATCGATCCCTCTGGACCTGGCGAGCCTTATTTCAGCTGCCATAGGGCCATTAATGCGCCCAGGCAAGAAATGCCCGCCGTCGGTTTTCCATAAAAATCTATCGATCCCTCTGGACCTGGAGAGCCTTATCTCAGCTGCCATAGGCCCATTAATGCGCCTAGGTAGGAAATACCCGCCGTCGGATTAAAGCTGTAGAAGATGGCACGGCGGGCATTTCATGCCTGGGCGCATTAATGGGCCTATGGCATCAATTTCCGAAAAGGACGAGACCAATTGCACGGTTGGATTTATCTGTTAAACAATTCATATATCACTATCAAAACGGTTATATATCACTATCAGTATCATAACAAATCAATCGAAAAGGGAGAGACTATTGCCGAAAACGAGAGACCAATTGCCCACTCCTGCACGGTTGCACTGATAGGCTAAAGTAGGCTATGCTAGGCAAGGCTAAAATAGAGTAGGCTAAAGTAGGCTATGGTAGGAAAGGCTAAAATAGAGTAGGCTATGGTAGGCTAGGTTAGGATAGGCTAAAATAGGCTAAAGTAGGTTAGGCTAGAATAGTCCACGCTTGAGTAACCTAGGATATAGTAGGCTAAGCTAGCCTGTAGTAGGATAGACTAGGCTAGTCTAGGCTAGATTAAACTAGAGTAGGCTAGAAAACGTTGGGATAGGATAGGTTAAGCTAGGCTAAGGTAGAGTAGGCTACGATAGACTAAACTATAATAGTTTAGTCTACACAAGGACATAGTAGGTTAGACTAGTCTAGGTTAGTATATAGTAGGCTATAGTAGGCTATCGTAGAGTAGGCTAGACTAGGCTAGGCTATAATATACTAGAGTAGGCTAGGCTAGGCTAGTAGGATAGAGTAGGCTAAGCTAGACTAGGGTAGGCCAGGTTAGGCTAAGATGGAGTAAGCTAAGTTAGGATAGAGTAGGCTAGGTTAGGCTAGGCTAGGCTAGGCTAAAGTATGCTAGGCTAGGCTAAGTTAGGCTAAAGTAGACTAGTAGGCTAGAGTAGGTCAAGCTAGGCTAGGTTAAATTAGACTAGGGTAGAGTATACTATGCTAAGATAGAGTACGATAGCCTAGAGTTGGCCAGGCTAGGCTAGGATAGAATAGACAAGGCTAGGCTAGGCTAGTCTAGGCAAGGCTAGTGTAGGTTTGACCAGGCGAGACTAGGCTAGGATAAGCTAGGATAGGCTAGAGTATGCTAGGATAGATTAGGCCAAGATTGAATAGGCTAGAGTAGGAAAGGTAAGGATAGAGCAGGCTAGGCTAGGTTACGCTAGGCTCAGTTATCCTAGGAAAGAGTAGGCTAGGATAACCTAGGATAGAGTAGGACGGAATTGGCTAGGATAGATTAGACTAGGTTAAAATATGTTAGCGTGGCCTAGGTTAGGAAAAGTTAAGCCAAGCTAGGATAATGTAGGCTACGAAACGATAGGGTAGGCTAGAGTAGAGTAGGAAAAATACTCTATTTTAGCCTTGCCTAGCATAGCCTACTTTACCCTACTCTTGCCTAACGTAGCCTAAGCTAGTATACTCTAAGGTAGTCTATTCTAGCCTAAGCCTAGCTTAGTATACATACCTAGCCTACCCTCAGTCAATATATATATATATATATATATATATATATATATAAGATTATTAAAGAATAATATATTCAAAATTGATCTTAAAAAGTGTTTACATTACAATTTTGTTTTATAATATAGATTTAATTATAAAAGCATTATCATTCTATATTATATAATTCAAACAAATTTTCATTATACATTATCTTATTTTAATTAAACCCTATTAAGCCCTATTCAAATTTATAAGAATTTTTACATCAACATTAGTAAAACACATATTCAAAATTAAACTTAATAAACATTTACATTACTATATAATCTTATAATATAAATTTTAGTAGAAAATTAATATTACTTTATATTATGTATAATTAATGAAAAAAAGTATTACATTATTTTATTTAAAAAATATATTATAATATAGAACTTAATAACATATTAATTACTCCGGATGCGGATGATTAGGTGTGCGCAGAAGCCAACAGGCCCGGTTATGATCCCAACGCATCCCACTTGGGGTGGCCACATGGCCCCCCATGGCAACTTAAATGCGGGGTTTATTGCCCATCTGCGATGTGCATTCATAACTGTTCGCCGCCATCTCCTGTGAATTAGTCAGTACACTAGCTCTCAAATGGCGCATAATCGGTCGAATTCTCCGGATTGCTTCGTCGATGGCCACCGTCCTCTGTCACCTTTGAGCGCGCTCTGCCCGGAAGGCTCTACTTCAGGTGGAGAGAGAACAACTACAGGTCGATGGTGCGCGTTAAATTGCTGTTTGGAAACCGTTCCAGGCTTCCATTACACTCACAGTAACTTCTGTCCGATTCATTTCAATTCTCCAGTTCTTCCTGTTTTTGTTGAAAATTCTTCTGTTATTACTGCTGCTCCCTCCAGAGGTTGGGCGGACTCTCCTGAGGTTTTCATCATGCCCAGACTTAGGCAGCGTATGGCTTGCAGAAAGGGAGCTTCTCGGGGCAGATCCATGGGCGAGCGCCCCCCCCTCAGCCCCAATGTCAACCACCCTTTGGAGCCTTCTGCAAGGCGTCTGGCTCAATTTTCTTCTGACCCTCCTGGTCCTCGCCTTGACTTCCATGATGTGGCGCCTCCTCGCTCTGCCCCTCCGCCCCTTGTTCCTCCTCTACTCCCGCCCCAACCCCACGTTACCACCTCCTCTCCTTCTCCGAGCAGCAGGTTCCTCCGGCAAGCCACGCAACATACTGAGTTGCGCTTCAACCTTGCGTTTGACCACCCTATCTCTGTTTTCCTAACTGTTACATTGAGTGAAGAGCTCCCCTTCCCGCCTGCCTCTCACCCTAGCCACCTGCAGTCTCCTTCGGCTCCTGCCTTTATCCCTCCGCATGGCCCTGAACCTGCTCCTCTCATCCCTTCCTTTGGAGCTCCCACTGTACCCATCCCTTCCTCCTCGGGGCTTTTCAATTTGCAGATGGACGCAGGCCTGACAGAAGAAGAAGAGACCAAGACTGATGAAGGGGACCCGAACAACCAGTATGGCTGCAGAATTGTGGAGGAGCACACTACTTCAGATTAACTGCTCACTCACTTCCGTGACAAGTTTCATGTATGACCTCTGTTTTAACAGTTTTGCTAGCACTAGTGTCTCAATGACTGCTCATAGCAGATATAGCTGCTTGTATTTTTTGTATCTTTGGTATCTTTCTAGCTTTTACATGCACAAAACAGTTAACTCTTCACCGGTTTCCCAGTTACTGGGCGGTGTTATTACTTATTATCGAACTGGTTTCCCGTTTATGGGCAGTTCCATATCTAGACTGATAGTAGCAATCAAGCCCGGTCTCAGGCTTCTTCAGCTGAGCCGTGGCAGTTTTGTAATTTTATGTTCATAATAGAAATAGCGTAATTTAGCAAAAAAAAAAAACATATTAATTATCTAAATTTTAAAATCATAAAAAAAATTATAAATAAAAAATGATTTAAAATAAAAAAATATAATATCAATAAAAAAAATTACAACCAAAATTATTTAAAAAAATGATATGCATTTATATCTAATTTAATAATAAAAACATAACTATAATAATTATATAAAAGAAAATTTTAAGATATACAATTAGAAGATATAAACTAAAACATATTCACTAAATATAAAAACATAATTCACATATATTTTTGGAAAAACCCATTTAATCCAAACTATACAGTTGGAGAAATTAAATTTAATGATAAAATTGAGAAACTATGAAAAAATGATTTTGACAGTGACAAATTACACCAACCTATTTTAATAATTAAAAACAATACTCAAACAAACAACACCACATAAGTGGGAATCTTATTTAAATAAAAGAATTACACCACCTCATTTTAATAAAAGAAAATATTTTTGGTGCGGTTTGAAATAGAAAACCCCACTTCCCATCATTACAAGGTTGAAAAGATTAAAAGAATAAAAACTGAAACGAAATGACTAGGGTCTTCCTTGAGAGCAGAGTTGAAGGAAAACATGGCTGTAATTGAAGGATTCGAGGAGAAATGATCATGCTTTACCAGCTCAGCGCAGCTTGTTCCTATCCATAAACTAATCGAACAGATCCCTCGAACAATCTTTACATAAATGAATGGAATGCATGACATTTGAGATAATGCAAATAATTCGCTTGAGATTTGATATATATGGATATATATTGCAATCACTGCAATGAAATTAAAAAGATCTATGCAGCTAGAAGACAAAAGCAGAGTGGAAATGAAATAATAATATATACCTGAAGTTAAAAGAATCCATTACTGAGATAGAACAGTGATTGTTGCTCTGCCACCATTCCTTTGAAGTCGGGAAACTGTTCGCCTTATCTCCTGTCACATAATATAACATGACCTACTTGAATACACTGAGACTCACACAAACCCAGATGCACACCAGATCACACATAGACGACCAACCTATATCACACAACACATAGACATAATGAAGAGGAGGAATTCAAACCACCCATAGCAAATGATAATATTTTTGCAATCTTCTATATATTTTGATATATTGTTGCTTTAAACGGATATATATCTATTAACGGATATATATCGTTTCTTGAACAACCATTTAAAGAGAAAAAGCTTTCAACGTCTATATGCCTCTTTATTTGAACAACCCTTTCCTAGAGATTCCCTATCAGTGCAACCGTGCAGGAGTGGGCAATTGGTCTCTCGTTTTCGGCAATAGTCTCTCCCTTTTCGATTGATTTGTTATGATACTGATAGTGATATATAAACTTTTTGATAGGGATATATCAATTGTTTAACAGATAAATCCAACCGTGCAATTGGTCTCGTCCTTTTCGGCAATTGATGCCATAGGCCCATTAATGCGCCCAGGCATGAAATGCCCTCCGTGTCATCTTCTACAGCTTTAATTCGACGGCAGGCATTTCTTGCTTGGGCGCATTAATGGGCCTATGGCAGCTGAAATAAGGCTCGCCAGGTCTAGAGGGATCGATATATTTTTATGGAAAACCAACGGCGGGCATTTCCTGCCTGGGCACATTAATGGCCCTATGGCAGCTGAAATAAGGCTCGCCGGGTCCAGAAGGATCGATAGATTTTTATGGAAAACTGAAACATCGTCATTGTGTCAGGATGGAGGGAGTGGCCTATTTTTCCTAAATAAGAATCATGGATGGAGTCAGGCTTGGAATTTCAAATCCCCCTTGCCTGTCAAATGAAAATTTTATGACGTTTTTAAATTTTACGTGCCTTTCATTTTAAGTTTTATCTCAATTATCCACCTTTCATAAACTAAACTAGCAGCATTGGATATTCCATCCTTCCCACTTTCAGCGCATTTATACCGAGTTCATTTTACACTGAAATTTAAAATCTACCATAGTTTGCAATCTACTTGAAATTGTCCCTATCAAAAGTCTGAGTTGTCTAAATGTGTGCCTTCAAGGTGAAAATTTTCTGAGCCTCTACAAGAATGTTCCAGTATACAACTTATTGGTCTATTACTACAATTCTTATTGCAAAAATATTAGCAATACAGAGTTTTCAAAAACACTAGAGCAAGTTATATAATAAATTAATTTAATTATTGACCCAAAAAACTCATAATTTTGTTTTGTGGACTGATATAACATATGCAGAATCATATGCAAATTTTTTTTATTATAAATTATTAATGTATTATAACCAACAAAATATTAACAAAATAGAATAAATACAAATGAAATGAAATAAAATAAATAAAATTCACACATTTTTCTCTTGAATTTGAAAATGCATCAAAGCTCAAGCTACCAACCTTACCTTAGTTTAAGATGCTCCCCACGCTGGTTAGATTAGGCTGATCGCAGTAACACTTCGGAGATTAGGCTGACAACGCTAACACTTCCGATCGATAAAGAATGCACACTTCAACCACAAATTCTTCAACAGTGCAATCTTCTACAAATTCTTAACAGTGCAGTCGGGTAGGGTAAATTAAAAAATGAATGTGAATCTGTGATATATTGAGCGATGTTAATAGTTACTACTTTTGGCAATTAGTAAGTATAGAAAAGTATGGAACTAGATGACAAATTCTTCAGCAAATTTATGGAACGAGATGACAAAGCAGTAAAGCAGTCTGGTAAATTTATTTGGAAATTAGTAAATAGAAAAATCATGGAACGAATTGGAAAGTTGTCACAGTGGCTGCGGCTTGTACTGTGCAGTGTGTACATTGTAGATAATTATTATTATTGGTAAGTTATCAGATCATATGAAATCTAAAATCTCTGTAAAATCTAAGTAAATTTAGAAATTCCCAGTGTGAATTATAATATATAATAAATAATTTTGAGAACGTCAAAATGACAGGACTCAATGTATTTTACACGTCAGGTTTGACGTGCACAATTTTTGCGTGACCATAAAATACGTCCTCAAAATTAAAATACGTCCGGTAGGACGTCAATTTCCAGCGCTGGATGGAGTGGGTGTTCTTGAAAGGAACTGAATTGGAGTTGGAAGGTGCTATTTTTAGAATAATGATGTAATATGTAATAATCACATCGTTGTGTCATGAGCTTTAAATCTATATTTCTTCTTTAATGGACAATAATTATTTAGATGGGTAACTATTTGCTACGTTTTAAATCAACGAAGATAATTGGAATGACCGTTGCATGGTAGTGAGGATGGAGAGACTGCTGCTGTTTTTGAAATAACGTTTTTTATTTTTCTTTTTTTTCAGAAGAAAAAAAAGTTGTTTATATTAAAAATATAAGCAGTACATAGTCAAAATAATCTCAAGCTGTTGGAGGATAGCCAGAAAACCACATATATTGGCCAATAGAGAAATACTCCGATTTGAAAGATAGAGCAGTGAATATGTGAGTGGCCACCACATAAGAGGAAAAAATCCATCCTTTACATATATGCTCAGCTTATGGTGCGAGAAAATAGCATAACAGTAAAGTATTTTTCTACCAAACTGAAGTAAATGCTCTTTTTTGTTTTGAACAATAAACTCATTATTGTGTTTTCCTTTTGAAAATATTTAAACGTTGTTTTTTCAGGTCATTTTCTAAAAATGGTGGTGATGGGTAACTGTCTGTTGGCTTTTAAATCAACTGAGATAACTGGTAGTTGAGTGAGATAGGTCATTTTCTAAAAATGATGGGTGATGGGTAACTGTCTGCTGGCTTTTAAATCAACTGAGATAATTGCTAGTTGAGTGACGTGGCGTGGTTGCCTTTTTATGGAAAGAAAATGGAGTGGTGGCTTTTTCTACGAAGCGGAAATGGAGTGGGAAGCTTCGTTTAGTTCATAAGATTGACACGTTCCGTTTGACTGGTAACTGTTTGCACTTTTTGTGAAAGTGATGGCCGTCACTAGTCACCTTGTCAAATCCTGTCATTATGATATTAATTTTTATATTAATGAGTATTATCCAATGTGATATAGTGTATAAGGGTTTCTGTTTGTACTTTTTGTGAAAGTGATGGCCGTGACTAGCCACCTTGTCAAATCCTATTATTATGATATTAATTTTTATATTAATGAATATTATCCAATGTGATGATTAGACTAGAGTGTATAAGGGTTTTTTCTTCCACTTCCAACTTTTTCTCCGAGTTTGGACTTGTATAAATTAGGTGCATATTTGGTATTAATATTTTTAGTAGGTGTTAATGGAGCCTTGCGTGTTAACAAAGATGAAGGTAATTCTTAGGAGTAGTCTAGCTAGGCCGCGATTTACCTCGGAAACGCTGCCCGTCGGAAAACCTATGCTTCCTGTCAAAGGAGAATGTTGATGTCCTTTTCACTTCATGGCGACCAGTTAATTATTCGGGTGGATTTCGTGGTGGATTTGGCTACAACAGCGTTGTCAAGTCACCATTAATACTATTCTCTTTCAAATTTTGAATTTTATATTGGCACGCGGGATTCTCCATTCAAGTTTTAATTTTGAATTTTTAAACCCGCCCTGTTGTATTTTGTTTTTTTTTTTTTTATTAGAAATTTGAAGCAGAAAGTTGGAGCAGGGCGTAGATGAGATTCGACACAAATGGTGTTTTATGCTCTGGCGTCTACCCCACTGTCGTCGCGACAGCTTGTGGCATTTTTTATTCGACTTCTTGACTCAGGTTACCAAGCATGGTATTTTTAACATCGACAGCAGTTTCAGCGCAGGAAAGCTATTTGCAGAGGTCTAATTAATCTTGAATACATACTTCCCTAAAGAAACACCGATTTCAGCCA
>JAXQQM020086302.1:0-283726 GCA_034641835.2 Pinus albicaulis
ACCCAGGGTTATGTTGAAGCCTAGAAAATCTCTGCTTCAAACATCGGGGAAAACCACCCGGTCGGGACCTTAAGACAGCTCCTTTTCCGTTTGGTATGGTAGCTCCGACTGGATTTAAAGGACCAGTTTCCTTATAACTAAATGGATTGGTTTGGATGGGTGGAAATGGGACTAAATTAATTGAAATAAAACTATCTAATTTAAACTAAATACTGATAAAGAAATTCTAACACTAACCGGGGTAATTATATGTGAATACAACTTAAGATTGTTCCAATTTAACAATAACCATGAAAATGTATTATTATTTAAATTGAAATATGCAGAAACAAATAAAGATAACTCTGTTTAAGAAATTAAAAAGAGTTGTATTAGCATATTGCATTCATCATTGTATACCATCTATATATACTTATGAAAGATAACGTTTCAATTATACTCAGAAATGATATATAAAAGGAAGCGTTGTGAAAACAAATATATATAAATGATAGCAATTTTAAAGTGAATATCATAAGACAAAAGAAATCAACAGTGAAAGGATAGAAATACCTCATTCATCTTGAAGAATTTCAAATGCAATGTGATATTCTAATCCAGTAACTCTGATGAAAAATCAAATTCCAAGGTACATAAATGCAACACTTCAAAGATAATTCTGCATGAAAATCACCAGATGTGATCCTTTTTAAAAATATATAAGACAATGGAGTACAGAAATGCAATCTCCAAGTCAAAAAATATTAAGATCCAGGACCCCTTTCTAAATGCATGAGAAGGGTTTAAATACTACTTATCTAAATCTAAAAATAGTCTTATTACAAAAATTAAGGATTCGGTTCAATGACCATCCTTTTCCTAGGCTAAAATACAGTAAAATTAAAACTAAATCTAACTATCTATGAACTTGATCTTTAAAATTGCAGGCATCTAGCATAGTTTTGAGAGGATGCGGTTGGCCGACTTCAGAATTCAACTGTCCTAAAAAGACAGAGTCGGCAAGCATAGGCGCAGTCTTCTCTGTAGCATTGATGATAAAATTAAGTGCGCTGTGCTGACTGTGTGGCTTCACTAAGTACGCCCAGTATGAGTCCCAATTTAATCTTGTCAGCCCTTGAATTGATTTTTCTCTTTCTTCTGCCTTTTGCCTCCATTCTATTTGCAATTGATGTGCCTGTGGGAGATATCCTGGAACAGTTTCTGGAATCAAGTTAGCTTTGTGTAAATTATCATTTACACAATCAGTAAGAATGTTTGCCACTGTAGCCACCTCCTCTGCTGCCTTTTCTTTGTGCATTTTCCTTTATTTGAGCTTATTGATCTGTTATTAATTTTGCAATTTCATCTTGATTTTTCTTCACCATTTTCTCATATCATACTTTAGCCAAAGTAGTTTCTTTTTAATCGATTTGACCTTTCGCAGTAATTTTTCTCTGTGCCAAACATGCTCCACATATTTTTCCTTACTTAGCATGAAGTGCCTTGAATTTGGTCAATGTTTCCTCATTTTGTCTTACAGTTATTTCAAGTCTTCTTCAACTCCCGACTTTTCTCAAGAAGAGCTTTATGTTTCTCTGAGAACTTTTGACCTCCAACAGCTTCTTCAATAACTTCTAAAAGCTCTATAGAGGATAAATTTTGGCAAACTTACATACCTTATCTTGTGGTAGAAACTGTGTCAATTTTCCCACTTGGATATTTGAACTTGTGAACAGCGTCTAAAACATCCTTTTTCGGTACTGTCCACCCGTGTTTATTTTTCTTCAATGGCTCATCTCTTTTGGTCCATTTTTGTGTGCATTCTGACAAATTCGCATGTTCTCTGGAAAATTCTTTCATAAATTGCTTATTATAAGGTGCATGAGGTTCCGGCAACTTATACATCAGCCTCACGTCTTCCGTGGAGAATGACCCGATTAGCTCTTCAGATGGAGTTTTAAATTGCCTGTCTGAAATATCAGTGTTGTCCAACACCCATTTCACCATGTCCGTATATGGGAGAATCCTTGGCCTTGCCGCTATCCTATGCAGAAATGAACAAGCCAGTTCTTTGAGGGTTGCTTCAGACGTATTACTAGAACCCGCTGTAGCCACAACTTTCATCACCACAGGATTTTCATCCTCTAACAGATTATACATTCCTTCCCAAGTGGATATACTGGCATCCTTATTACAAGCGGTGTCTGCATACAGCACAACCATTTCTTTGCTTTCAGAACTCGAGCTCTTCTCCTTCTTACCCATAGTGTTTAGTGAAAGATTTGTATAGATGTTTGCTCCTTCGTGCCTGCGTTTTACGAGTAAATGAGAGTAATGGCATAAGAAAGGTGATGAGACTGTTTTAAATGTGAAAGCGGATGAAATATAATATTTTAATCGTGAAACGATTTTCAATCCAAACACAATCTCATTTACCATTAATTGTCAATCCAATCATTTAATTTAATCATTAAAGCGCATAACAGATTTGATATATGGGAAGATTGCCTTTGGAAAACGCGCCTACATGAATCTGCGACATTGCGATCTGCGATTTGTTGCGCAATATCGCAATATCGCAATGTTGCAATATCGCAATATCGCAAAATGAAGCCATCACAGTTATGTAAAATAGCGCAAAAGTGAAAATTGCGCAATAGCGCAAAAGCGCACATCGCAAATCTCGCAAAAGCGCAAAATTGAAAATAGCGCAAAAGGTATTCATTAATCACTTCTGTTTTCTGCGCTATGCGATCTGCGACCAATACGCTTATTGTATAGGCTTTTGGGGTCGCATTATCGCAAAAGCGTAAAATCGCATTTTCAGTTTTATAAAAGATATATATCATTTTGCTATGGATTTGCTATTTTGTTTAAAAAGCAATTTTATTGTAATTTATCATAAACTTAAGTGTTTCTTAATGTTATTTCTGAGGGATTTCTATAAGTTTATGATAGAAAGTTTTATTTGAAAAGGAAAACAAATCCTAATTGATTTTTTGGATTTTTTAACTAAGGGTCCCCATTTATTTAGTATTATTACTAATATTAAATAAAAAGGGGGGTTTTTGCTGGTCCCAACAATTGGCGATTCACTGAAAGAAACAGTTATCTCTGAAAAAATAAAATGAACACTATATCTTTAGTAAGTAAATATTTTTAAAGATAATGAAAACTATCTTAGGATAATTCAAATAAAATGTAACTATGAAAAAGAAATAAAAATAATTTCATAATTTCTTTCTAATTCCTTAAGAATAAAAACATTTTGGGTTATTTCAAGCTTTGATTGGTGTTAATAATGAAGTAAGTGGTTCTCTCCAAGTTTTGGTTTTATAATATACTCTATTGCCATAGGTATTGCCTCTGCTGCCAGCAAACGTTCATAGTCTCGACAGGGTTACCTTTAAACCATTAACCATTCATTGTCCCATCCAACTAAAATTATGGCTTTTTAAAAGATAAATTCATAAGACCTATTATCTCATGTTTTTGTCTTTTATTTATTTTTTATTTTAAGAGCCATTGTTCTGGTTTGGTAGCCAGTTAATAACAATGCCATTCACTAGTTATAATTAAACTGAACAAGCTGGCTCATGATGAGACCCCTTGTCTTATATTTATAAGCCATTACCCTGTTTTGGTATGCAGTATTGGTAATGTCAGTTTTATTACTTCTTATGAACATGGTAAGTCGGCTCATAATGAGACCTCTTATCTCTTAAATTTTCAAATTTCTTAGAATTACATTCTAAAAAATCACAACTTAAATGGATGGGGTGAAATAGTTTTATCCTTAAGAATCAATGGATGACAATTTTCAGAGTTTTTTGAGTTCCAAAACTTTGAAAAAATCTTTACTTTGATAGATAACCTTTCTCTGCTTAATAAAATTATGATGATTTACAATTTTCTCAAGTTTTCAAAAGATCATGCAAATGATTGAAATAATCTTTCAAAGTTTAACATCTTATTTTAAACTATTCAAAAATTGTGATTATTACTTTAAAAATTCTTATTTACACAAAATAAATATTTATAATATTCTTCCGAAGAAATTTTCTTAAATAGTAAACAGTCAATCAGAGACTCATTAACAACCTTTATTTGCAAAAACAAAAATAATCAAAATTCTGCAGAAAGGAATATGTACAGTTTAAGAAGGGGTTACCTCCTTATGAAAAGAATTTCTTCAAGATAAGCCCATTTACAGGAAGAGATTCTCTCTTACCTGTTAGATCTTGGAGTATGAATGTATTTGAGCTTGTCTTCTCAACGATCCGAAATGGTCCAAGCCACATTTTCTGAAATTTGGTATGTTTACCCTTTTCTTCGTGTGCTTTATCCCATTTCAGAACAAGATCACCAATTGAAAAAAAAATTGAGCCGGTAGAACTTGCATCAAAAGAATATTTTACAAGCTGTTGATGTTTTTTATGAGTAATTTTTGCTTTGTCCCTATCTTCTTCTAGTTTAAGGATTTGATCATATCTCAGTTGAATGGATGAAGAAGGATTTTCTTCAATAAATTGCACTAGGGCTAACGATGGAAGAGTTAAATTTGATGGTATCACAGCTTCTTTTCCATAAACCAGATTGAAAGGTGAAGTCCCTATTGAAGCTTTTTCAGTGATATGATCAGCCCATAATGCAAAGATTAAAGATTTGTGCCAATTCTTTTGATTTTGATCAACGGTCCTTTTGATGATTTTGATAAGGTTTTTGTTAGTGGATTCAGCCAAACCATTACCTTATGGATAATAATTTGCTGAATATTTTAATTTAAAACCTCTTTTGACTGCAAATTCTATTAAACTATTTCCAGAGAAGTAAGATGCATTATCAAAGACTAGAGCGTTCGGTACACCAAACCTGGTTATGATGAATTGATCTATGAAATCAATAATTGCATCAGAATTGGCTACCTTCAACGGGATTGCCTCTACCCATTTTGTAAAGTAATCAGTTGCAGTAAGGATGTACTTGTGCTATTTGGAAGAATGAGGTACTATCTCACCAATAATGTCAAGCCCCCATTATTCGAATGGTTGCTCAATAGTCACTGGTTGCAAAGGAAAAGCTGGTTTCCTTTGTCTTCCACTTGCAGTTTGGAAAATTTGGCACTTCCTTACGTAATCATGCGTATCTTTAAAAAGGGTAGGCTAGTAATAACCAACACGAATTATTTTGTGAGCTGTGGTATCACCTCCAAAATGGCCTCCTGCTGGTCCATTATGCAACTCCTGCAAAACCTTTTCAGCTTCAGTCTTTTCAAGACATCTTAATAAAATTGAATCATAATTTTTTCTAAATAACACATTATCAATGATCTCATATTTAATAGCCTTTAACCTTAAAGCGCGTTTATTCTTATAGCTGAGATTAGAAGGAGCATACCCATTTTTCAAGTAATAGATAAGATCAGCATACTAAGATTCAGAATCTGTGATACTTATTTGACTTACTTGAATATCTTGATTTGAATCTTGATTTTCTGGTATATTATGAGCTCCTGCCAATAATCTGCAAAAACCTTGTCCTCTAACAATCTTAGCTGGTTTAATATCAATATCATATTCTTGCAAGGCTGTTACCCAATTAGCTCTCTTTTCTCCTACTTCTTTTTGAATTAATAATTGTCTCACTGCAGAGAATGGGACAATGATTTTTGTATGTGTTTTCAAGAGAAAAGGTCTAAAATGTTTGATTGATTTAAACATAGCAAAGGCTTGTTTTTCAACATCGGAATAATTAAGCTCAGCTCCTTGCAGATTTTAACTAAAGAAAGAAATTGGTGCTTCGATTTCTTGATCATTGAGTTGTGTTAAAACGGCTGCATAGGATGTTTCAGTGGCCAGACTATACAAAGTAAAATCTTTAGAAAAATTCGGGGTATTAAATGCTGGTGCATTAATGATCTCTTGTTTGATTGCCTCAAAAGCTTCTTTTTCTTTATGCGTCCATTTGAATATTGAATTCTTCTTGATCATATTTTGCATAGGTAAAACAATAAAAGAAAAATCAGGAATAAATATTTTAACAAAATTGATCTGTCCAAGAAATGATTGTATGGATTTTTTGTTATGAGGTAAATAAATATCAGAAATTTCTTTCACTCTATCTGGATCAATATATATACCATCTTTTGACACAACAAATCCTAAGAGTTTTCCTTCATCTAAAGTAAAGAAATATTTCTTCGGATTTAAGGAAATACCAAACCTTCTACATCTTTCAAATATTTGTTTTAAATCATGTAGATGATTGGCTCTCTTTTTTGAAAATACTGTTATGTCATCAAGATAAATAACAACTGATTTATTGATCAGACCTTTAAATGCTATGTCCATGGCTCTTTGAAAAGTTTCTCCTGCATTTATTAGACCAAAAGGCATTTTCTAATAAGCATAAGTTCCCCATTTTGTTCTGAAAGTTGTTTTCAATCTGTCATCTGGATGAACTAAAACTTGATTATAGCCCGAAAATCCATCGAGAAAGGACATAAGTTCAGAACCAGCTACCTTTTGAAGTATCCGTTCCATGGTTGGCAATGGGAAATTGTCTTTTAAACATGCCTTGTTTAAATTTCTGAAATCAATACAGATTCTTATATCACCATTCTTCTTCCTTACAGGTACCATATTGGAAACCCAATTGGAGTGCCTGACTGAAAAAATGATTTTGGCTTTTAAAAGTTTATTAAGTTCTGATTTGATTTGAATTTCGAGATTTGGATGGATCTTTCTCAACTTCTGTTGAACAGGTTTAATATCAGGAAGCATTGGAATTGTATGTTGAATAATCGAAGTATCATACGTTTTTAAATCATCATAATTCCAAGAAAAAACGTTTTTATACTTGTTCAACAGTTTAATGAATGCATTCCTTTCCTCTGGTGTTAAATTGAGTCTTAAGTTAACGTTTTGAGGTTTAGAATCAGAACCAAGATTTACTAATTCAAACTTCAAGGTAGAGCTTTGAAGTTTAGTATTAGTGACTTTCTTGAATCTGTCTTTAATGTCATATAAATCCTCTAATTTAACAACAGATTTTGGAATGGGGTTTTCATTACCTTTTGAAGTAATTTGTAAATCATGATCATCTTCGTCAATAATTTTCTCATCATATGATTTCTCTGAAGTCATGAAATTTAGAATATCTTGATCATGATAGAATACTCTCCAATTTTTAACATTATCTGGGAAAGATGGATGAAAAATGAATTCTACAGAAAACCTATCAGGACTGCAATCTTCAGCAGGTAGGAGTTTAGATGCAACATTAGCTAACAAGTCAGCTGATGTATTCTGATTCCTAGGAATAGGAGAAATATTGAATGCTAAAAAATGAGTGGTGAGATCTTGTACTAGGGTTTGATAATGTTTAAGATGTCCTGAAAGGCAATGAATAGTATTCCTAACTTGTTTTATGACAATTTCAAAATCACTAAAGACTTTCATGTATTTAACATCTAACCCTATAGCTTTATAAAGTCCTTGAACCAAGGCTTCATATTTTGCGGTATTATTAGTACACTCAAATTCTAACTTACATGACAGCATGGTTTTTTCTCCATCTAGATCAATTAAGATGCATCCAGCTCCAGCTCCATCACTAGACTTTGATCCATCAAAATATAACGACCAAAATAAAGATTTGTCTATTGGCTTATCTACAATTACATCAGAAATATTTACAATTCTGGAAGAATTAGATTGTGAAAAATTTTCTATCTGAGAAACAAAAGTATTTACAGAAAAAGGTGATTGAGGAGCTTCGAAGTTTCCAAGAAATGATTCAGCAGAATAACTTCCAAGAATATTGTTGTTGAATGCCACAGGCTCATTAGGTTGTTCGAATTCAGTGACAGTGTGCGTCATATGTTTTTCTCGTTCAATTTTAATTTGATTTGGTTTCCCTTTGTAGGGAAGCCACATATGCGAATAATCAGTCGAGATATATCCATTAATTTTCGCAGACCAGTCCCTGCTCAAGATTAATCCATAGAATTCAGGAATATCAGCAATCAAAATATCAATTCTTTGGACAATCCTAGGATCGGAGGCTAATCTGATAGTAACTGAAATGATTTCTCCTACCACTTGGACTTTAGAGCGATCCAACTGAACGATATGAACTGCTGATTTTTGTGGTTCGATATTCAATTTAGCACAGACAGAAGTAGGCATTATATTGGAGGAAGCTCCAGAATCAATCAAACAATTGTGCAGATTTTTATTGTACATCTCATAAGTCAAAAGAAAAGGAGGAGTTTGAGAATTTGACTTTTCCCCAATGAGCACAATATCAGTAGCATCTACCTTATCTGGTGGCTTACCAGCTCCTCTCGCTGCTTTTGCAACTACACCGCTTGGTAAAGGAGCAATTGGTGTAGCGTTTAATTCTTTCAATAAAAAATTTTGCTGGTGTTTTAGTTTGCTGATTTCGTGTAAGGTGTTGTGGATCATTATCTACATATCCTTTTTATATTTCATTTTGAAATTTTGAAAAGAAAATTAAAAAAAAAAAGTATATATAAGAATTCGAAAATATGCTATAGTATGAAGTTTTTAATACTTTAGCATAAAAAAGAGAGGAATGCAATGTATTTCCATTTTTATTCATATACATGGAGCGGGCCAACCTTAGGTTGATATATATATGTATTAAGGTTAAAGCCCGAGCATCTTCCGGAGCGGAAGTCACAATCATGCAAAGAAGCGTATGGATATGCAATTGCGGGGGGTCAACTAGCCCGTCGGTTATCAAATCCCGACCCCCCGCAGTTGACCGGTCAGATCTCAGAAATCTGGTGATCGACGGTTCTAATTAATTACGGGGGGTATGGGTAGGAATTCTCCGCCGTACTCACAGACCCCCCGCATGACGTCATCTGTCGAGGTGGAAAACAAGCTGTCATTCACTGTTAACTGTCTTTCCACGTCACTCTTGCATTTATTATGGTTTCCGTAGTCCATAAAAGGGGTTTTTCCGTCCTATTGTGATTTATTTGTGACTGTTTGCCCTGTTTAACCGCGTCCCGCCACCTTTGCACTACTTATTCCCTCGCAAATTGCTTTCGAATTCCTGTCAGCCATGGCCAAGCGAACGTTACTGTCCGGTTCATCAAGTCTCAGTCCCCTCCTAGATAGCGAGAAAGATGTTTGTGATACAACGTCATCTGTCAACCATCCTCTCCTTCATTACCAAGTAACCCTGAACACTGACAAGTCCCCTGTGTTCTCTGCCATGAAAAGTTCAGGTGTATTGTCTGCTTGTGTTCCAAAAACTCATTTCTTCCCCGAATTCATTTCTTGGTTAGTTGCGTCCATGTACCCTGGCAAGTGTTTTGTTATGAATTCTCAGGGGGGAAATATCCTGCAGGTTTCAACACAATTAATGCGTCAAGCATTATGTTTTCCAGAAGATGAGTCTCCATTGCAGTTTTCCGAAGATTCGTTGGTTTAGTATTTCGAGGAACTTTCAAATGAGGATTTTAATCGCTGCATGTCGTTTTTGATATCAAGTCATGAGAAAACTCAATTTGAAGCAGGAAAGTTCATTTTGGAGGTATTCAATGTTCAGTACAGGCCGGTTCTTAGCTGCATTACGGAAATCTTGGGAAGAGATTATGATCACGAAATTGATAAAGAAGTCTTGGGAATGTTCACTATGATGATGAAACCAGGTGTGGTGCTAGACATCCCGTCTTTTTGGCAAGAAGTAGTAAACTCCCAATTGATCGCTTTCCCTCTAACAGGTTTTTTCAGATTTCCTTCATTGGTAGTCTACTTGTTTTTATATCAAAATGTTGAAGAGTTCATGAGTGTTGGTTTGAATATAATGGATAGTAATAAAAATAAGCAGTCAGTTTTGCTTTGGACCGATATGGTTAGAAAAGAAGAGAACGAAGCCGGTTTATTTGAATTTGCTGACCATTTCATGACTACTGCTTATAAAATTCTGAATGGAACTCTTCCTCCATGCTTTCTGCCAAAGGCCCAGGAGTTCTTACAGCTAGGACTTAATTGTAAGTTTGGAGATTGGTTTGTTTTTGAAGATTACTCTGAGATAAGGCTGTATGGCGTTAGCATTGAGCCCTATAGGCTCCCAACCTTTGTTCCCATGAGACTCTTTGCCCTGGAATTTATAAGGCAAAGTATTAATGTAGATCAAGTTCATTTCCTGCCCATGAAGAAAGGATTAATGTACAAGTTGCCTATGAGTGTAGGCCCTTTTGTTGTTAACACAAGACAAGCTTTTGAAGAAGTATCAAAAATATTGGAAGGAACACAGTTGTTGTTAGGAGAGAAATGGCCCTATGATCCACATGGGATAATTTCTCAGAGGAGGGTTGAGAACGGTTATGCTGCTTTTACACATGTGAGTAAACCTGATATAGAGAAATTGGCTAATCCAAGAGGGCCAAGTTCGTCAAAGACCAGTATTCAAAAACCTGCAATTTTGGAAAGAATGAGTAAAAGAGGTAGGGAGGATGTTATTGATATCGATGATGAGGAACCCCGAGAGGAAAAAAGGACCAAACTAGCAGAGGACCATTCCTCCAATTCACCTGGTTTTACTCTCCAGGTCAATGAAGAACAAGATTGCCTTTCATCTCCTAGTAGACAGGAACTTCACTTGGAAAAAGCTTCCTGCATGAAGCAAGTGTTCACACAGATTGAAGAAAGGAATCAAAGGATAAAGGCTAATATAGAAGCACAAGCAGAGCACAATATACCTGCTGACCAAACCAGATTGCTGACTGTGATGGATTTGGAGAAAGATCAGTTTAAGATGGCTCTGTCACATCCGACAGGAATGTCCCTTGGACCTTCAGGCAGCTTTAAGGAGTTAAATATTGTCATGGATGTTAAAAAATTCCCCTTGTGGGACAAAATGAATCTTCACATGCAGACTGGTCAGCTGATTGTAAACGATTTGAGCAAGACCAATGCTACATCAGTCAAGACTGAAAACATGCTGGCAAAGGTCATTAAACAATTCAAAATGGAGAAAGCAAACGCCAGGGCATTAACAACTCAGAATGAAGAGCTGAAGAAGATTATTATGAAAATCAGCGTGGATCCAAATGATAAAGCCGCAGTTCAGAAGCTGATGAAAAGTGCAGAAGAAGAAATATCATCATTAAGGAAAAAGTTGAAATTTCCAGCTACAGAGCACTCATTGGCAGTCGAAGTAGCTGAGGTTGAAAAGGAGAAAGAGGAATTGCGTCAGCAGCTGATGAAGAAGGACGAGGAACTCACTAAGGTAAAGTAGACTGCTATAACCTTACAGAATCAAATCCAGAACCATACTTGTACTTTTGATTTTTCTGCAGGTGGAGCTGATCCTCAAGCCCAGGTGGTTAAGCTAAACACAGAACTAAAGATGGCGGAGAGATATTGTAAACAAGCCCAGTCTGAATTGGCCACAGTTCTTAAGATGATGTAAGGATGGGAAGGAAAGTCAAATGAGTACGAGCAGAAGCTACAAAAAGCTGAGGAAGAAATCAAAGAGCTCAAGGAGAAATTGAAGGGAAATATTTCCCTTATCAAAGCTAAGGATCTCATCTGGAACGACATCATTTCAGAAATGCAGTCAAAATGGGATTCCATGAATATAATTGCCAGAGAGAAAAACATTATTTCAGAGCATGAAAAGGAGCTATTATCGGAGAAGCAGGTCGCTATTAAAAGATCAAATTGGGCCAAAAAATTCATAAATTTTATTAATGCCAAGACAGATGAAGAGTTGAGAGATATGGGGATACAGGATAGGTACTTCTATGCCGAAGAGGTAAACAAAATGATCATTAAAAATGACCTTCTAAAGGCCTCAGAGAAACGGTTACAGGGAATTAAAGAGATAGTTAAGAAATTTGATATTTCGTTTGACAAGTTGACGAGAACAGGTTTGCCCTCATGCTGGAAGGAGGGAGGGGAGATTATGTCCTGGAAATTTTATGAGGATCAATTGATATTTGCAAAAAGCAGAGCAGATGGCCGACATGAGAAGACACAGATATTGAAGGGAGAAACAATATTCAATTTCTTACAAAGGCATTTCCTTCTGCTGTGGATGGTGAAGACATTGTTCACAAGTAACCTCACTCACAGTCAAGTTGTTGCCTTTACACTGGAATATCATCGTTATAAGAACGCTCCGATAACTCAAGATAAACTCTGGAAGGAATGCAAGAAATTTTCTATTGACACAGAAAAGGGATTTCCAGCCAAACAGCCACAAGTAGCCGTTCAGCCGCAAATAGTCATTGAGTCAGCCACTATTTCAGGAACATCAGTTCCCTTAGATTAGGAGTTATCATCTTTTATTATGTTTTAAATGAAGTCATGTAATGAAATAAAATGTTTCTGAGGCATGTACCTCCACTACAAAGAGTAGTTAAGCAGTTACAGTTAGTTGGAATCAGTTTTATAACTGGAAACCATTTTGGTTCAGATTGTATTTAAAGACATTTTGAAGGAGAAAGAAGGTTCCGAGTTTTGGACCTTGAAAGCTAATTTTGTACTGAACAATATTGAATGAATGAAAAAGTTTTGCAAGCTTCCATTATTCCATTTGTGTTGAAGAGTTTTCTGGGTTTTCATTTCATTTCCATATCTGTGAATAAAGTAGGGTGATTAGAGCTGCAGGTCTCTTGATATTTATGTATCTAAGAGTTAAATATCCTTAATGGGCGCTCCTCTACTTTAGCTTATTTGTTATTCACTTCTTCAGGATTTTATTATGGTAGTTTCTGTTATAAGCAGCATGACAAATTAAAATCCTTTTCTTTCTTCGTCTTCCATTCGCTCACTTCAATATAAAGGGAACATGGCATTGCAGAACTTATAAAGATTTGATATTTGGGAAATATATTATTAATATTTGAAGGTTTTAATAAACAGAGACCGATTTACATTTTGTGACATAATCTTTAATGTCTTGAGCACGGATTCCTGTACACAGCAAGGAATTGTTTCTCAAGGAACAACATAAGGAAATGTTAGCTTTGATCTTTTTCATGTCTTCTACAATGTTGTATTCCATAGGATCTGACACTACTAAAGTTTTCGCTGTTGATGTAGGAGGATTAGAAGAGGATGGCTGATTTTGAGTAGGTAATGGAGAAGTTTTCTTTACAGGGGATTTGTCTTTGGTACTTGGAGTTGTAATTTTCTTTTTAGGAACTGTTTGCACTGGTTCCAATATAGATTTACTCCTAGTACTTACAGGCATAGCTTCTTCACTATCAGAATTAGGGAGAATAAAATCCCACATTCCATTCAATTCAGCTATTTCTTCATTTTCATTTTCTTCATCTGATACTAGAGATGTATCTTCTTCTTCTTCCTCTTCCTCTGATTCTACATTAGAGATTGCATTAGGAGGTTTAGATTCAACTTGGTTTCTTCTGAAATTTTGAAATGTTTTCTTGGTAGAAGTTTCAGCCACTTGTTTTTTAATTTCAACCATTTCATTTGACATGGTTTTAAGAACTTTCTATAAACCTTCCATGTCGTATGGATCTTTGGCCTTTTTCTTTGAATCATCTTTGAAGCTGACTTTCTTTGATTTCCTTTCCTCAATAGCATTTTTCTTTTCTAGAGAAATAATTCGTTTTTCTACTGCAATAGCCTCTTTCATATTCTCAGCTAACGTAGGTTTTGCAGCTCTATCTACAAATATTGCTATGTTTGAGGGTAAGGCAGTTATGTACCATTCAATTCTGACTTGTTCACTAGGCCTTGAATCCGTGTGAATTTTTTTCAAGAGTTTGTTGAATCTAGCGTTGAATTCTTTAATGGGTTCCTTGGGTTCTGCTTTCAAATTTGAGAGATCGTTGATTAAAGTAGCTATTGATCTGTCATCTCCAAATTTGGTTAAAAAATGATCTGCAAAAATGGCCCAACTTGTTATGGATCCCGAAGGTAATGAAAAGTACCATGATCCTGCTCCTCCTTGAAGATTATAAGGGAATAGTCTGACCACAACATCTTCATGTGTGACTCCATTCAAATTAATAGCCAACATAAAGTTATTGATATGTTCTTCAGCTTGAATGTTAAGATCTGGACTAAATTTTGGAAGCCATTTTCCAGGATTGTCTGGTAAATCATGTAAAGGTGCAGCCATGTTGACTGCCCCTGGAGTAGCCCATGGTCTCTGTGCCATTATTGGAACAACTATTGGAGGAGTAGTAGAAACTGGTGGTGTTTGAATAGAAGTTGTTGGAATAGATGATGTTGATATTAATGATGATTGAGCGGATGATGTTTGTGGAGATGATGATTGAGGAGATGATGTGGAAACAACTGTACTTTGTTGAGAAGGGATTTCGGAAACATGTATTTGAATATTAGATGTTGAACTTATATCACTTACTGATTCTGATTGAGTTTTTCTTGTCTTGACTCTACTAGGTAAAGGGAATTCTTTCGGAGAAATACCAAGTTTTTCACTTTGAAGCCTAGTAAGAGGTTTCGAAGAAACACATTTTGAAGTTACACTACCTTAAGATATTTCAGACTCTTCTAGAGATAATGAGAATCCTTTCAATTTATGAATTAAATCTTGAACTTCGGGAGACTCAGGATGTTGATTGTCTGAATGTTTTGAGATTTTGGTAGTGGGTGTCTGAATATTTTCTGTAATTTCTTCTCTAGGATTTTGAATTTCAGAAGAAATTGAAGAAGTTAATGAGGGTGTTTTGCTCTCAGAATGGCTTGTGGATAAATATTTACTTGCCATTCATAGCTCATGCCCTCCTTCTAGCGCCAAAAATGTTGAAGCCTAGAAAATCTCTGCTTCAAACATCGGGAAAACCACCCGGTCGGGACCTTAAGACAGCTCCTTTTCCGTTTGGTATGGTGGCTCTGACTAGATTTAAAGGACCAGTTTCCTTATAACTAAATGGATTGGTTTGGATGGGTGGAAATGGGACTAAATTAACTGAAATAAAACTATCTAATTTAAACTAAATACTGATAAAGAAATTCTAACACTAACCTGGGTAATTATATGTGAATACAACTTAAGATTGTTCCAATTTAACAATAACCATGAAAATGTATAATTATTTAAATTGAAATATGCAGAAACAAATAAAGATAACTTTGTTTAAGAAATTAAACAGAGTTGTATTAGCATATTGCATTCATCATTGTATACCATCTATATATACTTATGAAAGATAACGTTTGAATTATACTCAGAAATGATATATAAAAGGAAGCGTTGTGAAAACAAATATATATAAATGATAGCAATTTTAAAGCGAATATCATAAGACAAAAGAAATCAACAGTGAAAGGATAGAAATACCTCATTCATCTCGAATAATTTCAAATGCAATGTGATATTCTAATCCAGTAACTTTGATGCAAAATCAAATTCCAAGGTACAGAAATGCAACACTTCAAAGATAATTCCGCATGAAAATCACCAGATGTGATCCTTTTTAAAAATATATAAAACAATGGAGTACAAAAATGCAATCTCCAAGTCAAAAAATATTAAGATCCAGGACCCCTTTCTAAATGCATGAGAAGGGTTTAAATACTACTTATCTAAATCTAAAAATAGTCTTATTACAAAAATTAAGGATTCGGTTCAATGACCGTCCTTTTCCTAGGCTAAAATACATTAAAATTAAAACTAAATCTAACTATCTATGAACTTGATCTTTAAACTTGCAAGCATCTAGCATAGTTTTGAGAGGATGCGGTTGGCCGACTTCAGAATTCAACTGTCCTGAACAGACAGAGTCAGCAAGCATAGGCGCAATCTTCTCTGTAGCATTGATTATACAATTAAGTGCGCTGTGCTGACTATGTGGCTTCACTAAGTACACCCAGTATGAGTCCCAATTTAATCTTGTCAGCCCTTGAATTGATTTTGCTCTTTCTTCTGCCTTTTGCCTCCATTCTGTTTGCAATTGATGTGCCTGTGGGAGATATCCTGGAATAGTTTTTGGAATCGAGTTAGCTTTGTGTAAATTATCATTTACACAATCAGTAAGAATGTTTGCCGCTGTAGCCGCCTCCTTTGCTGCCTTTTATTTGTGCATTTTCCTTTATTTGAGCTTATTGCTCTGTTATTAATTTTGAAATTTCATCTTGATTTTGCTTCACCATTTTCTCATATCATACTTTAGCCAAAGTAGTTTCTTTTTTATCGATTTGACCTTTCGCAGTAGTTTTTCTCTGTGCCGAACACGCTCCACATCTTTTTCCTTGCTCAGCATTAAGTGCCTTGAATTTGGTCAATGTTTCCTCATTTTGTCTTACAGTTATTTCAAGTCTCTTCGATTCCCGAATTTTCTCAAGAAGATCTTTATGTTTTTCTGAGAACTCCTGACCTCCAACAGCTTCTTCAGTAACTTCTAAAAGCTCTATAGAGGATAATTTTGGCAAACTTACATACCTTATCTTGTGGTAGAAACTGTGTCAATTTTCCCACTTGGATATTTGAACTTGTGAACAGCGTCTAAAACATCCTTTTTTGGTACTGTCCACCCGTGTTTATTTTTCTTCAATGGCTCATCACTTTTGGTCCATTCTTGTGTGCATTCTGAAAAATTCGCATGTTCTCTAGAAAATTCTTTCATAAATTGCTTATTATAAGGCGCATGAGGTTCCGACAACTTATACATCAGCCTCACGTCTTCCGTGGAGAATGACCCGATTAGCTCTTCAGATGGAGTTTTAAATTGCCTGTCTGAAATATCAGTGCTGTCCAGCACCCATTTCACCATGTCCGTATATGGGAGAATCCTTGGCCTTGCCGCTATCCTATGCAGAAATGAACAAGCCAGTTCTTTGAGGGTTGCTTCAGACGTATTACTAGAACCTGCTGTAGCCACAACTTTCATCACCACAGGATTTTGCTTCCTCTAACAGATTATACATTCCTTCCCAAGTGGATATACCGGCATCCTTATTACAAGCGGTGTTTGCATACAGCGCAGCCATTTATTTGTTTTTAGAACTCGAGCTCTTCTCCTTCTTACCCATAGTGTTTAGTGAAAGCTTTGTATAGACGTTTGCTCCTTCGTGCCTGCGTTTTACGAGTAAATGAGAGTAATGGCATAAGAAAGGTGATGAGATTGTTTTAAATGTGAAAGTGGATGAAATATAATATTTTAATCGTGAAACGACTTTCAATCCAAACACAATCTCATTTACCATTAATTGTCAATCCAATCATTTAATTTAATCATTAAAGCGCATAACAGATTTGATATATGGGAAGATTGCCTTTGGACAACACACCTACATGAATCTGCGACATTGCGATCTACGATTTGCTACGAAATATCGCAATATCGCAATGTCGCAATATCGCAATATCGCAAAATGAAGCCATCGCAATTATGTAAAATAGCGCAAAAGTGAAAATTGCGCAATAGCGCAAAAGCGCACATCGCAAATCTCACAAAAGCGCAAAATTGAAAATAGCGCAAAAGGTATTCATTAATCACTTCTGTTTTCTACGCTATGCGATCTGCGACCAATACGTTTATTGTATAGGCTTTTGGGGTCGCATTATCGCAAAAGCGCAAAATCGCATTTTCAGTTTTATAAAAGATATATATCATTTTGCTATGGATGCGCTATTTTGTTTAAAGAGCAATTTTATTGTAATTTATCATAAACTTAAGTGTTTCTTAATGTTCTTTCTGAGGGATTTCTATAAGTTTATGATAGAAAGTTTTATTTGAAAAGGAAAACAAATCCTAATTGATTTTTTGAATTTTTAAACTAAGGGTCCCCATTTATTTAGTATTATTACTAATATTAAATAAAAAGGGGGGTTGTTGCTGGTCACAACAGGTTCATACAAATTTAAGAGGGGTCAATATTATGTGTGTAGTAAGAACTATATATTTCTTTTTCCGACTCTTATATGAATGGAAGTTCTGAGATGAGATATGGTTACACATAGACCATTCTAACTTTCTATGCTACATGAAAAACTTGAGATTATAGGGAATTAAAGAAAACAAGAAAACCTATGGTAATTGAAATGAATGAGGAAAAACCATCTTAATTGTAATGAAATGAAAGAATATCTATTCTATCGAGCAAAGAAAAAAAACACGCAACTGGAGTAAAATATTGTAAATAACAAACACTAATTCTAAAGGAAAAAAGGAAATTTATACAAGAAACTAGGTCAAAGCATCTAATTGGTCTCTTTGCTCCTAAATTACATCTTCAGAGTTCCAGGGATGTTGTAACACATCAAAGATGTGAATCATGACTGGGATGCAAATCTGAGCAAGTATTGGAAGAAAAATACAAACCACTACAAAAGTCTTTGTTTTGCTACAAGAGACGATCCAACGAGTAGTGAAATGTGCTAAAGGTTGGGTTGAGGAGAAAAAAGGCTAATAAATAATAAAACACTGAAGTCCATGTCATGACTTCAATGGCAGAAGGATTTATTCAACAAAACATGTGGATGCATGGTTTCTTATAGACACAATGAAACATAAATGATACACAAAAAATAAAAAATAGTAACTAAAGTGAATGGATATGCATAAATAAAAAAGCTAATTGAAAATTTTAACCTTTACTAATGCTACCATCTAATGCCAAAATAATGTGTAATAGAATATTATTAAAAAACAAGCTAAGTAATCTTGCATAAAAGGAATATTCAAAATTAAATTGTTGAAATGAACAAATGCACAAAGAATAATGGTATAGAAGGAGCCTTGAGCACCTGGGGTGGGCCCTAACCCAAGGAAGCTTAGATATCTAAAGGAGAATCAAACTAAAAAAATGGAACTAAAGATGAATTTAATTAATTGAAGAATTGTTTGTAAATGATAACAAGTTGCAGAACTTGAAAACTAGTCTTCATTATTCTCTCTACTTCTATTCTCATGCTTATACTTCTTTCTAATGAGATATTCAAGCCCTCTAATTATACCAAATGAACGAGGGGTAGGATCCTTGAAAGGAGGATTTATTTCACCCAAATGTTCCTAGAAAAATGGATCATGTTCCTCAAGTGATGTCACAAGTATAGGGAGGAGTATTTATTGTCTCAATCCAACTGATTTTGAACCTACTGTGGCAAGGGATAGGTCCCATGGATCTCTCTAGCTAAATATCATAATAATTTTTGCAAAATCCTTTTAATATTTTACACAATAATCATATTAGGACATAAATCATGAAAATTCATCTCTATTTTTTCTCCTTGAAAAAGAACTAGAATTTTATTCATATATTTGAAAGAAAAATACATTTTTTCACATACACACAAATGTGTGCATTCACTGGGAATATGCCTAGATCCTATAGTGGATAAAATAACATAAAAAATATAAACAATAAGAGATATGTCGGCATGTACTCAAAGGATGTTTCATATACTATATTCCAACACAAAAATTAATTCTGTCACTGTGTTGTAAGCACCAAACATTTTTAAACAATAAAAAAATAAATACCTATTAAAGATGTTTTATAATATGTACACGTGAGTCCAAAAAATAAAAGAAAAATACCTAAGAGAAGAGCATAAAAACCAAAATCAAACATGTAAATATGTATGAATCTCATCCATAAACAGACGATGGAAAAACATATAGTGAAAAATCCCATCCAACTCTGTCACCTGCAAAATCCCTTGATCCATGTGCAAGACTTCCTTAGAAAGCCTATCAATAATCCCATTCCACTCCGTGAAAACATGTATGCATGTGAAATAATTAAAAACACACTTTAACCCCAAAATATTCTCCAAAATGTGAGAAAGGGTAACTTTTCAACACACTTGGGTCTCATTGACCCAATTGAAAACAAAAAAAGAGTCCCTAAACAATTGAAGTTGTTCACATCCTTTTTCTCGAGAAAAGACAATGAGATATCTACATGCTAATAATTTTATCCAATTGTTGGAGCCTCAGCTGAAACCCATCTTAAAATGAAAGGAATTTTGTTCAGAGAGATGAAGAACAACCCCCCCACCCCCACTCAGTGATCCCTCCTCGTAATAAGCCCCATCTAAATACCCCCATGGAATATTGACATCCAAATTTTCATTTAATACAATCTTTCCCCTAGCAAAAAACTTTGATTGAGGATAGTGAGAAACAATAGTTAAAACTTCTACAACAACGAAAACCAAATAGGATAATTTTTCCTAAAAAATTCCCTTATTTCTTACCATCTAGATTCCACAACTAAGGATGAGTGGGAGGGCTCCAATCGACTTTTTGACCCAATATTTCAAATCTCCACAAAATTGGCCCCCTCCCACAAGAAAACCTAGCCAAGTAGATCCCTACAAGCTGGCCATTCTTGTTTTGTAAAATATCATTGAACAAAAAGATGATCAATGGAATCTTCACATCATTTACATAGGGAACATCATCCTACACCAAATTTATGTATGTTCTGCATTATATCCCAATTGGGGACTTTCCCCTTAATGATACACCAAACTAAAAGTTGAGACTATGAGGGACACTTCAACTTCTAGAGAACTTTCCATCACTAGAAAATCTCCACATTTTGGGCCAAAATATTTAACTTTTTATATGTAGGCTTTGAAGTATATAGACCATCTAGAGCTATTGACTAGACCAAATCATCCTTAAAATCAGAAAATATTATATGAGATGAAAGAAAATAATTTATTAATAAAGGCCACTCTAACCTATATCCCCCCTTGAAGAATTAAATTTTCCATAGAAAACCACCCTTGGTGCCATAGGGAAGTCTACACATGATTACTGATATGTGTTATTCTGGGGAAACCTTGATCCCTGAGCCTATAAACAAGATCTTGTGACAAATGATGACAATTACCACTCCTCGTCAAAGGATTCATACCCAACCTAAGATTTTCACCATTACAAATATTCCAAGCCAGACCAAAGGATATCAAGATGAAATAATTTAGTACAACCTACCAAACCACTGAAATATTATGCCTTATCCTATCCTGAAGCCAAACCCAATAATATAAGGAATGCGGAGAAATATATTTTTGAGAAACTACTTGCATCTAGAGGATATTGGTAGATAAAAAGCCTCCACCCACAATTTGCATCTAGGGCCTTGGAAAAAATGAAAATATTTTTTAGTTCCCATATATTATAGGCCATTTTTTCACATTCGATCAAGTGAGCCTCCTAATTGAATCAATCAACATCCTTTTCCCCTTCATCATCTTGCACAAAGCCCTAAGCATGTACCATTCACCCCTCATAATTTCAACCCTAAACTGCCCTATCTAGGCCAGTTCTAGTACCAACTCTCCCTACATGCCTTTTGGGGTGCAACCACCTACAGGTTTCTCCACTATGGCCAAAAATGGTCACCAGTAGGTTTCCCTCCTTTAAAAATTGCGTTGGTTCTAGAATTACATGAGAATGATCGAGATTCCAGAAGCTTCACCTTATAGGAGTTTCCAAAATTTGTTTCAACTACTTACCTTAGATTGACATTCAAATCCTATCCTACCCTAATTCAGAGTTTTCACCACTTATCCTTTGATCCTATCCCTCCATCAAAGGTGGATCTAAAACCTTAGAATGGTAATTGGATAAGAAATCCCAACTTACCCCACTTGTATATTGTTATCCTCTCACATGCAAGAGGTAATGGTAAGAGGTAAGAGTGATTATACCCTTATGTTGCTGCAGCAAGTAGTTATCATCTCATGCATAGGGTGACTGGAGTCGCATATTGTGATAAAGAAAGGATGAGTCAAAAACCTGGAGGAGCTCTTCTACAATATCAATTGCCACTTATGGTTGTAATATCCTTCCATTTATATTAATGAAAATAATTCTCTATTTTCCTATATGTGATGTTGTTACTTCACTTATATCAATAACATGCTGACCTATTGAATAGAGTACTTAGATGATACTGCATACATCTCGTAGTTTCTTAGCGTGTGTTATCTGAGTTTGTAAGATCTAATTTTGGAAATTGGAGCTTCCAAGCTAAAGAGGAGAGAATCATGTGGCAAATTCCTGGTAGGCCTCACTCTGTCATATATTTACTTTAAGGAAAAGCATTGAGTTCCTTGTCTCTCTGTTTTTATAGGTTGACCACCAAGCCTAGGCCTAGATACCTTTGTATGTAATCATAAATCTCGTATAACAAATTGGAGACCATACTACGGATCAAAGTATTCCCTTGGTGGTTTTCCTTATCCTTTGTGTTTGATTACCTCCTTGACAGAATTTTGTTGCATCATCCAACCAAGAAAAAAAATATGAAGTGGCTTCATTCAACCTATTTTGCGATTTTTGAGCCATAATCCTCTTTTCTAGGCCCAATTCTCCCCTAGTGCCTCTAACAGAGTATTGCACCTCACCCAGGCCCACTTTGTCCCAACCTTGCAAAGCATTGGTGCCCTCTTTGCACTAGTGTTGGTCCCTCTTTTTGCACAAGTTTTTCCTTGGTTCTTGAGCCTCTACTTCATTAGCCTACTTCTAGCTGAGATTCCTTGTTTCTTGAGTGTCTTGTGGTCTCTCTAAACCCCCCATTCAATTTGAATTTGTATTTTTTTTCCTTTGATAAGAATCGGTTTCAATTTTTCTTTTTTCTTATCATTTGGTTGCTTACAAACTTGTTTTGTTTAATTTCTGATCACTTGTATGATATTTTGTTTGAGTCCTCATTTTGAAGACTGTAATTTTATCAGTAATTGATCATTTGCATATTATTTTTCTTCATTTTGAAAATTAAGTGTGGTGAAAAGAAAAGTTTTTCGTTTTTCATTTAGGGTTTTTCATATACATTAGATTAGGAACAGTTGCATCGAAAGGGAAATTGCATCTTTAATCTTGTGTGCTACATATTATGTGATGTGTATTTTTTTTTTCTTCCCTTCCTTAGCTATATTTTCATTAAAAGAGAAAAGATTCCTATTTTCTCATGCTAGATTTTCATTTTATGGTATTCAGGTGACATTCTTGGTGAGCCATAAAACTAAACTTAATCAAAGATAAACAATAAAATTTATTGAATAAACCTAAGGAGCATTTGTTACATTAAAACAAAAATTTATAGGTCTAGGCTAGAGACATGTTCTAGTGTCGTTAAATGTAGGATTTGTCATTGTTTTCCAACATTGCATATCGAGGGTGAGATCTCATTCCACGTACATAAAGGTATAAGATCATTATCCACGTACCTTCGGGTATATTGGATGGTGCTCCACGCATGAAAATTATATGGGAACATTCTCATCGAACTATTACGCATTAGACAACACTACTACGGACTACACTCGCATGTACCATCGAGTATATTTTGGGAGTCCCCAATAGGTTTCTATCCATCCATATCTAACTGAGTCTCTCGCCTTGTATACCATGATACTTCGAACACAACATTCGGGTATATTGGCTTCCATACGTTAAATCCTTGGTTCGCCAAGTTGTATATTGAAGTTCATGGTTTCTTGGTAATCATTTATGCCTAGATTACCCTCTTTTTGATTTATTTATTTTTTGTTTTAATAAAATTTATTATCCAACATGGAAGAAAAAATCCCCTTTCCCCGTCGTTCGTGTATAATGAAAAATAAGCCTCCTCTTCCTCTAGAGGCTACTCCTAACTGACGTAAAAAACATAAGAAAATGCAATCTACCGAATCAGGAACTTCATGCACTACTTATGGCCTTCCTCCTAATACCGATAAGCCAGAATAATCTATTCCCTTGAGTTCTAAACCCAAGATTACATCCATTATTGTTGGTGACACTAACACAATTGAAACATAATTCCTAGAAACTTTGTTACCTGAGGTCATTGGAACTGACGTTCCTAAGTCATAAACTTTGTTTCTTGAGGTCATTTAACCTGAGGAGCCTCAACCATCCTCACCTGATTTATCGAGACCTTCCTCTTCTCTTCCCTTGTCTCGTATCATATATATATATATATATATATATATATATATATATATATATATATATATATATATATATATATATATATATATATATATATATATATATATATATATATATATATATATATCTTGGTCCTAATAGTGGACCTCTTCCTTATGGACTTTTGAGTATTAAAGAGATCCTTCAAGATGAGCCTCATCCTTGTTCTCCTGTTCATGGGGAAGGAATTATTTTTTATCAAACTGAAAATTTTCCACCTCTTCAAACTTTGAAACAAACTCCTTTACCGAATTCTTTGGGCCTGTTATCCTTGATAACAACTAGGTTTTTCTAGGTTGGGCTTAGGTAAGTTAGGTTAGGTCATTAGGGTGAAATAAGGTCATGAAGTTCATTAATTTTAAAAAACTGTACATATGTAGGGGTCTTAAAGGTAATAATTAAGGTTATAGGTGTCAATGTCAAATAAAAATCCCAAAAATATCTCGTGCATAAGTGAAATTGGCCATTTCATGTAAATTTGGCACTTCTACACAAGTTTGTAGTGAAATAAGTGTAAAAAAGTCAGAATTCACTATGAACTTGCCTAAAAAATCTATTTTTACAATGAGCTGAATTTTTGGTATTTTTGAAGCATTTAATCTATTTTAGAGAGAATATGAGTCATCCAAAGAGTTTAGAAGTGTCATTGGGACACTTTTTGATGAAGATCACTTAGCAAAAGGATGACATGGCTGCCAACACACCATTTTTGCCACCTCATCAACACACAACACATCCTAAAATTTCGAGAATAAAATCCTAGATTCTAGTATGGCAGTTTATTACTTGATCATGGTTATTTCCACCTTAGAATTTTTTTTTTGGTTCAATAGAGATGGTGCAAGAAGAATTGATGAAAAAGGGTTTTAAAACTTATTGTAATGGATGACCTTGCTGCCCCTTGAAAGATGGTAAGACATATGTTTTTGGAAAATTTTGTCTTAGGATACAATATCAAATTATTTATAGAGCCGTGAACATGTTTTTTGGAGGTAAAGAGTGAAAATTGTAAAATCTGGAAAATTCAGGCAAGTTCGTAGCGAGCCCCAGGTTTGAAGCTGAGTTTTCGCTACAAACTCATTGTAGAATGTTTTGAGGTAAAACTTCCAAAAAATAACATGTAAGTGGTGGATGAAGACATGAGTTTACCTTATTTTACCTAATTAAGACCATCCAATAGGAAGAAAATTCAGAAAAAGTGCAGAAGGTGGTGAAATGAAAACGCTACGAAAACTACACGAACTTTCTTGAACTTTCCTGTGAATGATTGTTTTAGTAGTCAACTAAAAATTCAATTTATGACTGAAATAAATATAATTTTGGAAATATGAATTAGAATTTTCTTTATAACAAGCCCATATACAAAAACCTCCCTCCGTTTTTGCAATTCCATCACGGTTTGGAAATTATGCACTCAGCTTTGAGGCCTATTTTTCAGAATTTTCACTAACCAGATTTGTGTAAAAATTGTAAAATTCGACTTGGAAGAGGTATAACTCATCATACAAGTGGCATAATGACACATCATCACTCCAATACACTCAAAAAATTATTTTTTTGCATTTGATAAGGGATATTAAATGGATTTTTTGAACTATTTAATGAAAGAAGAGTCCTTTTTGTATTCAAACACTACCAAACAGAAAATATCCCTAGGAAGTCTCCAAGTGTTGTAATCCTATTTGAAATAGGTATATGAGGTAGAAATTCAAATCTAGGGAGGTGGAAAATAATTTTTATGAGTCCTCACTCTATAAATGAGAGAGTTTTAGAGTTAGAGAGTGTTGATCGATGTTATGAATTATGCTAGTATTGTAATATTTTCTCTATTTAGTTAATATACAGTTGCAAAACACATTTTTCAGACGTAAGATTCCTTATGGGCTCTTATGTGTTTGTCTCATTTAACTTTTCAATTTCAATTCACCTTACTTTATGCATAATCACTTGGAATTCATAGATCATTTTGCTCCAACTTCCTTTATGCATCTTCTTTACTTTACAAGTTTTTTTTATAAGAGTTCCCATGCCTCAGCTTCCATGAAAAACGTATTTATGTAATTGAGTTTCATACTGACTCCATGCACAATGGTAGCCATCTCACATCCTTCACCTGAAAAAACCATCCAAAATACATCTGAGAGTTAGCCATCTTATATTTTTAAGCTTCATTATTAAATATCATAAATTTTCTTCATAGAGCCCTCTCTGGTTGGAAGGGCTAACTTCCAACCATAAGTGGTTTGAAACAGTTACACTGAATTAACTATTGAGTAGCCCAATCAACCTAAGTTTGGTGATAAAATTTTGTTGTGTGTGCCGAGAGACTGAAGCTAAATTTTCCCAAAAATTTGTGCTCAATCAGAACTACTAAACTCTTGAAGGTAGCAAGAGATCAGACAATTCGAAGGTTGTACTTCTACTTTGGTGACTTCATTATTAAAGAATTCAAAAATCAAAAGTTTCATTGTGACTCCACTGCTTGAAGATCAATAGCTTGATGAATTTCCATGATGAATTATACTACACGAATAAATCCCAGGTATGATCCTATGGATCGGTCTCACATGTATGGTTTTCCAAATCATATGCCTCATGTTGATTTGTCAAACCATCTTCCTATTTTCAAATATGAAAAGAAAGATGATTGTGTTCTGCATTTGGTTAAATTCCACATACATGTATGTAGATTCAGGGTTGATTTTCTTGAATATTGTCTGATGAATATTTTTATGGTTACCCTAGAAGACAAAGCTAGAATATGGTATGAAGGGTTGAAATAAGGAAGCTTATGTTCTCTTAAAGATTTCCATAGAATATTTTTTGAATGTTATGGGAAGTCTCATCCTTTATCATCAATTTTTCAAGATTGTTGCAATATTTGGAAAGGTTTCCTTCAATATATTAAAATAATTCATGATGATGTAGAATGGATGGATGATGAGGATATATTATAGGCACTTTATGAATTCTATTCACAAGCTAGAAGTTATGATGATCACAAAATTTTCCAACAAGCAGCTGTATCTTCTTCACTTGAAGATAAAATAGATCAACAATTTGACAACCAAGTTATATCCCATGAAATTTGTGAAAATTTGCAGCAAATTTCCCAATATTTAGATGATAAAGAGAAACATAAATATGGTTAGTTGCAAGGTTCTTCACTTTGTTCATTTTATGAACCTTTGAATGCCGAGGAACATGAAAATGGGTAGGAGCAAGGAAAAACTTATCTGAAACATGTTTATTTTCATCATGAGGATGAGGTTGATTCCTTGAGTATGCTTGAAGGTTTTCATGAAGAAGCATTAATAGACAATAATTGACAACTTTTTGATCAACAAGATGTTGTCCCAGAATTCCTTGTTGCAAATTTAAATGATAAAAAATATGTGTTTGTGCATAATGCTATGATTGCTCCTATTGAATATTTTCAGGAACATTCAAAGTCCTGTCTTGAAAATGATGTTACAAATCAAGGTATGAAACAGAGATATATTTCAGCTGTAAATGAAGAAGATGTTTCTTTTTCTGTTGATCTTCAAAATGAGCTTATATTCCATGATTTTGAAGATCCTATGGCCAGTCATTTACAACCATCAAGAAAATTTATTTTCACAACAATTTGGATCATGGAGGTTTTTTCAAATGGAAGTTTGTGTTAATATATTTAAGGTTTATCTTTCTTTTTGAAGAAATTATGAGAACAATTTTATTTAATAGCCATCTAATTGAATGGTTATATTGGAATTTTCATGTCATTTGAATCAAAAATTTGATTTCCAACTGTTAGAGTAGGTGGCCATGTAAAAAATAAGCTAATAGGAATGAGCAATCTTGGTTTCCAGTTCTAAGTTTCATTATCAATTTGTACAGTTGTTGTTTTCAGTTTGGAATTTTGTCTTCACTTAGAGAGCAGGTTACATGTCAGCACTACATGGCCAAAGGAAAGTATGTAAAAGCTCGAGGAGAAGTCCAAATGGTTAGGCACTGGAACTATGGATCTGGGATTCTTTTCTTCCCCATAGGGGGGACATCATCCCCATCAGAGCCACTATTATCCTTGATAACAAATAAGTTTGTCTAGGTTTGTCTCAGGTAAGTTAGGTTAGGTCATTAAAGTGAAATAAGGTCATGAAGTTCATTAATTTTAAAAAAATGTACATATGTGGGGGTATTAAAGGTTGTCATTAAGGTGATATATGTCAATGTTAAATAAAAATCCAAAAAATATCTCGTGCATAAGTGAAATGGGCCATTTCATGTAAATTTGGCACTTCTACACAAGTTCATAGTGAAATCAGTATAAAACAGTCAGAAATCAATAAGAACTTTCTTAAAAACTCAATTTTTACAACGAGCTGAAGTTTTGGTAATTTTGAAAAATTTAATCTATTTTAGAGAGAAGATGAGTCATCAAAAGAGTTGAGGAGTGTCATTGGGACACATGTTGATGAAGATCACTTAGCAAAAGGATGACATGGATGCCAACACACCATTTCTTCCCCTCATCAACATAGAAAACATCCTAAAATTCTGAGAATGAAAGCCTATATTCTAGTATGGTATTTTATCACTTGATCATGGTTATTTCCACCTTAGAAAATTTCTTTTGGTTCAATGGAGATGGTGCAAGTAGAATTGAATAAAAAGGGTTTTTAAAAATGATTGTAATGGATGACCCTGCTGCCCCTTGAAAGATGGTAAGACATTTTTTTGGAAACTTTTGTCTTAGGATACTTTATCAAATCCATTATAGAGTTGTGAACATGTTTTTTGGAGGTAAAGAGTGAAAATTTTAAAATCTAGAAAAGTCAGGCAAGTTCGTAGTGAGCTCCAGGCTTGAAGCTAAATTTTCGCTACGAACTCGCTGTAGAATATTTTGAGGTAAAAATTCAACAAAATATCATGTTAGGAGTGGATGAAGACACGTGTTTACCTTATTTTACCTAATGAAGACCCTCCAATGGGAAGCAAAGTTATAAAAAGTGTAGAAGGTGGTGAAATGAAAATGCTACGAAAAATACGCTACGAACTTTCTTGAACTTTCATGTACACGACTGTTTTAGCAGTAAACTTCAGCTTCGATTTTTGACCAAATGAAAAATAATTTTGGAAATCGAAAGGAGGTTTTTCTTCAGAACAAGCCCATATACCAAAAAATCTTTCAGTTTTTGCAAATCCATCAAGGTTTGGACATTGTGAACCTATCTTTGAGGCCCATTTTTTAGAATTTTCACTAACCAAATTTGTGTAAAAAGGGTGAAATTCGATGTGGAAGAGGTCCAACTCACCATCCACATGGCATAATGACACATCGGAAGTCCAATACACTCAAAAAATTAGTTTTTTTCATTTGATAAGAGTTATTAAAGGGATTTGTTGAACTATTTAATGAAAGAAGAGCCCTTTTTGTATTCAAACTCTGCCAAACAGAAATATCCCTAGGAAGTCTCCAAGTGATGTAATCTTATTTGAAATAGGTCTCTGAGGTAGGAATTCGAAGCTATCAAGGTGAAAAATAATTTTTATGAGTCCTCACTCTATAAATGAGAGAGATTTAGAGTTAGAGGGGGTTGATAGATGTTATGTCTTATGCTACTATTGTAATATTTTCTCTGTTAAGTTAATATACAGTTGCAGAAAACCTTTTTGAGACCAGAGATTCTTTATGGGCTCTTACGTGTTTGTCTCATTTACCTTTTCAATGTAAATTGAACTTAGTTTATGCATAATCACTTGGAATTCATAGATAATTATGCTCCAACTTCCTTTATGCATCTTGTGTGATGTCCAAGTTATTTTTTATAAGAGTTCACATGCCTCAACTTCCATGAAAGATATTTTTATGTAATTGAGTTTCGTACTGACCCCATGCCCAACAATAGCCATATCACATCCTTCACCTACAAAGAACCATCCAAAATACATCTGAGAGTTATCCATGTTATTTTTTAAAGCTTTATTATTAAATATCATACATTTTCTTGAGAGAGCCCTCTCTGGTTGGAAAGGCTAACTTCCAACCTTAAGTGGTTTGAAACAGTTACACTGAATTGACTATTGAGCAGCCCAATCACCCTCAGTTTGGTGATAACAGGGCCTATAGAAAAATTTATCACGACAATATTCATTGGGATTGTCACCATGTTTGGAGTTGATTCAAACTTCCAACATGTGTCCACCACTATGGTTGATACATCAATGTGTTGCTTCCTCATATATATTCGCGAAATCACCACAAACTCATTTGTATGGTGGCCCATTCATCCTACCTAGTTACCCGTCATTATCTGGTACCTTTTTTGGTGCGGATTCCAGTCCTTGGACCTCTCCCATGTCATCTAATTTAGGAATAATGTCTGGTACTTCTCTTATTAATGCCACACAATCTGATCCTCTTCATCTAGATACAATTACAATAGAGAAACATGATGGTACTTATTTCAGTGGACAAAGCTACCCTCAACAACCCAAATCTCCTTATGTTAGCTACCATCTGTCTAGATCACAGTTGCCTCCATTATCCTCTCCTCCTTATGTAGGGGGGAAACTTGTTGTTGGTATGCCTCAATATGGTAATCCTCCTAATTATGGTCTGCCTTATCTTGGAATGGATTCCAATTTTTGGAAACCTACTTCATCTGTCCAACCTAGTTCATTTTGGGTTCGATTACAGAATCCTTAGGCCACTCTATCCTCATCACAAATTCCTATCTATCCATCAACACCTCAACAAGCTCAAATATAAGTGATCTAACCTGTATAACCTATTCTAATGATATCTAGTTCTTCCCAGGTACCACTTAGTCAAACTATACAAGGTGCCTCATATTCTCAATCGCTTGCGTAAATTTCTCCTCAAGTTTAAGTTGGTCAAATTCTTAAAAATTTGGCACAGTCTCAATCGAACCCACCATAAATGGGGGAAATACAAAACCATATCAATGGGAATCCTGGAGAAGATCTGTTGACTCGTGTCATGGCGTGTCATCTATGGTGTTCATTTAACTCCCTTAATGATGATTCCATTTGACTTCTTCTTTTTCAGCGAATGCTTACATGCACTACAACTAAATGATATATTGAGTTACCTAGAGCATCGTTTCACGATTTTAGCACTTTATCCACCACCTTTGTCACACATTTATATTTTCACATTAGATACGAAACTGGAATGGAAATATTGAGGCATCGTTACCATTTGGTCAAGACCTTTGTTCCTGATCAATTGTTGGAGGATTTTTTTGTTAAATATTTGTTAGATCCTATAATAAAAGATGTGGCCAAAGGTGGATTTGTGACTGAAGAGCAAGTCATTTCTCATGCTCAGTATTTAGATATGGTTTATACCTAATTGGGCAAACTCTATGATAACATAGAAAATTCTCCGCGACCTTAAAATAATATTCCTCTTCCACTTGGAAAAGAATCTTATGCTGCTTATGGAATTATAGGTTCTACCAGTTTTCATTCGATGGTTAAACCATCTGGTATTTCTCTCGCCGCTTCTTCACAAAACCCCCAATCCCACCCTCCTACAACTTATACTTCTGAGATACATGCCATTTCACCTGATAAGGGAATATCTAAACAACAAATTGTAAGAAATAAAAAAGGTAAAGGTAAGAAAAATAAAGAATCCTCACCACCGGATGAAAAAACAATTTTTTCTTCCGATGAGAAACGAAAGCCTCGATACCCATGCTTGATTTGTGACAAGGATCACTTTACACATGATTGTCTACATTGCTGAAGTGAATCGGTTTCTTAAAGCATCCACTTCTCTTGCTATGTTGACCAACCCATTTCCCAATCAGGAGATTCATATGGTTTCTCGGGACCCCTCTTTCTCTAACACAATTTTGATGCTTTCCTTCTCAAATCTAAAATTGGATGTTTTTGTGGCCACTCGAAACAAAGAATATGGTAGTGCGAATCCACCAAATGGTCAGGCTAATGATCAACCTGCCAGTTCACCACCAACCTCATTTTTTTCTGTCCCACCTCTAGAATTGACTATGAAGCCTCCGAAGGGTGTTATTCATAATTCTTCTTACAACCCTTATTCAAGGGCTGCCCAAAATTATAATGTAGTTGAATACTTTCCTCAGTGTTACACCAATTTTTGGTCATCTAACATGTTACTATTAGATGGACCAAAGTACACCATGGAAGACAAATTTTACCCTAAGTAAAATTGCTATCACTTTGAAAAATAACTTAGTAATCCTTAATTTATTAAGTTGTTTATGGTCTAAACAGGAAACCCCATGAGGAAATATTGAATAAATCCATATTTTTTTGAATTTCCTCAAGGAATAATTAGTTAAACAGCAGTTTAATTAATATTCTAGGTCATATTTAACCCAAAACAGGAAAATTAATTTGATAAATCATTATTTATCGAATTATTTATCAACCACATCCTTAAAATAATAAATAAATGTTTTATTTATTTATTATTGACAAATAAAGGGATTTAACCAAATTCAAATTCTTTTTCCCTCCAATAAATATAATAAAATATTCCATAAAAGTGGGATCTAGATTTGGTTAATAATATTTTAATTATGCACCAATATCTAGAATAACTCAATATTTTGTTATAAATAGAAGGGTTTTTCCATTCACTCACCACCTTTTGTTGCCTAAATATCACCCTGGATCTATACTCTTGGTCTGACTTTGATCCTCCATCATTGTCATATTTTGCTACCATTTTTCTTGTGAGCTCCCTTTGAGTTCCATTTTTTGTCTGGGTTTTCTACACCATCAAAAGAGAGAGATCTTAGATCTGAAGTGCTGAGGACATAAAAGAACCCATCCCATTGAGGGGGACTAGTAATAGTGCAGTGTTAGAGACACTCCTTTCTCCCCAAAAGAACTAGTTTGTCTATCTATTTCCTTGTGGGAGGACCCAAGGTGAAAAAGTCCTTTGCACATACAATGAGGATGTAAATATAACCAAGAGGTGATTCTTTAACTTCCTTGTGACTCTCTAACTACGCTCATGTTTGTTTGAATTCCTATGAATTTTTGAATTTACATGACTCTTCATATTTAGAATGTGTCCTTTGGACTTCCACTTCACAATACATTTTGAATCGGTAGTTACATAATCGAAAATAATGTTGTGGCATATGATGATGTGACAATGCCGAGATGTACTTATTTCTGCTCCTTTCTTTGTGTCTTATTGAAAATATGGTACATTTTCTTCTTCTTCCTCCTCCTTATGACTTGAAGATGATGAGTATTCCATTGATATTGATCTTGATGTTTTGTTATAGTCTGATGTTCCTTCGACTTCTTTCCTAATAATCATCTTATATTTTTATCTCCATATGTGTCTTCTAGCATGTCCTCCTTCTCCATCATATTTGTATAGCATGATAGAGTACCTACATCTACAATCCACTCATGACAAGACGACATTAGTTCGATAAAAACCTAATCTAATATGGTGTATATTGATCCACTAACTTACCCGAAACCAGGTGACATGCTATGAAAGAGGCTTAGTAAATGCGTAATTGTACAACTCAGTAATTCAGGAGTGAAGCTTGAGCTTTGAGACTATGCAATACGAATTTCAGGCTGGACTGAGGAAGAAAAATGCGCAATCTGGGAGCTCAGTGTTGCAGGCTGAGGGGATAGGTGTTGTATCATCCTATTGTGTAGTTATGGAGGAAAAGGAGCCCAGGTGATTGTGAAATTGTATAGTTCAAGGGATCAGGGCTAAGGCATGGGCCTTAAGATTGCACAATGCGCAGTACTGACTGGGCGGGAGAGAGAAATTGCGTAGTTTTGGGAGCCAATGAGCCAAGCTAAGGGATTTTGCATTGTTTTAGCCAATTGCGCAATTATAGGAGTAAACGTAGGCCTAGTTATTGTGCAATTGCATAGTTAAATAGATCAGGGGTTGAGCTTGAGCTCAGAGATTGTGCAATGCGCAGTTGGGGCTAGGTTAGATGGTTGAATTGTGAAATTTTGGAGGCCAAGGCTTGGGATTGAGCATTGAAAATGCATAGTGCTCAATACTAGGAGGAAAGAAATATGAATTACGTAGCATCAAGAGGGAAGGTTGCAACTTGAGGGCTAAGACTATGCAATAAATAGTTCAGGAAGGCTGGATGAGGCTAAGTTGCTTGGAATTTTCAAAATTTTGGCTAAGTATGGGATTAATGAAACTGATGTGAACAATGATAGGACTTAACTATGATCACACACTTAGAAATTTGACGACACGAAATAGATCATCTGGAACACATGAAAACATACTTCCCTTAGTGTGATAACCTTCACGAAAAATTATGACAAGTGTGGCACTAAAGATACACTTTGTGATGACCGTGACGACACTTGTCTGAAAAATGCTTAAAAAATTAAAAATGATTGAAATGGACGTATAAATGGAAATGTCAACTCATTTGAACAAATATAACCTCTTGAAACTACCAAAACAAGCTTATGTGCATCGTGTGACACTCAACATGCGAAAATATGATGATTGCTACAATGTGAATGACAATGAAAGTAAGACATGCGAGAGGAAAGATAATATGAAAACGACACTAATTAGAGTGAAAGAAAGTAAAAGTGACAACCAAAAACATAAAATCAACACTTGCAAAAACAAAGGTGTGCGGAAGCGACAATTTGAAAAAATCACCGAAATGGAAGTACAAACACAAATAGAATGTGAAAATATATCATTATTAGCATGCATTAACTGTCGACATGGATTAGACATTGCACACGTACAATCTTGATTGAACGTGATTTTCTTTTCCAAGCTTGCGTAAATGAATGCGCTCATGCACTTGTTATAAACTGAGCATGTGTGAGCAAGTGACTTTGAAACTTCTAATCCAAGGAGGGAGATCAAAAGCATTTGTTGACTAAGAAGTGACTACAGAACGACCAATCGCAAGATCTAAAGTAGGATCCAAAATTAGAGTGTACACAAAATTTTGGAGGATGTTTATCACAGAGATAACACTTGGCAACACACTGGTAGAAATAAAACTTCCCTATCTTGGTTAATTATTTCGTGAAGGGTCTATTTATTCAAGGAGTATTGATTCATCGTTCTGATTACCATGGCTTCCCCTCTTACCCCGTGCATAAACATACTCCCCTTCATTCCTTTAATCAATTAAACACAAACATAAGACCAAAAATCACACAATGTTTCGAATCAGGATAGGGTAATGAAGTTCACGAGCTTTATATTTTCATAGTATATTTTTTCATCTATGATGTGTCTCCACTTCTAGTAGGCCTGAATATTACCTCAACAGAGTCACTTCAAGAACACAAACATTGCTCCACTGCTAGTGAGCCTAGACAGTACCCCGATGGAGTTGCTTTCTTCAACTGTCTGTGAAGGAAGCCTTTCTATTCTTTCACCTTTATTTATTTATTTTATATAATACTATGCATCGACACTTATTTATTTCATGGGTAGAAGAGGGATCCCAAATTATTTAGAGCAGGAGATGTTGTGACTTCATAGACGCATATATACTACCTACAATATTGGTTTGCTCGTTTATATTTTCCCCCTTGTCCTTCTCTACTTGATTGGATCAGCCTGAAAACACCGAAACATAAAAACCTGAGTGTAGGCATGAGGTTTCTAGAATATAAATGGATATCATGGTTCAACATAATGCTTTCTTAATGCAAGGAACATATTTTATATCAGAACATCATCGACCAAAAGACCTAACCAAGGCAAGGAACAAGGACAAAGAGTTAGCCAAATGTTGCAGTGTCACAAATTCCTTTTCTATTTTTCCACATTCCCTTTTAGACCAACATAGAATCTCCATGCAAGGTCTCATAAAAGGAAATGAAATAGATCACACAAAAAGGAAACACAACTAGAAGGTGAAACATAAAGTGGCTAAACCAAAACATTGTGTGAAACTAAAACCAGGAAAAAAAAGACGAACAATAGGAAACGAATGCAGGATGAATGTGCAGGTAAACTAAAATGCAACTAGACCTAATCCTAACCTAACCAATTAGAAGGTATGGGTCACGTATAATGGAATTTCCAATGTAGCCACTGTAATTGTTCCCGAACTGCAATAAAAAATATGTGATCTATTAAAACAAATATAAAATGATGTGCAACAAAAAATATAAGAACTTGAATACCTTGCACAAAAATTTGAAGGTCTTACCTGTTAGCAGAAAGATATGCCATAACCACCACTTCTAACCAGTTTATATTCTTACATTTTTTATGAGAACCATTATTCAACAGACCTCGAAAGTTTCTTGTGAATGTGTATCCATCTACACCAAACTCCTTAGCAAGCGTGAGGGAAGATCATAAATTTTTATTTGCGACGAAGCTTGCTAGGTAAGATTGTTCCAACCATTCAATGATTGGATCATAAAATTTATAATAATCCTCTTGAAAACCCTAAAATATTTGAAAAGATTAATTTCCAATTAGAGGCATGTGATTACGATGATAATATTGTGAGGAGGAATATCTATTATCATATTCAACATATGTGTTAAGATAATGAGGACATGACAACCATTGTGAATGCGGAAGTGATTCAACCACTTGAAAAGCACCTGGATAGTGAGATGACAAACCATACAAATCAAAGGATGTAAAATGATTGTCATTGAATGTGTTGATGGGAAAATATTAAATTGAACGACATCCATCGAAAAAATAACCATGATCATATGGGATAATTAAAGCATGATATTCCCAGTTTGGAATTACCAAAGATAAACAAATTTTAATATTTCTAGAAATTATCTACATAATAGAATCCTCCTCCTCATGTGATGAGTGTGAAAAACCATTTTCTTGTGACTCGTTACACACTGCACTAGCATCATAATCATCAAAAGAAGTAAAAAGGAATGCTAGTATAACAAACACATGAAACCAGTCAGGGTAAAACAAGTGAAGAATAATTTGAGTCATCAAATGATCCATGCATTCAATGAATATCAAGAGGATTTTAGGTGCAATGAATAAAAGGGTTAGCATCAAAATATTCACAAGAAGGATAAGGAGCTAATTGTTTTCAAAATAGTGTGACAAGTATGGCTCCTTTGGCTAAAGATAATCTTTAGAATAATTTGCTTCGAAGTTCCATGATTCTATGAGAGATATACATTCCAAACCTGAATTTGATACAGGAGAATTGCATGAATATGAATCACCTTGAATCTGATATAAAATATAATCTTGAAAATTTGAAAAATCATATCCACAATGAAAAATATATTTCAAGAAATAATTTAGATCGAGTGAAACAATGCAAAAATAAGAGTTTTGTGAAGAAAAATAGACTTGACTTAGTTCAGGGGTTGTACCAAAGTTGAGAGATCTTGACATAACCATAAATGGAAGTTGAAGTGCCTTGACTCCCTAGCAATTCCCGAAACTTTCAAGGATTATAAAATTGCGTCCTAAAGATTGAACTAGATAGTGCATGGTGTGAGTATAGTTGCTACCACTAGTTTCAATAAGACCAATTCTCACAGGATGGAATCATATTTTTCATTTACTTGATCATATTTACAACTTCAACAATCAAGATACTTAAGCCGAAAGATTCTTCTGATCACAAATCTAGACATGGAGAAATTTCATGAGCAAGGTGATTTGAAGAGTTGTATTCATGCAAAACAAGAGATGATACATGATAGAAATAATACTTAATGGTATGATTATTTTCATTTTCATCATAGATAATATCACCACCTTGTGTCAATTCAGAAATTAACTCGTCGGATGAAGAACTTGAAGAGAATGAGTATATCCGTCACAAGTAGATGCATCTCTAATGGTAGAGCATAAGGGATCGTGAGGTGAAGAGGAAGTTTTGATAAGGAATTTTTTTTTGGGTGGATTAGATTCCAAATCTAATTTGGTCAGATCAACATCTTATAGCGGAATCGAAAAATCAGATGATGTACTCGGGAATTCGTAATCACATACATAAATAGAGTCATCATGATTTGAATGATTTTCTTACAAGACTACAGATTGATCAAATGAATTGATTGCATTTGATTCATTACCAAGATTAGTAGATTGAAAATCATCCAAGAATGGAAGCACGTCATCTTCACATGGAGGATCTTGAAAAAAATTAATAAATATTGAAAGTATCTTCACCTTCCTGCTCCTATGCCTATGTAATGTAACTTCCTTGTATTTGATCACAATTTGAACTAATAACTCGAAAATAAAGAGAGTGTGAAAAACTAGCTGGTGGAGAAGATTGATCAGGAAAATCACAATATAAAGAATCATGGCATGTAGATTGTTATCACTCTCCCCAACTTCCCAAGGCTGACAATAGGATTGGAGAAAGGTAACCACATACCAAACTTTAGGTCATGTAGCTAGCCTACTAGGACTAGAGAGGGCTCTCTTGTTGTCACTTCTATAGTCAAAGGAATGACTGAGTATCTAATGATCTTGGGCTAGGTATGTAAGCATCAGTAAATAGAACTTGTTTGATGTTTTGAGTGCTGGATAAAAAATTCAGTGAGTTGACTGTGTATAAGGTTTTCAGGTCTCAACTTCAAGGTGAATTTGCAAATAATATGTGAGTCAAGATAGGTAGTTTGAAATATTTTTAATAATTTATTGAGTATAGGATGAAATATAAGAGAGTTTGAATGAGCACTGAGGTGAATACATTTAGCTTAGAAGCAAATAAACATAACACTGTAAACCTTGTTTAAAACAGAGCATGCATAAACATGATTTATGCTCATAAAATTACAAGATAAACATATATGAAGAAGAAGACATGGTATTAAGCATGAAATGATAAACATACATAAGAAAAAAATATGCTCCAAATCATACCACAAGTATCTCAACACAATTCCTATAAATCTGTAGTTGATTTCATTCCAAATCGCTGATTACAAAAAATCCACTGCAATATGAGACTATCCAACCCCAAAAAATAATAAAGAGAGTCTAATTATAGAAAATATGGACTGTGAAAACTCATCATGTTGAAATCCCATCCAAAATGGATCAGAAATACAAAATATGAGTAATTTCCTAGATTCTAGGGAGGTTATAAACCATTCCCTAAATTTTAGCTATGAACTAGGAGTGTTTGTCCCTTACATTAATTACATATTCCCTCATGATAGGAGGCAAAAAAAAACTCAATAAATCTAATTCCAACTCATAGGACAACAATAGCTCGAATTTGTGACAATTTGTGACCTTGATAAGTGTCCCGAGGAATCAAATGATGATTTGTGACATTCTTGATAGAAGGGCAAAATTTTTTTGTAGAAGCATAATAGAACTTTGGAGGAAATTTTAAGAGTCCAAATCCACTTATGAAAGAAAATTCAACTATCCCTATGTATCTAGTTTCCAAGACATCTTTAATTTTTTAAAATGACCCAAAGGAAGACCTTCAAAAATCCATTCTACTAAGGTTACTCCAAAAGCATAATAGAGGGTTCAAAAAGGTGGCAGAAACATGAAAAATGGGTGGTTTTTGAGCTTGTAATGCCATGGGGGTTCCTGATATGTGATGTAATCATCAAAATAAATCCATAAATGTAGCTAAATAATAATTTGGATGCACCCAAAATAAGAGTAACAAAAGTTAGTTGCCCTTCTCCAATGAGGAATTTCCAGAATTTTGCAAAAATCACAAAAAAATCCAAAATTGATCAAAAATTCTCGAAATTGGTTCTATGGAACCTGTGAGTGATGGGATAAATATCTAAAGAAGTTTTCATCCAACACATCTAAGTTTTCCTTCTCTTTAAGCTTCATTTGAGCTTCTCACAAAACCACAAACATCTAGTCCTCTCAAAACATATTTTGGGCAAGGGTGAAGCATTGACTTCATGGATTGTGAAGGGTTATAACCTGAGGTGGTTCCCTCCTTTGAAGCTCTTATTTTCACTTTCCATTTTTTTTTTCACTGGAATAATGAAAACCCTAGAGTGTTGATGAGATGGGTGAATGTATGGAAATATGGAAAAACATAGTGTGGGAAATTGTGAGTTTAGAGGATGAGATGATGGATCATGGAGCTGAGAGAAATTCTAGAAAACATTGAGTAGTTTTTTTTGTGTGTTAGCTTCAATTTTTGGGTGGAATGAGGGAAAATGTGTGTGAGGAAGGTGGAAAAATGAAAAAAATATAGGAAATTCCCAATTTTGACTGTGAGAATAGTTAGTGTAGTGGTAGGGTAAGTTGATAAGATGAAATGAGGGTCATGGAGTTAAGTAAAAATTATAAGAAAAATTCAGTGAATAGGATGGCATATTAGCTCCACAATAAAAGTGGAATGAGGAAAAATGGATAAGTGTAGGGTGTAAAAATCTAGCAAATACAACAAATTCTCAAGGTTTTTCACTGTGGAAAAGCTAGATTCTAGGGTTTGTTTGTTTTTGACATGTTAAGAGTGGTGTGGATGATGAGAAATGTATGAATAAGGTGTATGAGATGTGTAGGTTAGGGTTTAGATGCTAGGGTTAGGATTTTAGGTAGGGTAGGTTAGGGTTTGTCAAGTGAATTTTTTATATATATCTATGGACAAGTGGCAATATGGAGAAAACATAATGAGAATAAAAATGTTTAAACACCCAAATAATTCGACCAAAAACTAGCATAAGAATGAAGACTGACATTTTATGAAGGCTGCATAAGGTAATGGAGGCAAGTTTGAAGTGGTTTGGAAGTTTTTGGAACCCAAAACCAAAATCCGCTTATTTCCCAGAAGCGTAGCAAGCATGTACAAAAGCGTAACAAGGGAGGCAAAAGCATAATAAGGGCTCACAAAAATGCAACAAGAGCTCACAGATATGTAACAAGATAATTTCCAAAACTCTGCAAAAATAGGGCTTAAAGATGGATCCATATCTCTCTAACCATAACATTTTTTGAAAACCTGAGAGCAATTTTTGTTATTTGGCAGGTTATGAACAAAACTCCTCCATATTTCTAAAATACTTTCCCATTTTCTCAGAATCCAAGTTTGAAGTTGATCACTCAAAATTTGTAGAAGCATAGCACACTCTGAGCAGAAGCGTAAAACATAATTTGAGAGGGCGTTTGGAGGCTTTTCCAGAGGATTTTTTGGATGAAAGTGGTATGGTTGGAAATCTTAGGATGCCAGCTAGAAAATGGAGTCATAAAGCACTGCAAACCCCTGCTCCAAACCTGTGAATGATTGAGTTGAAGACAACCTGTCAAAAAGTGCAGAAAATGACCCAGAGCAACAATATTTTGAGAATTTATATAAAAAAATAACTTATGTGCATAAAATGAGGAGGTTTTTGTTATTTTTCCTATTATCGACAAAAATCCTCTTTCACTTTTGTAAATGCATCTTCATTACTTTAGAAACTTATTTTGAAGCCAAACTATCCCTGTGTGTAATGTAAACCGTAGCTTGATCATGAAGCTCTAAAAATGATGCCATGGGTCTGAGTTGGCTCAACACTGGAATGGTGACCTCCCTTATGGACCTTCTTCTCACCCTCCATGATGTTTTTAAACAAGGAAATCCCTAGCTTGATGTAGTGGATAGGGAAGGTGGAAAATTAGGAAAATAGGGTATAGTGGTAAAGTGGTTTTAGGGACATAAATGAAGTGGAAGGAAGTTAGGGAAAAATACCTAAAAATTTGGGGAGGTATGGTGATGAGTTGGCTACAGGATGTGAGTGGAATTTTTGGGAATGTGCATGTGAAAGGTACCCAAAAGGTCAAAACACAGGGTTTCACCAGTTTTTCAGCCAAAATGTAGTGAAAATTAGGGTTTTAATGAAATTGATGGAAAATAGGGCCATGAGTGATAGGAGATGCTAGGGTATGGTTTATGAAGGTTATATGAAGGTTTTATATGGTTATATTAGGGTTTTATCAGCTGAAACAAACAAAATATGAAAAACACTAAAAACGTAGTGGAGGTAACCTAATAAAGGAAACCACTCGTTTGCTAATGAATTTTTAATTGAGAGAGGTATGGAGGGTGTCCACTTACTGTTTAGGAAGTGTATGAACCTTATTTTAGTGATTTTTAACCTTGGAGAACTTATTTGGAGCTCAAACACGAAAAGCACAACACCTCCGCAACACACCCAGAAGAGTAGCACAGGTAGTGTTGGCACAAATTTGTTTTTTTTTCTTCAACCCATGGTAGCCGTGGAGTATTATGGTGAGAATAAAGGAGATCTTTACTTATTTCCCTATCTTTTCTAACTCTCTATGCAAATGACTTGTATGGTGAAAATAAGATTTTGTTCACTTTCTCTTATGATATAATTGACTCTTATGGTAGCGAAACAAATGAGACCTAGACTCTGACCTAAATGAAGGTGAGGTGAATGACATCAGACCCTAGATGATTGATGGATGAAATGACCTCTGAAATTATGATGATCATGAATGGAGTGAAGGGAGTAGCATTTCAGATCTAGACATATTCAATGAACAAAAATTTATTTGAAAACTAACTTGAAACATGAAAATTTGACCTAGGACCACTAAAAAGTAAACTAAAAGAGTGTATTTGATCATTGCACATATTGACACTAACATTGGCTCCAACTAGGGATGATAGATCCTTCGAGAGGTGGAAATAACACTATAGACCTAGTAGCCTCATCCATTGGGAAATGGAGTCACTGCAATTACAATCCTCAAACTGATTCAAATAAAACTGAAAAATGAACTTTACATCATCAACTACAAAATCTACTATAAAATGACACTAAAAAAGATGTTCAGAATGTTGAGCTTATTCATTGCACCTTACCTCCTCTAACTGATCCGTAAATCACTTGATCAAGTGAATTTGAAGATCCAATGTAACAAATCAAATAAATGACTACCCAACTAATGCTTGTATTCAACTCCACCAGGCATAAAGAAATATTGAGTAAATCGAAACTCAAAATGAAATCTTAGCCCAAAACCTGTGTTGGTGAACAAAAAAAACTCCACCTTTTCTGATGCTTGCAAAAGACTGCCCAATGAGTCTTGAAAATCATGAAACATTACCTCTTGTTTATCATAAAAAAGAAGATATATTCTTTCATATATAATGGATGGTTGTTCTTCTTCATTTAGTTTATTTTTCATAAATAAAAATGTAGAAATGTTATCTTCCATATCATCGACATCAGAGACAATATTTTTATGTTCTTGCAGATCTTCAATTGAGGTAGCCAAATAAACATCAACACAAATATCTACAAGTGGATTTGCATGTATATCAGAAAAAGAATTGTCTTACCTTTGAAAAAATTCTATATCTTGATCATTTGAAGGCTGTTGAACATGTTCATAAAACTCAAGACAACGAACCTGTTGTACACTGTTTTTGACCTAAATAGATAAATCGTGACTATTTAGAGTTTCTTTACAAGAAAACTCAAAAATATGATCTGCACATATTTATTCCTGAATTAAAAACTCAGAAGAGGAAAGAAATGAAGGGTAGCTAGATGGAACATCTTCATATATATCTTGATTTCTTGAAGATTGGCAATATTGCTATCAATTATCATCAACTTCGAAGATGGAAGATCAATGTCATCCTTTGAAGCATTCTTCTCAATTTCGCTATCATACAGGTATAATCAATGATATTATCATGGTGGTGAAAAGGGTTTTCATTCAAAGCATCCAAGATTTCATCCTCAATAAACTCTTCATTGCCATAAGCACTTTCTAGCTCTTGAATAAAATTCTCAAAGTGATCACAACAATCCTCAATCAAAAGAAAAGAAGGATAAGTTTCTCTATACTTCTAAAAAAATACTGAGTGAAAATACTTGAGAGAATAAATACAGGTAGGAGGTAAGCTTTTATACCAAAACTGTGCTTTTTATTCTAATGTGATCATGAACATCTTCATTAAACAATATTCATGAAAATTAATCTTCAGCTTATGCACATGCATATGAAATATTATTAAATGAAGTGTGGCATCATCACCTTTTCCATCTCTAAATTTTGGCAAGTATGATTGCCAATCTACTTGAGGCATACGATTTGGAAAGCCTGGAACATGATCTTGATGCATATGAGCATACCTTGAATTCTTTCTTGCAGTTTAATCCATCTTGAAAATAATGAAGTCACCAAAAAGTTCTTGAAGCTACCAATTTTTTTTAATAGTGGAGTCGCCATGAAAACTCTCAAATTTTTTATTCTTTGCCATTGGAGTCGCCAGGTGAAATATGACAACCTTTATTGTGCCTGAACACTATTCACCATCAACAATCAGAGCTAATATTTTTCATTCTTTATTGGGAAATATTTAACCTTCTCTCCTCGGTAACGATGCCAATAATGTTAGCACTCCCCCCAACTTCCCAAGCCTAGAAATAAGATTGGAGAAAGGTAACCACATACCAAATTTAGGTCAGGTAACTATCCCTACCAGGACCATAAGGGGTTCTCTCATTGTCACTTTTACAGTCAAAGGAATGACTAATTATCGAATGATCTTAGGCTAGGTATGTAAGCACCATTAAATAGAATTTTTTTGATGTTTTGGGTGCTGGATAAAAAATTCAGTGAGTTGACTGTGTATAAGGTTTTTAGGTCTGAACTTCAAGCTGAATTTGCATAGAATATGTGAGGTAATATAGGTATTTTGAAATCGTTTTAATAAGTCAATGAGTATAGGATGAAATAGAAGAGAGTTTGAATGAGCACTGAGGTGAATTCATTCAAATTAGAAGAAAATAAACATTATGGGGATTTTGAGGTCTAAAACAAGCCTCCTAAGGTAATCATAACATAATAGTGGAAACAATAAAATAAGATTTGATTACATCAACAAATTTTAAAGGGAAAAAAGAAAAAACTACTTTTCAACTTGTATTTTCAACTTATCTGCCAAATTTCTTACTCTAATTTCGAGCGGGAGTACTTGTTTGATGCAAATTTTAATTCCTCATCCAAGGAGTACCCATGTTGCACATTTTCGATGGACCCTGCTACACGAAAAATGAGAAATACATGAAAAATGTGATTGCAATCAAGTTTTTTCATGTATTTCTCATTTTTCGTGTAGCATGGTCCATCAAAAGTATGCAACATGGGTACTCATTGGATGAGGAATTTAATTTTACATCCAACGAGTACTCCCACTCAAAATTTGAGTAAAAACATTCAGGGATAAGTTGAAAATAAGAGTTGAAAAAGTAGTTTTATTATTTTATTATTTTATAGTCTTTTTACCCTTTTACTTAAAAAATGGTGAATCAGCCCCCATGGTTGAAATCATCATCTTGAATCATATTGGTTCTTATAAAGTTTATTTTGGTTGTACATTTTTCTTAGGAGGCCCATTTTAGACCTCAAAGCTCCCCTAATGCATAGCACTGTAAACCTTTTCTAAAACATAGCATGCATAGAATTACAAGATAAATATATATGAAGAATAATACATGGTATTAAGCATGAAATGATAAACATACATAAGAAAAACATATGCTCCAAAGCATACCACAAGTATCTCAACACAATTCCTGTAAATCTGTCTCTACTTTCATTCCAAATTGTTGATTACAAAAGCTCCACTGCAATATGAGACTATCCAACCTGAAAAAAGACTAAATGGAGTCTAATTATAAAAAAATATGGAATATGACACCTCATCACGTCGAAATCTCATCCAAAGTGGATCATAAATAAAAAAGATGAGTCATTTCCTAGATTCTAGGGAGGTTAGAAACCATTCCCTGAGTTTTAGCTATGAAATAGGAGTGTTTATCCCTTAAATTAATTAAATATTCCCTCATGATAGGAGGCAAAAACCAACTCAATAGCTCTAATTCCAACTCATAGGACAACAATACCTTGAATTTGTGACAATTTTTGAGCTTGACAAGTGTCTTGAATAATCCAATGCTGATTTGTGACATTCTTGACAGAAGGGTAATTTTTTTTTGCAGAAGCGTAAAAAAACTTTGGAGGCACTTTTAAGAGTCCAAATCCACTTATGAAAGAATGGTCAACTATCCCTGTGTGTCTAGTTTCCATAACATCTTGAATTTTTCAAAATAACCGAAGGGAAGGCCTTCAAAAATCAATTCTCCCATAGTTACTCCAAAAGCATAATAGAGGGTCCAAAAAGGTGGAAGAAACATGAAAAATGAGTGCTTTTTGAGTTTTTTTCTGCAAAATTACAGCTTTTCATGCCATGGGGGTTCCTTATATATGATTTAATCATAAAAATACATTAATCAATGTAAATAAATCATCATTTGGATGCCCCCAAAAATAAGAGTAACAAAAGTTTGTTACCCTTCTACAATGAGGAATTTCCATAATTTTGCAAAAATCACAAAAAATTCCAAAATTGATCAAAACTTCTCAAACTTGGTTCTATGGCACCTGTAAGTGATGTGATAAATAGCCAAAGAATCTTCCTACCAAAAAATCTAAGCTATCCTTCTCTTTAAGCTTCATTTGAGATTCTCACAAAACCTCAAACATCCAGACCTCTCAAAACATCTTTTGGCCAAGGGTGAAGCATTGATTTCATGCACTGTGAAGGGTTATCACTTGAGCTGACGACCTCCCTTGAAGATATTCTTGTCACTTTCCATGTTTTTTGTCACTGTAATGATGAAAACCCTAGAGTGTTGATGAGATGGGTGAATGTATGGAAATCTAGAAAAACAAAGTGTAGGAAAGTATGAGTTTAGAGATGAGATGATGGATCTCGGAGGTGAGAGAAATTATAGAAAACATTGAGTAGGTTGTGTTGTGTGTTAGACTCAATTTTTGGGTGGAATGAGGTAAAATGAGTGTGAGGAAGGTGGGAAAATGATAAAAAACATAGGAAATTCCCAATTTTGACTGTGAGAATAGCTAATGTAGTGGTAGGGTAAGTTGATAAGATGAAATGAGGGTCATGGAGTTAACTAAAAATTATAAGAAAAAATCAATGAATAAGATGGCATATTAGCTTCACATTGAAAGTGGAATGTGTTAGTATGAATATTGATTCGAGGTGTACAAAAAAAGACCACTTTAGCTGCGCATAACAAACAACCCTAACAACAGAAATGAATGCTAATATCTTCAGATCTGTAGTTAGATGATCAAGAAAAATGCTGTAAAAATCTAGATCTATGCATTAGAAGACATTAAATAGTAGAAAGATAAGATTTACTCCATAGATCCAATAGACAAGAGAAGAATATATCCAATGAAATTTTTATTAATGGCACCTGGGAGGAAAACACAAGAGGGTGTTCCATGTTCTCCTCAATGGGATGGGTTCTTGTAAGTCCTCAGCACTTCAGACTTAGAATTCCTCTCTCTTGATGGTGTAGAAAACCCAGAAAAAAATGGAAAAATATGGCTATGATAATGGATCAATATCCAGACCAAGAGTTGAGATCCAGAGTGATCTTTAGGCAACAAAAGGTGGCAAATGAATGGGAAAAATCTTCTATTTGTAACAAAATATTGAGTTAGTCTAGATATTCATGCATAATTAAAATATTATTAACCAAATCAAGATCCAACTTTTATGGAATATTTTATTATATTTGTTGGAGGGAAAAGGAATTTGACTTGAGTCAAATCCCCTTATTTGTAAATAAAAAATAAATAAATGATTTATTTATCATTTTAAGGATGTGATTAAGCAATAATAAATAAATAAATGATTTATTTATCATTTTAAGGACATGGTTGAGTAATAATCAAATAAATAATGATTTATTTAATTATTTAAGGGAAATGTAGTCATATTTAACAAAGAATATTATTTAAATAATGTTTAAATAGTTATTCTTAGAAAATAATAAGATAAATAATGATTTATATAATTAATTTCCTTGTTTTGGGTTAAATATAACCAGGAATATTAATTAAATTACTGTTTAACTAATTATTCCTTGAGGAAAAATCAAATAAATATGGATTTATTTAATGTTTCCCCATGGGGTTTCCTGTTTAGACCATAAAAAACTTAATAAAGGTGGTTTACTAAGTTAATTTTCATACTGAATGCGATTTTACTTGGGGTAAAATTGGTCTTACTTGGTGTACTTGGGTCCATCTAATAACAGTGGATTAGATGACCAAAAATTGGTGTAAAAAATTGCCCCCCAGCGTGCGAGCGTTAGGAGCTAATTGTATGACCTAAGTATGTTGTAAGATCTCAATCACTAGACAACCACGGGGAAGTCAAAGAGAGAGGATTGTAAGGTAGACCAAAGTGCTGAAAGAACTAGACCCTAAGGAGGTGACTTGCAGGTGCAACAAGTCTTTTTGATAAGTGAGTACCTGCTATAGGCGGTGGGGGAGGCATACCTATGCCCGCCGAGGCAATAGTACAAACCATAAGGTGTCCGGAAAGCCATGAGACGTCATAATGTTGGCATAAACATGAGCTAGATAAACAACATGATAATGAATCCCACATACATATTGTGCTTGGGATAACATCCAGGACTTGTACAATAATATATGAGTACATGAGATATAAATACTGTTACACCATTTTTTGGTCATCTAACCTATTATCATTAGATGGACCCAAGTACACCATGTAAGACCAGTTTTACCCTAAGTAAAACTGTTTTCACTATGTTAAAACAGGAAACCCCAAAAGGAAATATTAAACAAACCCATATTTGTTTGATTTTCCTCATGGAATAATTAATTAGACCATAATTTAATTATTATTCCCAGTCATGTTTAACCCAAAATCAAAGAAATTAATTAGATAAACCTTTATTTATCTTATTATTTTCTAGGAATAATCATTTAAACCTTATTTAGATGATATTCCTTGTTAAATATGACCAAATCACCTACAAATAATTAAATAAATCACTATTTATTTAATTATCTTTCAACCACTTCCTTAAATAATTAAATAAATCATTATTTATTTGATTATCTTCTAACCGTTTCCTTAAAAAGATAAATAAATCATTTATTTATTTATTTTTAACAAATTAAGGGATTTGACCCAAGTCAAATACCTTTTCCCTCCAACAAATATAATAAAATATTCCATAAAAGTGGATCTAGATCTGGTTAACCCATGCACCAAGATCTAGAATGACCCAATATTTTGTTATAAATAGGAGGGTTTTCCCTACCATTCTTCACCTTTTGTTGCCTATTAGATCACTCTGGATCTATACACTTGGTCACATATCTCCATCATTTGCTCCCATTGAGCTCTACTCTTTGCATTGGGTTTTCTACATCAACTAGAGAGAGAAATCTTAGATCTGAAGTGCTGAGGACTTCCAAGAACCCATCCCACCGAGGGGAATTGGATACTCCTTCTGGTTTTCCTCCCAGGTGCCCCATTAATACAAAAATTCTTTCAAAAATTGTTCTTGTCTTGTCTATTGGTATATGGAGCAAACCCTTATTTTTACTGCTTAATGTCTTTCCATGCATAGATCTGGTGTTTTTCAACTCTTTTCTTGTCTAACTAATCGCAGATCTGAAGATATTGGCAGCCACTTTTGTTGTTAGGGCTATTAGTTATGCGTAGCTAAAGTGGTCCTTTTTCGAACACTTAGACAAAGGATTCATACTAACAAATACAACCCAGATGCCCCTGAAAACAGGAAAGGGCTCTGAAAATCTGACTAATACATGCAAACAAAAAGGCACTGCAAGTGGTTGAGGCTGACATCATCAAATGTATGGAGTTGCATTGAAGGCTGTAATGAAGAGGTCATCTGAGTGTGCGGGGGGCTACCTATAGGGCCACTCCCTCATGAGGGCTGAGGCATCTCACACACACCCGGGAATCATCGATGTTAGCTGCTGCATCACTGGACCATCGAGTATACGGATCTCGATCATGTTAAAAAGGAGCTGGAGCTGAGAAACAATCAAGTCAAAGGGCTATGAGGAGTCCCTTTGCCTGACTCGAGGCCCCGAACAAGAGTGGAAGCTCGAACAAAGGCACATCGCCCTCTAGACCTGTCTTCTGGAATGAATGTGCTAATGTCGACAGAAGGAGGTCTGCCATAGGTGAGGCAACAAGGGATCCTCAACTAAGGCACGAGAGAAAATAGTAGAGTGACTGACAAACTGACACCAATGATGATGATGAAATGGGGGGAAATGAGTAGCGAATATATGACTTTCCTTGTTAGAGCATAAACATCATGGATGACCTGGCAGTGACTGACACAATATCATGGGGGATAGGGGACATATAATGAGCGACACGAGAGAGGGACCAAGTAATTAAGGATGGAGGACTATAGCGGGGTGCGAAGGGACTTGGGATAGACTCCATGAAAGCAATGATGACTCAACTCGGATGCTATAAACAATGGTGACTCGATGGTGCTGCCACATAAGAGAAGGGTCCAATGGGGACCATAAAGGCATGAGTACAAGATGGTAACTCACGACGAAAGTCAACACGAGCGTGGACAAGTATGGAGGCAACATGGTGCCCCCGATACAAATGTTTCAAGTGAAGAAATTTGATTTTGAGGAAAGGTGAAGTGGCGCTTCATGGGAAAAATGTGACCCAATGAAGTATCAAATCACTAAAAACTAAAATAAACCCATTTGAGGGCTCGGTGAGAGCTTTCCAACGGCGCAGACTGTTTGGTAAATGGAGCTACGGTTGGATCGTAACGGGCGAAAGAAAAAACAGGGGTTTCTCTTTTAATAAGTCATTTTCCCTCCAAATTCATTCATTTGCATGTGGAGCTATGCTGAATGTAGAGAGGAAAGAAGGCCCTAAATCTTGCGGAAATCGTAGTGGACAAACCGACCATTGGAATCAAGATCCGTCAATTGCAGGTAAGAGGCCTAACCCTACTCTTTCTTTTTAGTGGATTAAAAGTTCATATTAGGTCCCTAGGACTCAGGAACAACCCCTTACTCCTCCTCACGGTCGGGTCACACTTTTTGGGGAAAAAAGTGTGACCTGGGTAGCAGGTTTTGAGCAGAAAAGTATGACCTGTCCCAGGTTTGGGCCTGAAAAGTGCGACCGGGCAGGGAGGGGTGTTTCTGTGCTATTTTTTGGCTGAGCACTAGGCTTTTGTTATGAGAAGTAGTATTTACTATATGTATACTGAAAAATATGATTTTTTTCGTGCAGATATGGAAAAGTTACGGATTAACTGGAGAGAGAGAGACCTGGGTGCATTACGGTCGGAGATCCGGGACGATTAAGGCGTTCACAGTGCTTTGGCCAGGTTTGGGGTTCTGCAGTTTGTGGAGAACCCTTTGATGAGAGCTAGGGAGCCCTTATTTGCCTAGATTGTCAGCTATTGGGACCTGGACCATGAGGTATTTATAGTGCAGGGGCACCGAATCGAGTTGACGGTCTAGGATATATATTTCCCTGATTGGTCTCCCACCACTTGGGATGGTAGGGAATACTCAGCCAATATTACCACATGGGCAGAATATCATAGAGTTTGTAGAGTGCCATTTTCGGCCAGGTTTCCAAGTCAAGGGGACTTGGATACCCCTCAGGGATTTGGAGAGGTTAGAGATCCGTGCTGTGGCCACGGAGGTGCTACGGATCCTGGGCAACCAGGCACTCCATCACATCATGGGGGGTAAAATGATGCTTGTGGAGAGTGTTTTGAGTGGGACCTACTATGGGTGGGCCCAGATGATGTTGTCGTCATTGAAACTACAACTGTCTCTATGTAAGTTGCAAGTGAACCATGACTGTGCATATGGTACAGTTTTGTGCTCTTTATTATTTGAGAAGATCCCGACACTTCGACCTCGCATACAACTCCCAGAAGGAGGCCCGAGAGAGCTTAGGATGTGCCGATGGGGGAAACTATTGTGCAGAGGAGGAGGTGGAGAAGTTAGACGGGTGTTCCGTCCTGATTTCTTTGTTCATTGGGATCAGATGTCGCTGTATATAGATGACTATCCCTATAGTGGGATGAGTTATTGTGGGGACCCGGATCTGCCACTGCCGCCTGGTCATATTTGGGGACTCGATGGTGAGTGAAAAATGTGCATGTAAAGTTTCTATAATATTATATGTGGTACTGATTCTTTTACTTTTGGTATGCAGATACAACACCGGTAAAATCGGCTGGGTACATGGGATGACCTACAGTATCAGGGGCTGCAAGATCTAGTGGATCAAGGGCGCAGCACAATGAGGATGCAACAACCCTTCTATAGGATATCCATCATAGATGTGAGAGGCTTCTGACCGGTGTTTCAGAATGCGGTTGGTAGGACTTAGATGACCAGTACATAGAGTCATGTATTGGTTTACCCTCGGAATGGCGAGGGGTCATGCAGCTCATGGCGATGGCCAGACAGGGCATGCATGATGTACGAGCGGTGGGGGAAGAGCCATTAGTGTGTAGGGGCAGGTGGTGCCCCCATCTTTGAGTTTTTGTAACATGCTATGGGCATGTCATATGTATCAGAGTTAATGAACTCTAAAACATTTTATACGACACAAACTATGGATATGTATCGTTTTGATATTTTTATGTTATTGTCTTGTGGTAAATGTGTGTGTTAAATTCCAATCCAGAATATGGTTTGCAATGTTATCTACATAGTGATTTTGTGCTCTAGGTACATGACTGAAAGTATTGATTTCAAATTCATGCATCAAAAGCTTCACTCGTAAATATCTTCTGAAAAGGATAGGATTATGCACACGATATACACCATTCAATTGCATGACAAGAAGCAGGGAATCTAAACGAACATGAAGGTGGAGGATGCGATGTGAAAGGGCACCGGCTAATAAACCTCGTACAACATCATATTCAGCCTGGTTATTGGTAGTAGTACCAATGCATACACCATTTGAAAGAAAAAGTGCCTGCAAAGGGGTAAAAATGGTCCAACCTGCCAAGGCTAATTTCTGGGAGTAGCGACTTGCACCATCGGCAAAACCGATATAAGGTGTTGACGGGGGGGTCCCTCTAAAAGGTGCCAGAAGACAATAAATGGGAGAATAAAGAACAATGTTGGCAACCTAAGCACATAGTAGAAATTGAATGCACTCTACGGAAGGGAGTGTTCTGGGTAGGATGTCTACTTCCCACATGTCATCGGTGAGGGGAAGTGTGGGAGCTACTGGAGGCGTAGCTTGAGCTCAGGCTGCATAAGTCACCAAAGGTATGGATGATGGCATCCTGTTTATGGGCGGGAAAGATGAAGTCAGGGGTGCACAAAGCTTCCATGATGTCGTCATCACAACAGGAGGTGGAAGGATAGGAGGAAGGGAGACCACATGACATGGCGAGGCTACTCGAATCATCATCATGAGAAGAAGGACTCACATGTGCATCGTCGCGGGGGATGACGTAAGAACAAGTAGATAAAGGATCCACTGATGTTGAGCCTGGGGTGTTTGCTGAAAGGAGGTCAAGTGAAACAACAGTAGAAGATTCTGAGGGAGCTTTTGTCGAGGGTCTCAAGGATGATGAAAGGTAGAGGATGGTGGCCGCATGCTCTGTCAGTTCGACATCATGGGGGGGAATTTCAATAGGAGAGGGTAAATCCTTAGTGTGGCCTATAGTATACTGTGCAAGCAAGGGAGAAGCGGATTGATTTTTCTTAATCTCATATTCCCGAACTCCCTCCAAAGAGGCACGATAATGTGTAAGGTAGGGACAATGATGAGATTAATGGCCACGGAGACCACACAAAGTGCAAGGGTGTTTGGTGTGAATAGTCTTGGTGTTCTTGGTTGTGGTTGATGAAGAAGTAGAGGTTTCAAGTACCGTAGACTCAAGGAACGCGAAATTAACCATGGGATTGATGCGGGGCAACTCGGGACAAGTATGGGTGGCATGATTGACGACATCACACAAAGCGCAGGGATTTGGAGGTGTAGGAGGTGTAGGGTCAGTTGGGGCAGCTTTGTCCTTTAAGGCCTTTTTGTGAGCTTTTACCTTCTTACCTGAAGCAGTCGCAACAGGAGGCGGATCCTGTCGAGGTGGATGAGGCACTGTGACAACGGGAGAAGTCAGGGGGACTGATTGAATCGGGGTCAAAGCAAGATAAGGTTTAGGTTGACCTAGCGGGGTGGCGGTTGGAGGATCAAGGTACCAAACTGGAAGCCCAATGGTCAATTTAGGAAGAGAGAGGGTGGGCATGACAGGTGTTGTATAGATGCCTGGTGGAGGGACTAGGAATGGTATCTTCCCGGAGGGGTAATGGCCAGGAGGGACAAATCCTAAATGGTTAAGGCATGGAGGAACCGAACCAGGAGGATAAAGAGGCTCATGAGTAGCAGCTGAAGGGTCAGGAGGAGGAGGTCCAAAAGGCTGCATCGAAGGGCTAGGAGACAACTGCAGAGGGCAAGGGGGCTGCTGACTAGCCGAGGTATGCCTCTTGAGAGAAGCTCGAGACGATTGCATCATGCAAAAATTCGATGAGCTGGGATCAAGGATGGGGGGAGGAAGACCAGGGAATGTAACCAGCAAGGAGGAGTCCTTGTAGATGTTGGGTGAGACACTGGTCAAAGGGTCGATGGTTTGCTTATTGGCCACCGAAGAAATAGTGGACTCAGGGGACGTCTGAGACTTCATTTCATAATACGTCAATTGGTCAATGGTGACTATCTTTCTGTTATGGGGGAATGACATCGTAGAAGGCAAAATAGACATCGCATATGTGTAGCAATGACCCAATAGAATGTTGTAATCTAAGGGGGCGTCTATGACTTCTACGTCAACGCAAACCGTCTTGCCCGCAAGAGTGATAGGACAATTGCAGAATAAGCCAATGGGCTTAGAGGCATGGCCATCCCACACTCAGAGAGTGATCATGGAAGGAGCCAACCCAGAAGATCCGAGTTTTTTCCAAACTAAAGCGGATATCACGCAGGTGGATGCCTCCTCATCAATAATGCACCGAGAAACGTTGGCGTTCTGAACCTTGATTGGGATTTGGAAAGTGACGGAATCAAGGAGAGGAGGATGTTCGGACCGGTCAACATCAAAGATAATCAATCGATTGTCAGAAGGATCTATAGCACCCACGACAAATAAAAGAGATTTTCGTTGTGAAGGGCACGACTGGAGGAGTTCCAGCGTTGAAATGGCAGCAAAGGATTGTGCCAAATAATCGACTATGCTATACGAATGGGCAGCTTTGCCAGAAGTAACATTTATATGCAGTGGTCCTTTAGGGATCTTGGTATGAACCTCTGCCCTAGGTTGAGGGAGCTGTAAGGGACCCTTGGGTGTCGAAAAAGGCTCTGTAGAGACCAAAGAAGGCGGCTCGGAGACACACGTAGCGGGAGGCTTGTTGTACTGACGAGACCGATTCTGGAGATTGATGTCTATGGTTGAAGGTTGATTGGATTTCATCATGAGAATTTGTTCATCGGGGGTACTAGATGGAAGAGGTTGGGTAACAGTGTGGTAAACTGGAGGTTGGGCAAAGAGAGGAGGCATGCTGTACCCTGAATATGTGCTACCAGGAGGGGAAGATATGCAGGAGGTCCTGGGCCCCCTTGAGGAAAATTAGTGCCCATGGGAGGTTGAGAAATGACGACACACACATGGCACAAAGGAAAAAGAGTCCGACAAGGGAAGGGAGGTGCAAGATCAATCGATTACAATGTCAAAGCAAGGGAAAGAGGTGCAGGATCAATTGATTTCAATGTTTTAGAGTCTTTTCTTGGCGGTGTTAACCAAGCCCTTTTTCGCTTAGGGTGTGTGTGTAAACGTGTGTAAATTTTATTTTTTTAAACCCCAAAATTTGTAGAGAAAAAATAAAAAAGTGTGTTGTATAGCTGTAAATAACCTACAAATGATAGTATATAAGCCTGCAAATCAGAAAATAAACAGCTAATAATGCAATAATTTAAACCCAAGAAGGTGGACCTCTCAACAACTAGTCTATAGGTGAGTGAAAAACTAATCAAAACACACTAAAACAACCAATAGATCTAAGGTCAGAGGGGACAGGGATCTAAGGGCAAAATCTACTGGAAAGTGGTGCAGAAACAACAACAGATCAATAGAAAAATTGCTGCAAAAAGAGGTGGCGAAAGGCTATCTCTAGGAGGGAAGTGGAGTGCACCCTAAAGGAAAACCTAGAAAAAGCTAAATGAGGAGATTTGGATGGATAACAAGTCGATTTGAAGCAGATCTAAAGGTGAGGTATCAGATCTGAAAAAATTGTTGAAGATCCTTAAATTTCAGACAACCTGCAACAATATAAACTCTTCCGCAAAACGTGGAGGGTACTGAACCCCTAGGGGGCTAGGTTCCCACTTAGTTGAGTAAAACAGAACAAGTGCAGGTCCAAAACGAGCGAAGACGGTGGTCATACAATCCTGAACAGAGGCTCAGACAAACCTAGAAAACTTTCAGAAAAATCCCTGCAAAAAGTCCAGGTCGTAGTTTCTGACCTGTTTTCAGCAGAGGTCACTTTTTTTGGGTAGTAAAGTGCACCCTGGAGGTCCAGGTCACAGGTTTTGGGCTGAAAAGTGCAACCTACACTTCCAACACTCTCAGTGGCAGATTTTAGAAAAATTTGTCGTCTCAGCTGCAGTTGATGTCTGTCACCTGCGCAATAGGTCCGAAAACACACAGAAGTCAGAATTTTTATTGTTTTAGGGTTTTATGGGTTAAAAACAATGCCAAGAAAAGAAAAAACACGAGACTAAAGAGAAATCCTAGGGTTTGAAGTAGCTGGATATGCAAGGATCAGAAAAACGACAAAGGTTGTAATTGTAAACTCGTGTGGAGTCGCGAGTTGTTAGTATGAATCTTGATTTGAGGTGTACAAAAAAAGACCACTCTAGCTGCGCATAACAAATAACCCTAACAACATAAATGAATGCTAATATCTTCAGATCTGTAGTTAGATGATCAAGAAAAATGCTGCAAAAATCTAGATCTATGCATTAGAAGACATTAAACAGTAGAAAGATAAGATTTACTCCATATATCCAATAGACAAGACAAGAATATATCCAATGAAATTTTTATTAATGGCACCTGGGAGGAAAACACAAGAGGGTGTTCCCTTTTCTCCTCAATGGGATGGGTTCTTGTAAGTCCTCAACACTTTAGAATTAAAATTCCTCTCTCTTGATGGTGTAGAAAACCCAGACAAAAATGGAAAAATATGGCTATGATAATGGATCAATAGCCAGACCAAGAGTTGAGAACAAGAGTGATCTTTAGGCAACAAAAGGTGACAAATGAATGGGAAAACCCTTCTATTTATAACAAAATATTGATTTAGTCTAGATATTGGTGCATAATTAAAATATTATTAACCAAATCAAGATCCAACTTTTATAGAATATTTTATTATATTTGTTGGAGGGAAAAGGAATTTGACTTGAGTCAAATCCCCTTATTTGTAAATAATAAATAAATAAATGATTTTTTTATCGTTTTAAGGATGTGATTAAGTAATAATAAATAAATAAATGATTTATTTATCATTTTAAGGATATGGTTGAGTAATAATCAAATAAATAATGATTTATTTAATTATTTAAGGGAGATGTAGTCATATTTAACAAAGATTATTATTTAAATAATGTTTAAATAGTTATTCTTAGAAAATAATAAGATAAATAATGATTTATCTAATTAATTTCCTTGTTTTGGGTTAAATATAACCAGGAATATTAATTAAATTACTGTTTTACTAATTATTCCTTGAGGAACAATCAAATAAATATGGATTTATTTAATGTTTCCCCATGGGGTTTCCTGTTTAGACCATAAAAACTTAGTAAAGGTGGTTTACTAAGTTATTTTTCATAGTGAATGCGACTTTACTTGGGGTGAAATTGGTCTTACTTGGTGTACTTGGGTCCATCTAATAAAAATGGATTAGATGACCAAAAAATGGTGTAACAGAATGAGGAAAAATGGATAAGTATAGGGTGGAAAAATCTAGCAAATACAGGAAATTCTCAAGGTTTTTCACGATGGAAAAGCTAGATTCTAGGGCTTGCTTGTATTTGACATGTTAGGAGTGGTGTGGATGATGAGAAATGTATGAATAAGGTGTATGAGATGTGTAGGTTAGGGTTTATATGCTAGGGTTATGGTTTTAGGTAGGGTAAGTTAGGGTTTTTCAAGAGAATATTTTTTTATATATGTATGGAAAAGTGACAATATGGAGAAAACATAATGAGAATGAAAATGTTTGAATACCCAAATAATTCGACCAAAAACTAGCATAAGAATGAAGATTTAACTTTTATGAAGGTTGCATAACGTAATGGAGGCAACTTTGAAGTCTTCTGTAAGTTTTTGGAGCCCACAACCAAAATATTCTTCTATCCTGGAAGCGTAACAAGAATGTAAAAAAGCATAACAAGGGAGGCAAAATCATAACAAGGGCTCACAATAATGTAACAAGGGAATTACCAAAAATTTTCAAAAATAGGGCTTAAATAGGGATCCATATCTCTCTAACCATTTTTTTTTTTGAAAAACTCAGAGAGGTTTTTGTTATTTTGAATTTTCTGAACAAAAACCTCCTCCATTTTTCTAAAATACTTTCCCATTTTCTCATAATCCAAGTTTGAAGTTGATTGCTTAAATTTGAAGAAGCATAACACCTACTTTGGGAGGGAGTTTGAAGGCCTTCCTAGAGGATTTTTTGGATGCAAGTGGTATGATTGGTTAGGGTAGGATGTATGCTACAAAATGGAGTCACCACAAACTGCAAAACCCTGGTCCAAACCCCTGAAAAATTGATTTGAAGACAAATTATCCAAAAGTGAAGAAAATGACCTCGAGGAACTGTATTTTGAGAATTTCTCTCAAACCATAATACCTGTGCATAAATTGAAGGAGTTTTTTTTTCCTTGGGGCTATTATTGACAAACACCTCTTTCAATTTTGTAAAATTCATTATTGTTACTTCAGAAACTGATTTGAAGCCAAATTGTCCATTTGTGCAATGTAAACCCTAGCTTGACCACGAAGCTCTAAAAATTATGCCATGGGTACGAGTTGACTCAAACCTGGAATGGTGACCAACCTTCTCACCCTCCATGATTTTTTTCAACAAGGAAATCCCTAGCTTGATGTAGTGGATAGAGAAGGTGGAAAATTAGGAAAACAAGGGATAGTGGTCGAGTTGTTTTAGGGACATAAATGAAGTGGAAGGATGTTAGGGAAAAATCCATAAAAATTTGGGGAGCTAGGGTGATGAGTTGGACAGGATGCAAGTGGAATTTTTGGGAATGGGCATGTGAAAGGTACCCAAAATGTCAAAACACAGGGTTTCACTAGTTTTTTTGCCAAAATGTAGTGAAAGTTAGGGTTTTAATGAAAGTGATGGAAAAGAGGGGTGTGAGTGATAGGAGATGTTAGGCTATGGTGTATTAAGGTTACATGAAGGTTTATATGATTATATTAGGGTTTTATCTTCTGAAACAAACAAAATATGAAAAACAAAAAAAACGTAGTGGAGGTAACATAATGAAGGAAACCACTCATTTGCTGATTAATTTTGACTTGAGAGAGGTATGGAGGGTGTCCAATTACTATTTATGAAGTATATGAACCTGTGTGCAGTGGTTTTTAACCTTGGAGAACTAATTTGGATCTCAAACACCAAACACGCAACACCTACACAATACACCTAGAAGAGTAGCACAGGTAGTGTTGGCACAAATTTGCTTATCTTTCTTCCACCCATGGAAGTTGTGGAGTATGATGGTGAGAATAAAGGAGCTCTTTAATTATTTCCCTAGATTTTCCAACTCCCTATGCAAATGACTTGTATGGTGAAAATAAGATTTTGGTTGCTTTCCTTTATGACATAATTGACTCTTATGGTGGCAAAACAAATGAGACCTAGACTCTGACCTAAATGAAGGTGTGGTGAATGACCTCAGACCTTAGATGATTGATGGATGACATGAAATATGAAATGATGATGACCATGAATGGAGTGAAGGGAGTAGAATTTCATACCTATACATATTCATTAGAGGAAATTTCAGCCTAAAAGTGCCCATGAAATTTTCATGTAATTTCCATGTCATAATATGTCAACCAATCAAAATTATTTAAATTTAAAAAAAGGTACATGTAAATATTTTGGAGGGAAAAGAAGAAACACTATTTTTTTTAATTTTATTTTTTACTTATCTCCTTATAGGTTTACTTAAATTTCAAGTGTAGACACTTGTTGGATGAAAAAATGAATTCCTCATCCAACTAGTACCCATTATGCATACTTTTGAGAAAGCCCGCCTTGATAAAAAATGCACATACATTAAAAAAATGTGTTTCAACATGTTTTTTATTGTATCTGCAAATTTTATCAATGCGGGTCTTCTCAAAAGTATACATAATGGCTACTTGTTGGATGTGGAATTTAATTCTGCATCTAATGAGTGTCTAAACGTGAGATTTGAGTAAACCTATAAGGAGATAAGCTGGAAATACAATTAAAAAAAGTAGTTTTCTTCTTTTCCCTCCCAACTTCATAACTCTTATTTTATTATTTTTACTATTGTTTTATTATTTTTCCTTAGGAGGCCACTTTTAGGCTGAAATCTCCTCTAATGCAATGAACAAAATTTTATTTGAAAACTGACTTGAAACATGAAATTTTGACCTAGGACCACTAAAAATTAAACTGAAAGAGCATATTTGATCACTGAACATATTGAAATTAACATAAATTATAGAGGATAAAAAAAATCTAGATAACATTCGAGGCTATAGTTTTGAATAATAACATCATCTTGCAGAATGGGGAAGTTAGCATTCACCATGGGCTTCATGAGCCATTATGTGATTTCCTCCATTGACTTCGAGTCATGAAAAATGAAAGAAGAGCGAGAAGATGGATTAGGAATTTGATTTGCAGATTTTAGAAAATTTATTACCATTGAAAAAAGGCACCCTCATCGGATATGGAAAAGGAGGATTAAAAAGAACAAAAGGAGTAGTAAATTCCTCCTCTAAAATTAGAGGTGTCTCATGATTCACAAGAGTTGGGGAAGTAGAAAAATCAGGGGGTTTAGGTTCACCTTGCAAAGAGATAAGAACCAAGTGCTAAAAATATTTTTCAAGAAATCCCAATCCATATATTCTTCAGGAAATTCATAACAAAGGTGAAGGAATCGGTCAAAAAAATGCTCAACAAATTCATTAGGCTTCATTCTTAAGTGATTGATTATTTTACAAACATATCTATAATTATACTTATCAAAGGCTTGATGAAGCTCCCTTAGGAAATGGTGAAGAGAATGGATGGAAGAAAGTGACAAGGTATGGCACCATCGATTAACATGATCATAAAGGGTGAGGAAGAAAAACACATAGGAAAACTCTTCATCATCGATTTCGTAAGATTCAAAAAATTTAAGAAAATCAGAAATGTGCTCGGTTATGGATGTTCCATCCTCACCATCAAACTTTAGCTTAGACAAGTGATAGAAAGGCTCATTCGAGATTGAAAATTGACAAATGGATAATTTAGAGAAACACCTAAGGAGTAAGATTTGAGGATGATACATTTTATATAATAGGTTTAAAACAGATTCAATGGGCACAACTTATCATATGACCCTCCTTCTAGCACCATTATTGACGGTTCTGGAAATACGTAAACTAAGGGGTCTCCCCAATGTGTATTCCCTATTAGAAATCACATTTTTTGGAATAGGAGTGTCATCTAGAGTATCGACCCCATTGCCATGTATTCTTATAGATTTTCGTTGGCTCTAACTGTCAGCAAGAGAGATGAACACATATGTGCCTTTGAAAAGAAAGTAAGTGTGCTTGGTGAGTGTTCGGTTGCAAGTTGTGAAATTTCTTCTAAGGCAGAGGGAAAGAGTAAAGTGAGCCTCTAAGAGAGAGATAAAATTACCACCCAAGTAGAGAAACACACAAATAAGAAGGATTCATCTAACATCTAGTGGAATAGTCCACAAAATATGTGACAACCATTACAACCAATCAATGAGAAATACATGTCTAGTATCCTGCGGAATAGTCCACAAGGATGGGACACCGATAAAAACCATTACAACACAATATCAACAAGATAAGTACTAAAATAACTGAATTAGTTAAACTACTTTAGCACAGATGAAAGCAAACATGAAATACGAACATCCACATAATAGTCTTACAAATATTCATAATCCACGCATGAAGAACATGTTGGCCTTGAAGGCTTATGCTATTAAGTAAAAGTTATAAGACACTTGTATACAATGAACATAGCTAGCTATAATAGTGGAGTGTTGGAGCCACTCCTTGCTCCCCAAAAGAACTAGTTTGTCTCTCTAATGCCTTGTAGGAGGAGCCAAGGTGAAAAAGTCCTTTACTCATAAAATGAAGGTGTATATATAACAAATAGGTGATACTTCAAATTCCTTGTGACTCTTTGACTACCCTCATGATTGTTTGAATTCTTATGAATTTTTTACTTTACATGACTCTTCATATTTAGAATGTGTCCTTTGGACTTCCACTTTACAATACATTTTGAATAGGTAGTTACATATCCAAAAAAATGATGTGGAGTATGATGACTTGTGATAAGACATGACATTACACTAATGAAATGGACTACATGATGATGTGACAGTGCCAATATATGCTTCTTGCTACTTCTTTTTGTGTGTCTTCTTGAAAATATGGTACATGTTCAACTTCTTCCTCCTACTTATGACTTGAAGATGAGGAGTCTTCGATGTGATCTTGATCTTCATCTTCTGTTATAGTCCGGTGTTAGTTCGTCTTCTTTCTTGATAATCATCTTAACTCTTCAGCTCCATATGCATCTTCTAGCATGTCCTCCTTCTCCATATCATTCTTCATCATAATTCCATAGCATGATAAAGTACCTACATTTGCAATCCATGCATGACAAGACTACATTAGTTTGATAAACCCATAATATAAGATGGCTCATTTTGATCCACAGATTGAGCTGGAAGTGGGTGATAGGATGGGAAAGAGGCTCAGTAACTGCGCAATTTCTCAACTCAGGAGATTAGGGGTGAAGCTTGCGCTTTGAGAGTACACAATGCGCAGTTTAGGCTGGAATAAAGAAGAAAAATGTGCAATTTGGGAGCTCAATATGAAAGGCTAATGGGATAGGCACTGGATCAACCTATTGCATAGTTCTATAGGACAGAGGATCCAAGGTGATTGAAAAATTCAAGAGCTAAGGGTTGAGGCTTAAGCCTTGAGACTGTTAAATGTGTAGTACTAACTGGGCATGAGAGAGAAATTGCACAATTTTGGGAGTCAGTGAGCTAGACTAAGGGATTTTTCACTGTTTCAGGTAATTGTATAGTTATATGAGGTAAAGTAGGCATGTCGATTATGCAGTTTTGCATTTCAAGGGCTCAGGGTTTGAGCTTGAGCTCAAATATTGAACAATGCACAATTTGGGTTAGGATGGAGGGATGAATTTTGCAATTTTTGAGGCCAAGGTTCAGGCTTGAGCATTGAAACTACGCAATGGAAAGTCCTAGGAGGTGAGGTAGGAATTGAAAATTGTGCAGTGTCAAGAGACAAGGTTGCAGCCTGAGGGATGAGACTATGCAATGCACATTTCAATAAGGCTAGATGAGGCTACGTTGCTCGGAATTTTCAGAAATTTGGTTAAGTGTGGGATAAATGAAACTGATATGAAAAATTATAGGACTTGATTGTGATCACAAACTTAGAAATTTGAAGACACAATATAGATCACTTGGAACACATGAACACATAATTCTCTAACTGCGACAACCTTTGTGGCAACTTACAACAAGTGCAACACTAAAGATTCAATTTACGACGACCGTGAAGACACTTGTGCGACGATGCTTAAAACTTTAGAAATGGGGACGATGGATTTACACATGGTAATATCAACTCAGTTTCACAAAGATAACCTCTTAAAACTACCAAAACAAGCTCACGTATGTCATACGACACTCAACATGTGAAAAGACCGTAATTTCTATAGTGAGAATGGCATTTCTGATATGGGAATGATAATGAAAGAAACACATGCCATAGAAAAGATAACATTAAAACAAAACTACTTAGTTTGAAATTAAGAAAAAGAGACAACCAAAAACATGAAATCGACACTTATGAAAACAAAGGTGCGCAGAAGCGACAATTTGCAAAACTGGCCGAAATGGAAGTACACACACAACTAGAATGTGAGAAACTATCATTGTCAGTGCACACTAATTGCCAACATGGATTGAAAATCACACAGGAAAAACATTGATTGAACGTGCTATGGGGATTCAAGCTTGCATAAAATAATGCGCTCACGCACTTGTTACGGAGTTGATCAAGAAGTGACTACAAAAGTACCGATTGCGAGATCCACATTAGGCTCCAAAATTCGAGTGTACACAAAATTTTGGAGGGTTTTTGTCGTAACGACAAAAAAGATGTTGGGGTGTTCAAATAATGGGTTGTTGGGTGAAGATAAGAGGATATATGGATCCCAAATCATGTTGAAGGTGTGGGAATATCCTTTGAGAACCCTTCCTCAAGCTCTCAAAATCTAGCTCGGGGGTCATTAGCTGCAAGTAATATTGTAGTACAAGCCAATATAAGGTTGGGTGGAGAGTTAGAGTCCCCATCTCAGTTGTCAGGATTCTAAATTATTAGATAAGTGCTCATGCAAATCTATTTGCATGTAGATCTTATATGACTACTTACTAAATTGATTATATTCCATGAAAAGAGTCTCTTACATTTTATGTGCCACATATTTCTATATGGATGTTTACTATGTTGTGTAAATGCTATTTTGAATGCGACCTGAAATGTTTATTTCTTGTAAAAGTAGGAATGTTGAGTTTCTAGGTAATGTATGAGGAAAGGGTTGATTTAGTATTTCTTTCTCGAGTAATTTTTTTTTTCTTGAATCACTTGAGAAAATACTGCTAGATAACTTGTTCAATACTCCATTACTACCACCGAAGGTTTTATATTGGTTTATAATTACGCTGATTGACCATGGTTATGCTAATGCTGGGAAATGGTTGACTTTTGAGCTTATTTCTATGCATGAAGTTTGTTTGTTTGCTAGAATATGAAATATGCAATCTTTGTGTTAAATATAATCTTAAATTAATCTATTTACCTTACTGTGAAGGATGGTAGAATTCTTGTGTTGAAATTTCCTCTGTGTTTCAATACTAATTTTCATAAGTTGGCCTTGACAAATATGGAAAATCTCAGAAAGGATATGCCTTTGTGTTCACACACACACACACACACACACACACACACACACATATGCATATAAATTTGTATATGTATATAGAGAGTAATGGTCATGCTGAGCCTTGCAAATCTCAAAAGGGATAATGTTCCCATTTTACGTATAAAACATATGTAGTTAACATTGGGTTTGGATGAGTCTTTACAATCTCTGGAGGGATAACCCAACAGGGCTTATGATTATATGCTCATATATTTTTTTGCACAGTATCATGGAAATTTTAAGGTCTGAAGGGTTGGGCTTTAAGCCCTGTTAAACTGTGTGAACATACGCTATCAACAAGAATCAATACGAGGAAATTTTTGTTTAAATACCATTAATCGTAAGATACACACACACACACATTTACGTATGGGTATAGGTAGAATCCCCATCAACTTGAAATTTTACGTGAAGGATCTAAGGGGAATCATTGTAATTTGGTCCAAATATTACATGGCTAATGGAGGCCCTACTTAATGGGGATGGTTTTGTTGTACACATATATTACGTATATTATCCAAAGAGGGAAATACCTTGTAGTATTGTAATGTATATGTTTATTTGTGGAATGAATTATTTTGTCATTTATGCTAATATATATAGCACCCAAGAGGAGGCATTCTCACCCATATTATTACATTTATATAATATAAGCCAAAGAATGGTGGTGGGACTCATGCATAATGATGTAGCATGGGAATGGTGGCAGCTACTGGCAGAAATGACACATGTACCCCTTGGAAAGATGATATGGAAATGACTTGGAAATCCAGGTGAGCACCACGTAGGGACCACGTGGGTGCCACATGGTGGGTTAGGAAGATATAGTTAGGCCAATATTTGAAAGACCATAAATTTTGATCCGTGATTTGGATTGAGAAAAGAATTATAATGTCAGAAAGGTATCGATGAGAATGACACGCTGACACTGTTTATTTCAGGTTTTGAAAATTTCAAAAAAGGTTTTAAAAATTTTAGATTCCATTTCCATACTAGGATAATGGAGGTTGGGTTATCATAGTAATTTCCTCCTTCTATCCTTAGTGTGCACTATGGGTGGTAATGGGGTATGATATAGAGTGGTATCAAAGGTAAGGTTCAACACTAGATATTTGGGAATACTTTGGTGCCCTATTATAGAATTAATAAAGTAGTAAGTCCAATTCTTGGAATCCCTGAAGATGGAGTGGAGAACTAGCTTGGAGGATAATAACAATACGTGAATGTTATTAAGTGCTACTTATAGAATTGATTGTGGATTGCATGTGGATGGTACTGATGTTGAATTTTTTTGATAAACATAATGGATTTACATGTGGTTGCTTCTAGGCATATTGAAGGTTTAAAAAACTTATTATTGTGACTTGGGATGCTTATTATTTCTTTAATTCTTGAAGAACCTTTTGCATGGATATATATATGGTTATTTGTAGTGTACTATCACTACTAACTGAGAGGTGTGTTCTTACACATTTGGAATACTCGTGCATGTGTGTTTTTATATGATATGAAGCATTTGGTGAAATCCCTGTGTTGCTTGTAATTGCATAACACTACTTTATTATGTTACACACACACACACACACACACACACACACACACACACACACACACACTGATTAGGATGTAAGGATCCCATGGTATGTATGCCATGTGGAAAAAGAACCTCAGTGGATTGGAGGCATGATACCTTGTGACTCCATTAGAGAGTGATGTGTTTTGATGTTTTCTTGTTTGTGTAAGTAGTTGTTGGTTATAGCACCACAGTTGTGGGTTGTGTATCTATTGCTTGCTTGTGCAAGTGGGTGTTGGATGTAATACTATGGTTAAATGGTTATGTATGTTGGTTTTCGATTACATGCATATCTATGATGCACTTATAATGTAATAAGGATTTACTATAAATATGGAAGATGCTAATGTAATATATGGATTTTAACTGACCTTTTGAGATTGTAGATGCCATGATAGATAGCCTTGGTAAAGAGGTTGAAATTAATGTTTATTTTTTGCTTAGAAATAAGGCTAATGTTTAAAAAGTGATAATGTTGGTTGATAAAGAATTCTAACTTTTAAATATTACAAGTAGATTTTTAAAATTTTAAGGTTGGTTTTAAAGCATGGTAAATATGGATGAATTTAATACCTACTGATGGTCATGTTAAAAGAATGATATTTAAAACCTACAATGGAAAGATGGTAACCATTGTGATATGAATATATAGGCATATATGTGCTTTTGAATTTTAAAACCGAGATGATGAATATGTTTAACTGTATCCTAGTTCAGCCATTTGACACATAATAATTTTGAAGATGTGTGGAAAACTACAGGGTAACATGTTCAATGCTAGCATGGAAAGGTGACAACTAAAGTTATTATCTTTGTTTATTTTAAACTAACAATTGAGTGCATGTGTGACAACACATAAGATAATATAAGATAAGACAATATGATAAATCTCTGTGACAATAGGGAGAAAAATGGCTTGGATAATGGAGTCCATCATGAACATGAGAGGAGAACCCCTTGTGACCAAAAACCTTTAGGAGCCTGAAGGCTGAACTAGAGAGATACAAGGCAAAAATAAAAAACTCCTTAAGAGGAAAAAGGAGCAAGAAATATTGACACAATGTTGATACAAAATTTTTCATACATATAGGCGCTATTATAGCATGCACCAACCTCTTGAGATGTGTATGAAAGCCATGAATACAAGGAAAAGGAAAATAAGTTTTTTTCCTGTCGGTATTGTAGAGGGGAGCACTTGAAGAGGAACTGCCCCCACATGCAAAAATACAAGGAAAATAACTCGTGCAAGCCAAAGGGACACAAACCATTGATGCAAGGTGTCGAGAAGGAGGAGGGGGAATTCCCTCAAGCTTCTTGATATGTGCACATATGTATTAAAGAGACCCTATGAAGATTATTTTGTGAGACATTCAGACCTAAAGGTTGTCGAGAAACCTTGGGAAGAGTTTTAGATTGATTTATTATGTGAACACACACACACACACACACACACACACACACACACACACACACAAAAATACACACGTGCGCGCGCACACACACACACACACACAAATACACACGCGCGCGCGCACACACACACAAATACATGTGCAGACACACAAAAATAAACACAATGGTGGATAATGACATATGGTGCCAAGAAAATTGGACCCATGATGATGGAAAATTTTGGTACTATTGCATGTTCACACTATTTTTACACTTGAATGCATACTTTATTTTCACTTGTTGATCACTGAATTGCACACAACCTTGCTATTTTGTTTGGAATTTTTAAGATTACCATTTTAATTTATTTCTTGTATTATTTCATTTTGTTTCTTTTTGAATATGCCTTTCATTTTTTCATTCTGAGGGGCCTCAAGAAAAAATGTTGAGTTTGGCAGGTAGGCCACAAAATATTGGGAAAATGGGATGATTGAAACCATCATAGTATATGACTAAGGAGGCCCAACATATAAATGATGAGCATTGAAGAAACACAGAAAAGGATGGAAAGGGGAAATGTGTATTTGGCATGAATAATTACATGCTGAATGAGTTCCAGAAAATATGGAACACCAATTGGGTGATGGGACAAAAAGAGGCCATTGTTGGTATATGTTGGAGCATCGCTTATAAAATATGATATCAAGTATGAATGAAATTATGTACAGGTTGAAAACTGCCCTTGTGAACAAAAAAAACAATAAAATGAGTTAATTGAACCTTGATTTTACTTGACAAGTGTTAATATATGTTATGTCCACGACTAATTTGATAATAGTATGAAAACCAAGAAGGCTGGTTGCATCCATTGGAATAATAGAGAGTGAAATTGCACACAGGAAGTTCCATTGACCTTAACTTTAATTACACATGTAAATATGTGATATGTTTATGATCATGTTGATGATTATATATATATATATATATATATATATATATATATATATATATATATATATATGAATGCCATTGTGATTGACGTGTTTTGTCAGGGGTCATTCTTGTGGAGGAATAATGGTTTTTATTTATTTGATGCATACATAAATGGCTTGTTGGGATAACATAATAAAGTTATTTGTGGATTATTGGTTGTATGAAGGAGGGAACTCTTATTGATTTATGATTTTAATATCATGTGATTATGGCTCTTATAATTGTGCCCATGTTTATATTATGAATGAGAAATGCCGAAGTATATGTCAGCAGGTCAATTAGCTACAAGTTCGACCCTTGGTTAAAGGATGAGGCACATATGTTATCATTTAAAATACATACAGGTAGACCACCCAGGATTGGGGGTTTCCTAAGCGTGGGAGTTGTGATGATGGAGAAGTCATGATGATGTGTGAATTGTGAATTGTTATATATATATATATATATATATATATATATATATATATTGTGTCTATGATATACATATGTATATCTATATGTGCATTATGCCCCATGTCTTTGTGATGTGGAAGTTGTGATGGTAAATAATATTCCTGTCGACATAAAAATACTAGGATTCATAGTGACCACACTTGCAAGGAAGTGAGTGAGAGGGGGGGGGGGGGGGGGGCTTGTTTATTTACACACACACACACACACACACACACACACATATCCACCAATGGGTGCTTGCTGGGTTTGGAAACCGATCTAGTGTGTGGAAGTGAAAGAGAAGAGAAGAGAAGAGAAGGCCTTGGGTTCTTATCACGTTTGGAAATAGATCTAGTGTGTGTATGAGGTCGAAGAGAAGAGAAAACACTGAGTGCTTTCAGGGTTTGGCAATCAATCTAGTGTGTATGAGAAGAGAGAAGGCCACTATATGCTTACCGAGTTTAACAACTAATGAAGTGTGTGTAAATCAAGAAGAAAAGAGAAATTCAAAGATAATTATCAACATTTCATTTGATTTTATGAATTTATAAATTATGAACACAATTTAATATTTTGGTTATGATGTTTGGCTATGAGCTAATATGGTTTTGTTGCGATAGGAATCAAAATAAAATTACGAGTCTTGCCTCATGGATAAGATGATAGTGAGGTATGATTTAAATTTATTACAATTAACCATGCTACTAGTATGAGTACACTTACTTAATATCATGTTAGGATAGGTCATTAGCTTGTTACTATAATGACACTATCAACCAACGTTTTACCTTTTACTTGAACTATCTCACCTAACCAACTTATTTATTGGACACATGTTTCTTAGAAAGTGACCTACTTTCCAACACCATGCACACCTCATTAATATTCCATATTGCGACCTTCCTTTATAATGATTCTCATGGATATTTGTGTGCCATGATGTAGAAAATCATGGGAATTTCCTGGTTTGGGGGAATGGAGATGATTGTAAGGTTAGGTACTAGCAACACAAAGGTGTTAAGAACATAGTGGTACACTGCAGTTAAAAGGTTAGGAACAAGGCCATTATGGGACATTAGCATCCAATATTATTCATTGATTTCCATGAAGCATGCAGTGATAGGTATGAAGATGTTGAGGTAGGGACATGTCTTGGTTATAAAATTTTCCAATGAAAGGACACCTTGCTAAGGGATAGATATCTCGAGGGATTGGGAAGCAAAGAAGGGGATGCTAGAAACTTGGAAGGTGAGTGACCACACAAAAGAGGAACCAAATTTCCTCACTGATTTGGACTGACAGAAGGGGATACCAGAAAATAATTTGGTTTAAAAAAAGGGTTATGGGGATGAATTATTGGAATAAGAAGCACATTGTGTGTACTGGGAAGCAATGGGACAAGTTATTTGTTGAAAAAATCAAAGAGCATATAGGATAATGACACTATATATTGGAGGCAGGTAGAAATCCCGTAAAAAGAAAAAGTTATCGAGCTATATTGGGTGCAACAAAAGCACTATTAAACTGCAAAAAAAACCATCAAAAGTGGTTGATCTAATGTTTATTTATTTATTTATATTTATGATTATTGAGTTGTTTGGTGAGAAACTGTATTTGTCAGATGTAATTGTAAATAAAAATGTAATTATAAAGCTTTAAATAGTTGTGATTGGTTCAAAACATGTGTTAATTGTGTTTAGGATTAGAACATTGAGGATGATGTTCCTCCAAGGGGGAGGGGGTTTTGACAAACTATTTTGGAAAATATCCCTCTTACAAACAATTGTAACATTGCTGTAAATAAAATATAAAAGGTTGAGATGTGACATATATTTCAGAACTTAGGGAGGAGGTTTCTTGGAAAGTTATATATGTGGTTATTAATACCAGTCATGGGTTAACTAGTGTGCCTGAATGGGGATTATCATATATTAAAATTAGTTGAAATAAAAGGTTGAGTCCATACCCTGTTTGGGAAAACCCACAAAAAAAGTGACAAAGAAAATTAATGAAGGGAGTGGGTTGCGTTACTAGGAAAACACTCCCACTACCTCCAAATTCCACATAGAATGGGAGAGGAAAAATCAATATCAGGAAAAGAGAGGGAGACTGCAAAGGGGTATGCAATAAGGTGGGAGGAGTCGAAGGGGAAGACTTAACAAGAGACAATGAAAAATAATAAGGAATATGCTCTCCTTTGAGCAGTACAAGGAGGCCACAAAGAGCCAATGCTAGAAGTAGAGGAGACATCCATCCAAGAATTGACTTTGCAGAAGGAGAAACGAAAGTATTCTTGGATATAGTGCAAGGCATAGAGAAGCACATAGAGCCTACATGAAGAGCATTCCCAAGGGGAAAATAATTTGGTGTATGACATTGTATTCCAGATCACAAGAAGGGAAAGGAGATTGAGTGCAAAGCTTTTTGTGGGGAAAAATGATTAGAAGAATCCCTCTCCAAATTGTGGGTTGTAGTGTCCAGTTTCCTCAGGATGCCTAATTTAGGGTGGAGACACTAGAGTGTTAAAATTATTGGTCATTGGGTTGAGATAAGAGGATCGCTAGATCCCTAGAAATGTTGAAGGTGTGAGAAAGTCCTTTGAGAACCTTTACTCAAGCTCTGAAATCTAGCCCGGGAGTGATTGCTACAAGAAATATTGCAATGAAAGAAAATATATGGTTGTGTGGAGAGTTATCTCAGTTTCCAGGATTCTCCATTACTAGATACATGCTCATGTAACTCTGTGTGCATGCAATCTTATATGATTACTTACCGAACTAATTATATGCCATCACAAGAGTGTCTTATTCCTTATGTGGATGTTTGACGTGCTTTGTAAATGTTATTTTAAATGCCTATAATGTTTATTTCCTATAAGATTAAGAATGTTGGGTTTCTGGGTAATGTATGAGGAATGAGTTGATTTAATTTTTTTTCCCCAAGTTTGAATTTTTGGCTTGAATCACTTGAATAAATACTTTCGGATAACTTTCTCAATACTCCATTAATACCAGTGAAGGTTTTATACTAATTTAATATGCTGTTTGACCATGTCTATGCTAGTGTTGATAAATGGTTGACTTGTGTGCTTATTTTTGTGCATGAATTTGGTTTGTTTTCTTGAATTCAACATATGTAATATTTGTGTAAATTAGTGTTGGCATGTGTTGTCCTTGATGGCAACTTAGTTGATGAAATGAGATTATTGGCAATATAATGCAAAGTGTTGTCCTTGATGGAAACCTATCTGATGAAGTTGTACTTGATGAACTTGTTAATGATGTAAATCTGATGTATCTACAATCAGTACAGAAGTTGCAGAAGAAAGAATCTACAGTATGTGCAAGAAGAATGTCAAACAAGGTATGTAATGAAGCATACGCGGGTTTGTTTAGGAGAAGTCGCGTATGCACGCGGAAAAGGTCGTGCCAAGTCACGTATGCCTAATTGCGCTCTAAATTTATAAAACCAGGGGTTACTACCATGGTATTGACCCATTGTATTGAGCACTGGATTGTCTGTTTGATCCCGTCCAGGAATACCATTGGAAGTAATGTGGTTTTGACTCATGGTATTGAAAAAGGCTAAATATATATAAGGAGAAGAATTTATTTGTGAAAAGTGTGTGTGTCTGGGCTTTAATGAATACTCCACTCTGAAGTATATATGCATGGTTGAACTCTGCTCTAAATTGATAGATCTGAATCTATGATGCATCTATGAACATAATGAAGGTTCAAGATCTCTAGATCTTGAAATGGTGAATCTCTTGGACGATCTGAATTGAAGTGATGAAGACCTAGCGTAAATTTGTTGAAGAAGTTGAAGAAATCTGGGTAAGTTCATAGATCTGGTCTGATCTGCAAAATTTATCTTTTATAGATCTATACGCAGGTTTGTTTCGTGACAAGAGCGTGTATACGCGGCTCTATTGAGACAAAAGCATGTATGGGTAGTTAGGGTTTTTCTGATAAATTGCACAAATGCATACGCAGGTTCACTTCAGTAAGGGCGCGTGTATACGCGAGCCTGTCTAAAGAAAAGCGCGTATGATATTTAAATTGTTGGTTTCTCAGAAGATAATTGAGGATCTGCATATCTGTTCTGAAGTCTGGGTTGTCTCTGATATTCTGGTTACAGCGGTATCACTGTTCTATTTGATGAAATGAGAAAAGGATGCTTGTTGACAAGTGAAGGATTGTGGTGAAGCTGTTTGATCCAGTTTTAAAATTTATGAAACGTGGTATGCAGTGGATCTGAGGGTTGAAGCCTTCATTCTGAAAGTAGAAGCTTTCTGCCAGTAGAGGCTGGTGAAAATATCAGGGGGTTGTAGCTCCCTTCCAGGAGAGGCTGGTAAATGAGAGAAGGTTGTAGCCTTCTACAGGTGGGTGCCTGCGTGCTGGTATGAGTCTGTGCCAGTACATGATTGTAAGATGTTTTCTTTATATAATAAATATTGAAGACTGAGACGACGGCAACGGTGGTTTTCTCCCGAATTGGGTTTCCACCTTAAATCCTGGTGTTCATGTGTGTGGATGATATGTGATGCTTTATTATGTTCTTACTGCACTTGTTTACTGCTTTCTTAACTTCTGATGAATGAATAAAGCACTGATCTAAGTTAAGAATTAACTGCTTATTTGTATCTTTGTGCATACACGAGTTTCCTTCTGGTTAGCTACATATATACGCGAGTTCTGTTCAGGAAAGTAGCGTATGGGTTTAAAAGCAAGAAAAATAAATAAGTTTTCTAAATATTGATTCACCCCCCCCTCTCAGTATTTTCCCAACAATTGGTATCAGAGCCAGGTCCTTCTGAAAAGGCTTAACCGCTAGAAGGAAGTTCAAGCAAGATGAGAAATCAAGAGGGAACAACATCCATCAAGCCTCCGATCTTCAACAGAAGTAATCTAATCTTCTGGAAAATAAGGATGAGGTCCTATCTTCAGTCTATGGGAGCAGATATATGGGCCATTGTTGAACAAGGATATCAATATCCAGCCACTGTACCAACGGATGCAACAGAAAAGAAGAATTATGAAACAAATGCAAAGGCGGTCAATGCTCTATTAGGGAGTCCAACTGAATCAGAATTTGTCAAGGTCATGCAGCTGAATACAACAAAGGAAATATGGGACAAAATCATTCTAAGTTATGAAGGTGATGCAAAGGTAAAAAGTGCAAAACTCCAAACTCTCAGAATTGAATATGAAAAGTTAAGAATGCATAATGATGAGAGTATTGCTAGTTTCTTTCTACGCCTTGATGACATTGTAAATTGTATGAGAAATCTGGGAGAAACAATAGCAGAATCTACTTTGGTTGAGAAAATCTTGAGATCACTAACGGCAAAATTTGAGTCAAAAGTTTCTGCTCTTGAAGAAAAATAGGATCTTCAAAACCTTACTGTGGTGAAACTTCATGGCATTCTAACTGCTTATGAAATGAGAAGAGGAGGACCATCTGAAGTCAAGAAGTCATATTTAGAGCTTCTACAAAAGGTAAAGAAGTACAAGAAGCAGAAGGATCAGGATATGTTTCAGAAGAAGAGGAGGCAAACTTTGTAAAGAAACTTCAACTTGGTACAGGACTATTTAGAGGTAAGCTTCCTTTCAAATGCTTTAATTGTGGAATGTTTGGTCACTATGGTGCCAAGTGTCCTTACAAAGAAACACTTGCTAAAGGAAAGGAAGTAGTAAGAAGAAATAAGAACCGGTCTAGCACTAGAAAAAGTTACTATACTCATGAAGATAGTGATGGGCTATCTGATAGTGAGGAAGAAGGTGAACAAGATCTTAGACTTCTTATGGCTTTTGAAAATGAATCTAAAGAAGAAAAGGATACTTTTATGGATGCTCTAGAGGACAATGATTTTCTTAATGAAAACAATCAACTCAAAATATGCTTAGAAGAAAGTAAAATAATCATAGAGACTCTGAAAAATCAAATTGAAGAAGAGAAAAAGCACAATGAAAAATTAGAATGTGAAGTGGTAAGTCTAAGGAAAGAACTTGAGAAAGTAAAGACTCTGAACCTTATATTTGCTAAAGGATCTGAAACCTTGGATGAAATTATCAAGGTACAACATTCTCCTCTTATAAAGACAGGTCTTGGATATACCGGAGAATCTTCTCAGGCTTCAGCACCAAACTATCTAAAGGCAGCTACAACTGGTCTACAACATTCTGCCACTCAGCAAAGGGATAAATACTTCTCACAGGTAAAGCATGATCAGCTCAAGTCAAGGAACTTCAACTCGAATACTCCTCAAAGGAACCCCAACCAGCAGGTAAATTCAAATAGAAGATTTCATGATCGCAGAAATTTCTACTTCAATGGACAAGATAAGCAAGAAAGAAAAGGACTGATATTGGAACAAAGAAGAATACCTATAGCAACTTTTCTCCTCTCCAAAAGGAAGTTGAATGTGCTTATTGCAATAACTTTGTCCATGAAGAATCTGAATGCAGGAGCAAAGTCCAGCCAAAAGAACATGTTCCTTCAAGCACCAAAGTATGGAAAAAGAAGGATTTATAGGTTGAAAATTGTGGCATAGCTTTATTTGCAGAAGGTGAAGAAAATCAATGGTACATTGATAGTGGATGCTCAAAACACATGACAGGTGACAAGAACAAACTTCTTACATATAGTGCTCTAGAAAAAGAAAAGAATGTTACTTTTGGAAATGATACACCTACTGCTATTAAAGGAAAAGGGTCTGTTTTCTTAAAAGAAAAAGTGAAAGCCAATAATGTCATGTATGTGGATGGATTAAAACATAACTTGTTAAGTGTAAGTCAAATGTGTGACCAAGGAACTGAAGTTGTCTTCAATTCAAAAGAATGTGTGGTACGTGATCTTGATACAGGTAAAACAATTATAAAAGGAAACAGAACTCCAAGTAACCTGTATGTATTGAAGAACTGCAAAGAACAATGTTACTTGAGCAAATCTTCAGAAAATTGGCTATGGCATAGAAGGTTGGGGCATCTGAGCTTCTCTCAAATCAACAAGTCAAGCAGACTTAAAGCTGTTCGTGGTCTTCCTAATATTAATCTTCCTGAAAATATCATATGTAAATCTTGCCAATTCGGTAAGCAGACGAGAGTGCAATTTAATGCCAAGGAAGGATCATCAAGTGGGCCTCTTGAACTTATTCATACAGATATATGTGGACCTATGAGGAAAAATTCACCACGTGGTGAAGAATACTATATCTTATTTATTGATGATTTCTCTAGAATGTGTTGGATTGGGTTGCTTAAACACAAAGATGAAGCATTTGAGAAATTTCAGATATTCAAAGCTCTGGTTGAAAATGAATTAGATCTAAAAATCAAATTTCTTAGATCTGATCAAGGAGGTGAATATACATCAAATGAATTTCTTGAATTTTGTGAACAACATGGCATAAAAAGACAGTTTTCTGTAGCAGGCACTCCACAACAGAATGGTGTAGCAGAAAGAATGAATAGAACAGTTCAAAAAATGGCTAGAGCCATGCTTGATGATTCCGGAACACCTGACACATTTTGGGGAGAAGCAGCTCATACAGCGGTAAATATTCTCAATAAGGCACATGTTCGTGTAAATAGTGAAAAAACGCCATATGAACTCTGGTATGGTAATCCTCCCACTGTGAAGCATTTTAAAGTTTTTGGGAGCAAATGTTTTATCAAAAAGAATGATGAAAATCTTGGCAAGTTTGAACCAAGAGCAGATGAAGGTATACTTCTTGGTTATTCCTCTCAAAGTAAAGCATATAAATGTTACAATAGAAGACCTCGAAATATTTTTGAATGTATTGATGTTGTTATTGATGAGTCTCCTGTAGCTCAAAAAGAAGAAAAACAAACAACAGATGAAGGTGATGATGACGTATATCCTTCTACATCAAATAGAAATGATACAGACAGTGAACCCAATGAAGAATCTGGAGATGATTTATCTGAGAAAGCTCCATCCAGATATGTTCAAAAGAACCATCCAGAATCTCAAATTTTGGGTGACAAGGGATCAGGTGTACAAACAAGAAGGACTCTTGTGGGATCCTCTAGCTATTTGGCATTTCTATCCACTGTTGAACCACACAATGTCAATCAAGCTAGCAAAGATGAATGTTGGATTCAAGCCATGAATGAAGAGCTTGATCAAATTGAAAAGAATCACACTTGGGAGTTAGTTCCAAGACTACATGATAAAAATGTCATTGGAACTAAATGGATATTCAAAAACAAGTTAAATGAAAATGGGGATGCTGTAAGAAACAAAGCTAGACTTGTTTGCAAGGGGTACGCTCAACAAGAAGGTATAGACTTTGAAGAAAATTTTGCTCCTGTAGCTAGAGTTGAAGCTATAGGAATGTTTCTTGCCTTCTAAAGCTTTCAACAAATAAAATTTTATCAAATGGATGTTAAATCTGCTTTTCTCAATGGTGAACTAGAAGAAGAGGTTTATATATAACAACCAGAAGGATTCATTTTGGGAAATGATATAAATCTTGTTTGTAGACTTAAAAAGGCTCTATATGGTCTCAAACAAGCTCCAAGGGCATGGTATTATCATCTTGACAAATATCTTCATCAAAAAGGATTTACAAAGGGGTCTGCTGATAGCAACATATACACAAAAATTGAAAATGATAAATTATTGATTGTGATTGTATATGTTGATGATATCATCTTTGGAAGTAATGAAGAATCTATGAGTCAGAAATTTTCTTCTGTTACGCAGCAAGAATTTGAAATGTCTTTACTTGGGGAACTAACATTCTTCCTTGGCTTGCAAGTACATCAAACGACATACGATATATTCTTATCACAAGCAAAATACCTTAAGCAAATTCTGAAGAAGTATGGCATGGAATAATGCAAACCTGTAAGTACACCAATGATAACCGGATGTAATCTCAGTTCTCATGATGATTCTCCCACGGTGAATCAACCAGAATACAGATCTATGATTGGAAGTCTACTCTATCTCACTGGGACTAGACCAGACATTATGCATGCAGTTGGGATTGTTGGGCGATTCCAAGCTAATCCAAAAGAGTCTCACCTTCAGGCTGTTAAAAGAATATTCAAATATCTACAAGGAACTCAAGACTTTGGACTATGGTATCCAAAGAATGCCGATCTTACTCTTCATGCTTACACTGATGCAGATTGGGCTGGAAATGTTGATGATCGGAAAAGCACTAGTGGTGGTGCATTCTATATGGGGCCCCGGTTAGTATCTTGGTTCAGCAAGAAACAAAGTTCTATTGCTTTATCTACAACAGAATCAGAATATGTGGCTGCCGCATCTTGTTGCACTCAACTCCTTTGGATGATGCAAACCTTGCAAGATTTTCAAATCAAATGTACTCCTCCTATCTCCATTATGTGTGATAACACAAGTGCTATCAGTATCTCAAAGAATCCTGTTATGCATTCAAATACCAAGCACATTCCCATCAAGTATCACTTATTACGTGAACAAGTGCTTGAACAAAAGGTGAAGTTGGAGTATGTTCCCTCTAAAGAACAAGTTGCTGATATATTTACCAAACCTCTGCCCAAGGAAGCATTCGAATATCTCAGACAGAAGCTGGGTGTTGTCTCTGCCTCTCAGAAGTTCAGCTCTGATTAAATTCAGAAGATTACAGTGGATACGCGGGTTTCCTTAAAGACAGTCACATATATACGTGAGTTTATCCTCATAAAGCCGCGTATGGTTGATTGCTGACAATTTTTGTGTAGGGTCAGCACTGTTTAGCACAACTGCAGTGATGTTTGATATCTCTGATACTGTATGGTATCTCTGGTGATGTTTTATCTCTTCTATTCTTGATTCATTCTCTAACATTGGGTGAAGATGCCTTGATGATCTTCTGTTGAAAGTGTTCAGGATGCACAAGCTAAGGGAGAGATGAAGGAATAAACTGATGTACAGGTTCAGGGGGAGCATTAGCCTTACTGAGTATTATGCATTGGGAATTGTGATTCTGAAATATGATCACTTTCTTGAAGTCCTTTTTGGTTTTGATTATAAAAGGTAATATTTGTAATTTGATGTAAAGGTCATGTTGAGATCAATGATGTAAATTTGTAATATTCAGTCATGTAAGGACTTGTTCAAATTTGTAAACCCACTTGGTTGGGTAGTTGAGTCAAAATGTGTAAACCCACTTGTTTGGGTGTTTGTGTCACATATGTAAATCCACTTGGCTGGATCATTGATGTAAGTATGAGTCCTTGGTCTTAGAGTCATGTACTTTATTGAAAATTATGGTTGAAGTTTCAGCATGAACTCAGGGGGAGAATGGCAACTTCAGTACACATCAGATCTACAACGATCTTGCGCTTCGTGATGGTTTTGATCCGCCCTTCGCCCTTGATGTCAAAGGGGGAGAATGACATGGTGTTTAAATAGGGGGAGATTGATCAAACACCATCATGGTTGCCATCAAGTCCAAAGGGGGAGATTCTTGGCATGTGTTGTCCTTGATGGCAACTTAGTTGATGAAATGAGATGATTGGCAATCTAATGCAGAGTGTTGTCCTTGATGGCGACCTATCTGATGAAGTTGTACTTGATGAACTTGTTAATGATGTAAATCTGATGTATCTACAATCAGTACAGAAGTTGTAGAAGAAAGAATCTACAGTATGTGCAAGAAGAATTTCAAACAAGGTATGTAACGAAGCATACGCGGGTTTGTTTAGGAGAAGTCGCGTATGCACGTGGAAAAGGTCGTGCCAAGTCGCGTATGCCTAATTGCGCTCTAAATTTATAAAACCAGGGGTTACTACCATGGTATTGACCCATTGTATTGAGCGCTGGATTGTCTGTTTGATCCCGTCCAGGAATACCATTGGAAGTAATGTGGTTTTGACTCATGGTATTGAAAAACGCTAAATCTATATAAGGAGAAGAATTTCTTTGTGCAAAGTGTGTGTGTCTGGGCTTTAATGAATACTTCACTCTGATGTATATCTGCATGGTTGAACTTTGCTCTAAATTGATAGATCTGAATCTATGATGCATCTATGAACATAATGAAGGTTCAAGATCTCTAGATCTTGAAATGGTGAATCTCTTGGATGATCTGAATTGAAGTGATGAAGACCTAGCACAAATCTGTTGAAGAAGTTGAAGAAATCTGGGTAAGTTCATAGATCTGGTCTGATCTGCAAAATTTATTTTTCATAGATCTATACGCAGGTTCGTTTCGTGACAAGAGCGTGTATACGCGGCTCTATTGAGACAAAAGTGCGTATGGGTAGTTAGGGTTTTTCTGATAAATTACACAAATGTATACGCGGGTTCACTTCAGTAAGGGCACATGTATACGCGAGTCTGTCTAAGGAAAAGCGCGTATGATATTTAAATTGCTAGTTGCTCAGAAGATAATTGAGGATCTGCATATCTGTTCTGAAGTCTGGGCTGTCTCTGATATTCTGGTTACAGTGGTATCACTGTTCTGTTTGATGAAATAAGAAAAGGATGCTTGTTGACAAGTGAAGGATTGTGGTGAAGCTGTTTGATCCAGTTTGAAAATTGATGAAACATGGTCTGCAGTGGATCTGAGGGTTGAAGCCTTCAGTCTGAAAGTAGAAGCTTTCTGCCAGTAGAGGCTGGTGCAAATATCAGGGGGTTGTAGCTCCCTTCCAGGAGAGGCTGGTAAACGAGAGAAGGTTGTAGCCTTCTACAGGTGGGTGCCTGCGTGCTGGTATGAGTCTGCGCCAGTACATGATTGTAAGATGTTTTCTTTATATAATAAATATTGAATACTGAGACGACGGCAACGGTGGTTTTCTCCCGAATTGGGTTTCCACCTTAAATCCTGGTGTTCATGTGTGTGGATGATATGTGATGCTTTATTATGTTCTTACTGCACCTGTTTACTGCTTTCTTAACTTCTGATGAATGAATAAAGCACTGATCTAAGTTAAGAATTAACTTCTTATTTGTATCTTTGTGCATACGCGAGTTTCCTTCTGGTTAGCTGCGTATATACGCGAGTTCTGTTCAGGAAAGTAGCGTATGGGTTTAAAAGCAAGAAAAATAAATAAGTTTTCTAAATACTGATTCACCCCCCCCCCCTCTTAGTATTTTCCCAACAATTAGAACTTGAAATTAATATATTTACCTGATTGTGAAGGATGGTATAATTATTGCATTGAAATGTCCTTTGTGTTCATATATATATAAATATTAGGGAGATAATGTATTGCACACAAATATACACATAGATGCATGAGAATATATATATATATATATATTAAAGAGTCATGGTTCGGCTGACCCTTGCAAAGCTCATAAGGGATATCATTTCCATGTTAATTTTAACACATGTAGGTAAGACTAGGCCAGGCTGAGTCTTCACAATCTCTCGAGGGGTACTCTGATAGGGCTTATGTTTATAAGTTAATATATGTTGTTGCGGGAGAGCATGGAAATTTTAAGGTCTGGAGGGTTGGGATTTAAGCCTTGTCAAACCATGCAAACAAATTCTATAACCAAGTGCTAAGAAAGGGTAATTTTTTTTAAATACCATTATATGTAACTAGGTACAAGATTTAATCCCCCAAATGATGTGGCCAAGTAGGCCCATATGTTTTGGGTTCTACGCCAAATGACCACACATGTGTTAATTCTATGCATGTACTAGCCAAAGCAGATTCATGATGCGATATATATATCTATATATATATGTGTGTGTGTGTGTGTGTGTGTGTGTGTGTGTGTATGTATGTATGTATGTATGTACACACACACACACACACACACATATATATATATATATATATACATATATATGTACATATACATATACATATATATGTACACACACATATATATACATATATATGTATATATATATATACATATATATGTATATATATATATACATATATATATGTAGTATATATATTTGTGTGTGTGTGTGTGTGTGTGTGTGTACATACATACATACATACATACACACACACACACACACATATATATACATATACATACATATATAAATATATATATATATATATATATATATATATATATATATATATATATATATATATATATATATATATATATATATATATATATATATATATATATATATATATATATATATATATATATATATATATATATATATCTATATATACATATAAGTATGGGTATAGGTGGACTCCCTGTCACCCTAACATTTCATGTGAAGGCTCGAAAATTGAATCCTCAGGATTTTTGTCTCAAGATTATGTGAGTAATGGGTATAGGTGAACTCCTCATCGCCCTAGCATTTTATGTGAAGGGTCTAAGCTTGAATCCTCAGGATTATGTGGCTAATAGGGGTCCCGCGTAATGGCGATGGTTGTGTTTTACACATATATTATGCAGTGAAAGTTATGTAGATATTCTGGCAGTTAGTCCTTGGGATAATCTATTTAGTTAGGGGTTTGTCAAGAAGCTAGGAGTGTTTATTGTGAGGTTTCATAGGAAAAAAACTGAATACATTAACCAGATGAAGAAGAAATCTTTCCCATGGGCTATATTTAGCCTCCTAGATGTTAAAATAATTTCTTTCTTCTTTCTTTCTATTGTCCGAAAGGGGAAAGACCTTGGGGTATTTTAATGTATATGTTATACGTGTAATGACATATTTTTCATATATGATAATATATATAGTGCCTAAGAGGAGTGGTTCTCACTCATATTATTACATTTATATAATATAATCCAAGGAAGGAAGGGTAAACTCATGCATAATGATCTGGAATGGCCATGGTGGAAACTATTGACAAAAATGCCTCATGGACCCCTTGGAAAGATGACATGGAAATGACTTAAAGAGCCACGTGGGAGTGATATTGAGAAAAAAATATATCACCAGAAAGGTATCGACAAGTCAGACACAATGGCATTGTTTATTTTAGGTTTTGAAAAGTTCAAAAAAGGTTGAAAATTTTATACCTCGTTTCCATAGCAAGACATTAGAGGTTGGTTATCATAATAAATTCCTCCTTCTATCCTTAGTGTGGGATATGGGTGGTAAGGGGGTATCTTAAAATGATATAGTATTGATCCTAGTTATATAATGAGGGGTGGAGGTATTTTCTATTGTTTATACTTGAAATTGCAGTCATGGGAGAATTTTGTTATGCCACACTTTCTTGGACGTGTGATGGCCCCTATTATTTGCTTGCTGAAGAAGCTTAGTTGAGATAGTTGAAACTTGTACTTATGAGTTTTGTTTGGAGTAAGTTCAATGTAGTTGATCCTCTAGAATAGTTTAACAACACAAATGTTATGATGTGGAGGATGGAAGTAGGTTAGGGAGGAACTTTGATTTGGTGTACTTGAAAATAATTATGATAATCATAAATGCAAACTTAGTGTTCTATTTAATCTCTTTTGTGTATTAAATACACGATTAATTTATTTATGATGATCTTGGTGTAATGTTCAATTCATATAAAATTGTTTTTATTGAATAATTATTGTAATTTTGTTAATATAAATTACTGAATGATACATTATGGATTTATTATACTATTTACTTGGTTGTGGGCATACAAGAGTTATGCATTAGAAGCAGTGACGATTTATCATTTTATTATATGAAATTCAAGTGTAAGCTAGTCACACACACGCGCTTTTTTTTTTTTAACCATAATGGGAAGTTATGGAGTATCAATAAATTTTAAAGATTGGTTGCTACTATTACACTAGATACAACTATTTCATAAATGCCACAAACGAGCTAGTTAGAACATGTATCAAGAGACTTGAACCCACACAACCAGGGAAACAAATTGTTGACCAAACCACTCGAGCTAAGATCCTTTGAAAATACAACTACTTGATATATTAGTTACTAAACTAGGTCATTGATTACTTAAATAATGGTTAGATCATCATGGAAATTAAATTGCATATATAAATATCTCATTGTATTAAATGTTTTCCTTAGTTTTATTCATTGGTTGTCATGGTGCATTGAATGAGATGAGTGGTTATGTGATTGGGAAAATATTTATGTTTTAATTATAATCTTGCATGAGAAAAGAGGAAAGTGGGTGACAACTCTATTTATAACTAATTTATTGAAAAAAAATAAATATTATATCTTAATTTACTCTTCCCAAAATATACAAAGCATGGTAGATGATCATTAATGAAAGTTGCGAGAGAATGTTAGGAAAGGGGAAGGAAATGGGGTAAGGCAATGGATCTCACACTGATAATAAGGGGGTTCAGTGACTAGAATAAAGGGGTTTGTTTCGGGGAGGAAAGGATGGGGAACTATGAAAACATTGAGCTAAGATATGGATTGTGGAAGATTAATATATTAGTGGGATAGTGGCTGTTCTTGAGATTTTTTCATGGAAAGGATGGGGAACTATGAAAACATTGAGCTAAGATATGGATTGTGGAAGATTAATATATTAGTGGGCTAGTGGTTGTTCTTGAGATTTGGTCATGGAAGGTTAAGAAACTCTTCAGTTTTTTATAAAGATAGGAATTTGAGATGTTGTTAGTTGGAAGGATAAAAATTTAGTTTGATAACTAAATTTATTAAATATGAATTAAATATAAATAGAATTAGAATAAATCAAATACAATTAAAAATATTTATTGTTATCATAGATTTTTAGTAATTGTTATAAAAACTATTATAATTTGTTGCAAATCATATAAAAATAATAAATATTTTTAAATTTTATATACAATAAAATAAATATTTTTTTTTAATAAGAATATTTTAATTAAAAACCAATTATTTATATTTTTCAAATCATATTTAAACTATGAAAAAATATCAATTTCATATTACTTGACTTAAAATTGGAACTTAAAGTGTTTCTATTTATAAATGAAATGTTATACAATTTATAATATATTAAAAACCATAACCCAAAAGCTTGAGAACTAAATATTGTATTACATGATAGATAAATTTAGAAGCCAAAAAGCATCTTTGTTAGTCAAATAACCCAAAGAGAAAAATAAAAGTATCATAATTTGATATATATAAAATATTTCATGAACCTTTATATTTGTAAAAGTTATTTGACAATTTAAAAGGAGAATTATATTAGTTTTAAGATTATTAATATGGTTTATCATTTGAGAAATTAAATTATAAACTAATAGATGTGGATGTAGATAAAATTAACATGAATAATTTTTTATTTAAGTGATTGTTTCACCTAGACTTTATTTTGTAGGACGGGTGGTGTGGCTCACTGTCATTGTCAAAGGAGGAAAATTCAAGGTTTGACATGTTCTTGGAAAGGATTGTGACCTATCTATTGAACTCATCGACTTTGCATAACAATTCTATCATATAGATGATCAGTTCTTGTTGTGTATCAACTATGTCAGTTAGGACTCTACCCATCAAGGTCTTTATATGCCAATAGAGATTAACAGTCTACATTTAAGAGGTTTCCAGGTAGCTCTAGTGTAATTCCCCACATCTGGAAGCCAATCCCTAGTGTCTTGATCAACAAGTCTATCAACAATGTAGCGTCTAGATTTCCTAACTTGTTCTTCTACATATGAGATGGTTCTTTAAATCGTTATAGGGTTTATGTCCCTGTAGCATTCCATTGTTTCTTGAGATGTTTCCTGGGATCATATTTGATGGGACAACGAGGGACTATGCTCTAAAGGAGGGTATAAAAAATGTCTTCCTCTTCTACCGCTTCCTCGAGGAGCAAAGAATCAACACTTAAACATTGTGATAAGATTAAGTCAAAGATGGAGATCAAAGAAAAATGCGAGTGAGTAGCAAGGGAGTAGAAATGTGTGTGAGTTGTGTAGGAATACATAGAAATGGGGAGGGAGAGGCTTAGAATTCCTAAGGATGGGTGAGATAAGTTTAGAGAGATGGGTTAGGACAAGAACGTGAAGAGATAGATAAGGAGGGTCATAATGACAATAAAGAAGAGGAATAGGGGAAGGTCAAGAGTTCACCACACTGAGAAAAAAATCATCCTAGAATTATAGTTCCTAGGGAAGGGATAAAAAATGAAAAATCCACAAATTCAAAATCTATGTTCAATGCTGCAAGGAGGAAATCTAAAATTGAAGCACCACCCCAAATTGAAATGACGATTATACCAAACATGAAGAGACAATTATTGCTACAAATTATGCCAATGAGGGAAATTTTCTATCTAAAGAGTTTCAAAAGAAAAAAATCACAAGCCCTGCATTCCTCAAAGCATCCTTGAATCTACCTTCCAGGACTAATAACACCACATAAGATTATTGTTTCCCTTGGATGATGGATTATATGCAAAAAAATTTGAGTAGGGTATATTTTCCCTAAACGAGCCACTATGTGTCATCATACTTTCCAACCTCCAAAACCTTCCTTAATAATCTCCAAAATTATCCTACATGTTGACTTTTGGACCGATTACACTGTTCTTGAGTTCCACATGATTAATTATATATTCTTTGCAAGATCCCATAAGCATGTTCCCCTAGTCTTCAAAATGCTATGTATGGGAGCCCATGCAGTCTTCCATTAAAAATGCAATCTTCCCTCATCATTTATGTTTGTAGCACTCATTCTTAGTTGCAAAGGATGACCTCTCATATGTGCACCCTTGGTGAGGGATAAATAAATTCTTTAATATGTTAAAAGAAAATGAGAAATCAAATTTAGGTGTATGCACATGTCTTGTAGCTTTGCATAATATTTTAGAACATATCTGACTTATTAATAAAAATGAAAAGTAATTATTTATCGAAAAAGACAAAATATAATTGCTACAATAAAATATTAAAAATAATTATTTTTTGTATTCATAACTAAATATTATAAAACAAAATTATTATTTTTATATTCTTATAATTAATAAAAAAACTTATGCTACATATATAAAACTAAATAAAATGATTTTCTTTTTTAAATGAGATTGAAATTATAAGTAAATTATCACACCACTACACTCATAAAAGTCGACCATGGACCACACCCTTTATACATAAACCCCATCTGTTGAGGAGGTAAATCCCCTCTGCGGACAGAGGCGATCCCTACTAGCCCAGATCGGGTCTAGCAACAATCAAACACGCTACAGTGCAGGTTCCTAATTGTAAATAAACTGACTTGCGAGGAAGGCTTACCTGGAATCCGACGCTGTCGTTTGTAGAAGAGGTGGTGCTCCCGTTCCTTCGCCCTGGCAGATCACAGCCCTCACGATCTCCGTGATCAGACACCTGCACATGCAAGAAACAACACAAATGCAAGCATAAAATCCAGTGCATACAACTATATATCAGTTGAAGAGGATATAACTCATGAACATGATCAAGAACAAGAGTGGAACCATAACCGATAGTCGCTTATCATTAAAGAGTTAAAAGAAGAATACAACCATAGCTTCGACGCAACACTCTCCTTTAGCGGGTCGTCAGCACAACATGTCTCGATAAAGCCTGTCAGGGATGGGACAAGCCTCTCTCTCCAGATACTTGGCAATAGTCTCCTTGCTTGGATTTGGCCTTAGGGAATCAAGAAGTCTTTTGCAGCATGAAAGCTCTTGGGAACTTAGAAATTCTACCACTCTTTGGAACTAGCTTGGAATGGAAATGGGCAAGCTTTTATAGAGGAAGGGGAGTTGGGATCCCTATAATTATGGGATTGGCCCTATCATCAAGGAAGCTTCCATGAGAGGTGGCAAACCACTTCCTCTCTATGGAAATCTGTAGCCAAACCTCCCAACTCAAGATAGCAATCAGCCCAGTAATTTGTTAGGATGAAACTTCCGCCTTTTATTTTTAAAAAACACCCCTTAATATGGTTGGCGCGGGTACGGCTCTATGACAGAGCGACAATCGGCGCGCCCTCTTTGGAGGATTTCCCTCTTGGCGCGAGGGCTGAACTATGGAACCGCGCCAATGGAAAAAGAGCTATTTTTAGGGTTTTTTGTAGGGAGATGTCTTTAGGGAAATTAAAGCTCATCTTCAGAGGGATGCAACGAAAGTATTCTCAAGTCTTAACTCTGCCCACAGGTCATGGAATGAGCCCTCCAATGTGCGGGATGGGGATTGTAGGGACGATGACAAACTGTTGTGTAACACCATCTAAGCCACAATTACAAGCCACATGCCCATGAATGAGCTCAAACTTATTGCACAGTAAATAATAGTCTTCAATGTTAACTTGGTGGAGGAGTCAACCTCCTATAGAGGTTGTAGCCACAATTTTGCTTGGAAAACAATGTAAAATCTGGCAGGATTATGAAAAAACATGGTAGAAATTTTTAGAAATTTGGGTTATAACTATCAATCTTAAGAATTTTAGACGTCTCGAGAGTTCTTGATGGTGTTGAATCCATTTCAACTATATAAAATGATTCAAACACTCGAAATATGGAATTTATTGAAATATTTTTCACCATATTCTAACAAAAATTTCACTTTCCAAATTAAATTTTAACCTTGGTAGGCAACACCCAGCTCTATGACTAAGTCCGAACTCCATCATATATTCAGTAAATAATAAATCCATGACCCATTGGAGTTGTGACATCACTGGAGCCACAACCTTGAGCTATCATCCACACTCTATCCAATTGAGATTTATAACCACACAACAATGCATAACCAAGTTGGCCCAACCCGGGGAAATGTCAAACACACACAAAGCTCCGGGAGGAGTCAAATAGATAAAGGGAGGCAGGCCATGGTAGTGATGGCCATTTCCTTCGGGCGGCCAACCATGGAGCCATGGGACATGCCAAGGTGATTACGCATAAGGAGGAAACCTAAGGGTCAATTAAATGTAGTTTAGGTGGTTGGAAGGGTTTAATGATAACCTCCACAAACACGTTCATGTCTTATTAATATGATGCATGCTTCTCCATTAGGAACTACTTACGTATTCTTGGGAATAAAAAAAAAAGAGGGAATTTTTTCATTTTTAACAAAGGAAAACGAAAAAAATGTAGCGTATTATTGATAGTCAAAAAATTCCACCAATAACAAGGTAGAATCATCTATTAGGAAGTCCTTATAAGACTTCCTCTTGTATTTTCCACCAATAACAAGGTAGAATAATCTATTTGGAAGTCCTAATAAGACTTTCTCTTGTTTGGTATAACAATTTTCAATGATATGGGGCTAGTGACCATTTAAAATATTGGAATTGATATGTTTCAGATTAGATTAAAAAAATAAATCATAATTTAATTCATAAAATTAACAAAACATAAATTTACAAATTAATATTTTTCAAATAAAAAAAGCCACATATTTTCCCGGAAAGTTATTTTTTACTAGAATTTGATGATTTTTTTTCAAAAAATATGATTATAGGAGTGTTTTAATTATTTTTTTGATGGTGGAAATGGATTAAAAACCATGAAAAACTATGAATTTTGATAACTGTAACCCAAATTTCCCAAAAATTGTACTGGATTTTGGCAAAAATCATGCCAAAATTTCCACAATTTTCCCGACGAATTTGTGGCCTCGGTAGACTACTCTAACAATTATCAGGGAAAACTCATCCACCAATAAAGAGGTATATTGAAAAGTCCTAATAAGACTTGCGCTTGTTTGGTATAACCATTTTCAATTATATGTGGGCCCAATAGCCATTTAAAATATTGAGATTGATTTAAGAAAAAAAATTATGAAATAAATTTTACATATATCCAAAAGGAGTGTTCAAGGAAACAATAATGATTTTATGGCTCATTTTATGGAGAGGACATGAGGGAGAATGTTTCCCTCCACTTTGGAAAACCATGGAATTTTCATTTTTAGTCTCTTCCCAAAGGGCTTGATAGAGGCTATAGTAATCGGTCGATGCGTTTTCAATTAAAATTGCACAAAAACCAACGTTCATATCATGGTGATTTCATGTTTTAGTCAAATTTTGAAGCCAAAATTTAAAAATGTTATTTTATGTGATTGTTTTTAGCGAAAGTTTGAAAATGGTTTCAAATTCACCATCTCATTTAGCCTCTTCCTTAGGTAAGAGATGCAAGTATCTTACAATAAGAACCTGTATATAATTCAAGTTTCTCTCCAATGAATTAATGTTAACATTAATTCATTAACTTTTCACTAACATGAAATGTTTCATGTGTACTGGTTATATTCTAAAGTGGTTATGTTATAAAGAAAATGAGCAATTAGGACAAGTGGTTGTAAATTTAATTTAAATGTGGCAACCTGACTTACTATGGGGCTTTCTAACTGATCATCTGCTACTTGGTACTTGTAAACCATTGGGAAATAAATTTATTCTTGGAAAAAACACTTCATACCTACCTTCTAAATGTTGCGGAACTATTCATACATGTCTTCTAGTTAGATACCTTACCTGCCTTCTAAATGCCACAGAAGATTTTGACCACCAGTTTGTGGTAGTCCATTTCAAAGAACTCAGATCTCCAGTGCTGGTAGGGGCTTATGTAAATCGAATGTGGAATGTATGCTTCCAAATTTTGTGGCGGTCCATTTCAAAGAACTCAGATCTCCAATGTTGGAAGGGGTCGATGGAAATCAACTCTGGTGTAGAAAATCCACATAGATTCAACTGATATTGTAATATGCTAAAACAAAATCTTTGAATATATCCTACAAATTGTGGAAACCAATTATGATATCATAATCATATGAAAAAGAAAGAGAAATAATTCCAATCACACAACAGAAAGATTTATCTGGGGAAATCCTCAGCTAAAAACCCCGCTATCCGCATATTGCATTAAGTCAAGAATATGAAACAATAGAATGCTTCTATTAGGCTTGATATCTCTCTGCACTATCTTTGACTGTCTCACTACCAAGCTATGCACAATATTCTCTTGGCATATGTTTCTCTCACAAGCTACACACACAAACTTGTGCTTCCTATTGCTTGGTCTCACCAACCCATGCTCACCAAAAAAAAATGATTAAACTTGTGCCTTCATTCCTCCTTTTAAAGGCAATTCGAATGGTTAAAATTGGTGAGTTCTCCAATTAAGGAATCTTTTATTTTATGCCTTCTTCTGACTGCATGTACCACCTGTACAATTTGGATGATTATACAACTAATAATACACTTCCCTTTAACTCCAATTTGATCTCTTTCTTTCTTAGAACTGACATGAATGAGTTATTTATGAGTTATCATTTCATGTGAATTAAATCTAATTTAATTCACTTGACCTCTCACTAGTTCCTCCATCAGTTAGAACTAGTTAAACTGATTTTAACTCAAATAATTAAGTTAATTAATTGAAACTAAAAATAAACAATAAATACACCCCATAAAACTTAGGGAACACTCTACATGCCTCTAGTTTGACCCTCAATTCGAATTGATTGAACTATCTAAGTCTTCCTAACTTAGTTAACTCGTACAAGTTGTCATGTGATGTGGAATTACAATTTCCTTCTAATTTAATTAAGGGAAAATTAAATTAGAATCCCTTTTGATGCCATTTTCAATATTTCTTGTCATTTTTAACACTCCCTCTCAACAAGAAAGTAATTCAACTCTATCCCAATCTGGTACCTTTGGAATGTTCTACATGCAACACTTCTCTCTAGTATTGTTTCTGCTGAAACTCCTGAAACTAAAAAAACATCCAAACTAAGTCAGTATGATGCATTTTTCACCAAAGTCTCTGACTACTACTAGGTACTGCACTATCTACTGAAAACTTTGTGTTATTGTTGACTCTGCATTGTGCCATTTACACTGCTGCCAACTTTGATCTGCACTCCCCATTATTTGACTACGTCTAGTCTCTGCATCTATCACTTTGACATATGACTGCATCAACTACCACTGATCCATCCTGCTATTATGTACTGTGGGTTCTTGTAGCAAGGTAATGATCCATGAGAAAAGTCATCTTAGAAGACCTTGCCCAAATTTTTGCACCCTTGGGACTATTACTTCACATCGCCCCACCTCTCACCTGGAGGTATGGCTGCATGTGCTCCCTCTGCCCACTTGGATCAAAATTTACCCTTACTGGAGGACTCTACTTGAGTGGATGCCTCCACTCAGTCTCCTCTATGCTTCTCAAATTGTGGATGCTCCACAACATGTTGAGGCTTCTTTTGAGCCTGCATGTTGAGAGGTAATTCATGCTCCCTATCAACCACTATGTCTCTAACCTTTTCCTTGATCCTAAAATATTTACATGCATCTTCAACATCGAGAGCATACAGGTTCTTGACACGCACATCGATTTGTTTCACCCATCTTGTGGCAATATTTCTAAGGAAAAACTTTCATTTTCTAAATATCACATCATAACCATGGTCTTCCAATACCACGACGGAAACAAGATTCTGCTCTAGTCCTGTAACAATCAATACATATGTGAGTCTAAGAGGGGAGCCAAACTACTTATGAAATGTAACAGTACCGATGTCGGTCGCACTATACGTCCCATCATCTCCAAAATCTATGTTTTGTTTGAGGTCTTTCTCCTCCAAGTCACTAAAGAGATATCTATTCCCTGTCATATGGAATGAGGAACCATTATTGAGATACCACATGAATCCCATTATAGTGCGGGCCATGCATGCAATGAGAGTAAAATAAATCCTGAATTGTGAAGCTATATCTTCACCCACTGTTGCAACTACAATATCCTTTCATGCCTTATTCTGTGGACATTTCATGGCATAATGCCTGAACTTATGACAGTGAAAAAAATTGATGTTGGACAAGTATTTCTTCTTTCCCTCTTAGCCTTGAGAATTATTTCCCTTAGATTTCTTTCCTTTTCTAGCTAATGAAAAATATTATTCTTTCTCTTTGGAAGAGGTCCTGTCTCTGGTGTTCTTCTAAATCTCTTCTTGTACAAATTCGAACCACTATCACTCCCACTCTGGTAGCTTCTCCCTCCCATTTACCGAATCCTAGTAACTATGCCATCCCTTGGGAAGTCCTAGAAGTGCTAGAATCACTAGATCATCCTCAAGAATGGTAACACCAACACTTCCAAGCTCATCTCAACATTGAGTTAACTTCGTCAAGTATTTTGGTATTGTTTTTCCCTCCCCATCTTGAGTTTTCAAAGCTTTTCCTTCAGCGCCAACTTCCTATGGTCACTGTTGTTCTAAAAAAAATCTATTAAGGCCTTCCACATAGCATATGGAGTTTCCTTTCCATGGATGTTCGAGACAATATGATCTCGAACTCCTTCTAACAAAACCCTTCTCACCTTTGCTACATTATTCTTCCATGCATCAATATTTTGAGCATATGTTGTGGTGGGCCTAGGAATATCACTCTATATGAATTCCTTCAACCTGTTTTCCTCTAACACTACCTCTATCCTATCCTTCCAAGCTATGTAATTTGAACTACCCTCAAGGGCATAATCAAGTCTCAATCCACGAAAAGACATCCCGATTCTGCTGCTAGTCCTGAAGAGTAAATTTGCAAATTCGATTCACCTATTAAAAAAAAACTCGTATTATTCTCCTCTATAGTGATTCCTTCTCTGATACCATGTAGAAAATTCACATAGATTCAATAGATCTTGTAATATTCTAAAAAAATTACTTGAATCTATTCAAAAAATTGCAAAAACCAATTACGATTTCATAATCACATGAACAAGAAAGAGAAAAAATTTCAATCACACAACACAAAGATTTATCTAGGGAAAGCCTTAGCTAAAAAACCTGCTATCTGTATATTGGATTAAGTCAAGAATATGAAACAAGCAATGCTTCTATCATGCTTGAGATCTCTCTGCACTATCTTTTATTGTCTCACTACCAACCCATGCACAAGATTCTCTTGGCACCATTCTCTCATAAGCTCCACACACAAACGTGTGCTTCCTATTTCTTGGTCTCACCAACTCGTGATCACCAAAACAATGATTAAATTTGTGCCTTCATTCCTCCTTTTAAAATCAATTCGAATGGTTAAAATTAGTGAGCTATCTAATTAAGGAATGATTTATTTTAGGCCTTCTTATGATTGCATGCACCACCTATACAATTTGGATGATTATACAAATGATAGTACACTTCCCTTTAACTCCAATCTCAACTAGGTATTTCTTGGAATTGACATGCATGAATTATTTATGAGTGAATTATCAGTTATCTGATTGATCACTACATGTGAATTAAATATAATTTAATTTACTTGACCTCTCACTAGTTCCTCTATCAGTTAGAACTAGTTAAAATTTTTTTAAATCAAATAATTAAGTTAATTAATTCAACTCAAAATAAACTGTAACTAACCCCCTAAGACTTAGGGAACACTCTACATGCCTCTAGTTTGACCCTAAACTATAATTGATTGAGCTAACTAAGTCTTCCCGACTTAGTTAACTCGTACAAGTTGTCATGTGATGTGGAATTACAATTTCCTTCTAATTTAATTAAGGGAAAATAAAATTAGAATCCATTTTGATTCCATTTTCAACATCTAGAATGTATGCTTCTAGATCCACTATCGTTCTGCCTAAAGGCATGTTCTTGAGAGGTGTGTTGCAAGACACAGGAATGAACCAGAGGTAGCTTCACTGATGTTCTACGTAAAGGCATATTATTGAGAGGTGTGTTGCAAAACACATAAATGAATGAGAGCTGGACATAGCACAAGCATAGTTGACCACTAAATTCCTGACATTTGTTTAGTTTTCAATACTCTACATATTGAATCTTTGAGTTAAATTAATACATTCCTGTAATCCTATTTAAAACAATAATTCTGTATAAATCAATGCTTATATAAAATATAAATGCTTATCTTCCTCATCCATTAAATTGTTGTATTTTTTCTTGCAACATCTTGAATGCAATTTCAATGATGATACTACTAATACAAACATATATTATGTATTAGCAATTTGGTATGGGGTGGATATAAACTCTCCAATTCAGTTGCAGTGGAAATTAGATGGGATAATTGGGACTGTGGCGAATACAAACTCTCCAAATTTTTTGCACTGATATCTTATTGGTGAATATCCAAGTTTCAATAAATTCACCAAGTCTCGATAAAAAACAACTAGTCTTATGGTCTACTGTCACGAGTAAAAATTTAAAACTCTATTCTAAGATACAATAATAGTCTATTATTTTATAGTTGGGCTATGACAGATCTTACATCAGAGTTAAACAAAGGTTGACAGAAAATAAGACAACTCATGTACAAACCATAAGTAATAGTAAGAAAGATAAAGAGAAACAAATTGTGATAAAATAGATCAAGAGAAACTTACAGATTGTGATAACATTATTTCCATTACTAGCTCTGTAGTTGCATTTTATGCATATGTGAATGGTTGTAGACCCCTGCCAAGTTTGGGGTACAAAATTAAGAAATTAAGACGACCTTTGAAGGTCCCCGTGAGATGATATTAACATTTCAACACTTTTCTTTATAGAACACTTGCACAACAAGTCACATGTGACCAAGAAAAATGTTGGAAATTACCTGTGACAGGGAAACAAGCTCTGAGATCTGAAAGACATGGGGTGCATACATCAACTCTACCACAAAATACAAAATAGGCCGGCATGCATCATGCACAAAGGTACTATCCATGTATATGCAAAATTATATTGGAGGTGATCTTACCTTCCCGCTGTAAAATACACTAACAATATCCTGAAGTCTTCATACCCAACATTTCCATGTCAGCTAGTCTTTCAATTCATATCGTAACTTTGCACTTGTTGCTTAAGACTCCTGACAGGTGTTGGGGAAGAGTTTTTCCTTGAAAAAAGGGCTCCTGGATACCATAATGCATTGATGAAGGGGCACAACTTGGCCCTTGACCATAATTCCAACATCATTGCAATCAAGATCGAAAATAGACATAGGAGATTGAATGCTTTCAATAATGTTTTTAAGGACGATGATATCTCGACCTTTAGAAGGATGTAATAGAGATGAATCAACTGACAAGCCCCCAGTTCACCTATTGAGAAATTGACATCTAGGAGCTGCTATTGGAGATATTTGAAGATGAATTGAAGCTTGTGGAGAACTGAGAAAAGCTCACCGTAGCCATTTATCATAAATATGCAAGGGCTTCAGAGACTAAACTACTAAGATTTTCTAGGGTATCAAGGGCTTCTAAAATAGATTTAGCAGAAGCCGGATCAATTAGCCTTCATACAGATCCACAAATTTGTTTCAACATTCCACATGGAACACGAATTAATGCATTCAAAATTATTTTGGGACAACACAACCTTCATTTGTATGGTTTCAATGACTCCCGAGTTAGGATTAACACAATTCAGTTTAACAACTCTTCATACAGTTCATTGGACTTATTGAATTTGAAAAATTGAATAAGAATGATATCATACAAAAGCGTTTCGGGCATAAAAATTATGGTTAGGGCCATTAGGGGCATTTTGAGGTCTAAAATGGGTATCCTAAGGAAATTATAAAATAATAGTGGAAATAATAAAACAAGATTTGATGACATTATCAAATTTTAGAGGGAAAAAAGAAAAAAACTACTTTTTTAACTTGTATTTTCAACTTATCTCCCAAAGTGTTTACTCAAATTTCAAACGGGAGTACTCGTTGGATGTAAAATTTAATTCCTCATCCAAGGAGTACCCATGTTGCATACTTTTGATGGACCTTGCTAAACGAAAAATGAGAAATACATGAAAAACGTGATTGTAATCACATTTTTTCATGTATTTCTCATTTTTCACTTAGTAGGGTCCATCAAAATTATGCAACATGGATACTCCTTGGATGAGGAAGTAAATTTTTCATCCAGCGAGTACTCTCTCTCGAAATTTGAGAAAAAACTTTGGGAGATAAGTTGAAAATACAAGTTGAAAAAGTAGTTTTATTATTTTATTGTTTTTTAATATTTTTACCCTTTTACTTAAAAAAATGGTGAATCATCCCCCATGGTTGACATCATCATCTTGAATCCTATTGGTTATTATAAAGTTGATTTTGGTTGTACATTTTTCTTAGGAGGCCCATTTTAGACCTCAAAATTCCCCTAATGTTTAAGGGTTTTAGAGTATAATTCAACGATTCAGCTAAATGGGTATTATTATAAATAATGAAAATAATCACCAGATAAATTTTCTATATTTATACACCATGATAAACCGGTCCATTCCCTCCACCATATTTCTACACCACGATAAACTAGTACATTACCTTCGCTATTATGTACTGTGATAGGCTCTCTCCGTGTCACTAGAGGTGGAAACGCCATGGCAGGAAAGCACATAGGAACTTCTCCTTCCATGTTTTCCAGAGGATGAAAGAAATCTTGAAACAATTGTTGCCGTTGCAGTTTTGATAAATTGGTGTTGTTACAATTTTCATTTTCTCTTACCACGTGGTCATCTTCCTTTAAGGCATGAAGACAAGTTTTATTTTCTTTGACCATGTGGTTTCCTATGTGTGAGGGAAGCATAGGTGTTAGGGTGTGCTATATTATTTAATACGGGAAAAAAAACCTTAAATTTGATCTAAATATTAATCCCATTTTATTCTAAATTATATTTAATCTAAATTGTATTTATTCTAATTTTTTCTAGATTTGAAAGGAAAGAACACGTTAAATTATATTTACTCTAAATTTTGATATCATTTTATTCTAATTTCATTGATATCGATCATCAGCATAATTCATACGTTGAATATAACTATAAGAATGCCCTTATTTTAAATTATTTATAATATAATTTTGTTCTAATTGTGTTAAAGTTAATTATTATTTACTCAAAAATATGAATTTAAATCTTTTCGCTTTATCCCTCTCAAATTAATACGTATTTATGTAAGATGCATTGCTTTAAAATATATGATAAGGGTTCTCTAACTATCAAAGTAATTCACTCAATAAAGTTAGAAACGTTTCCTATGCCTTTGACTTGGGTCACTGAATGCTCAAGAAAATTAGTGAAGATTTAGGTACTTGGCTTATTATGACAACAAGTGAATTAATCCCCCCATACAGAAAGCAAAGGAAAAAAAGATATTATGATTTCAAAATTTAATGAAGAGCAGGGTTTTCAACAATTCCCTCATGGGATAGACACTCTCACTCCATTTTTATCTGGTCCCACCCATTCTGAATAATTTTGAATGAAACAACTGAACCAAGCCTTTCAGTCCAGGATTTTCCACGAGTGTATTGCGAAACATCGACTTGATCAATAGAAAATGCGAATTTTTGGTTTTATAATGAAATTTCCCTTCAATCAAAGTGGTAATTCTGGTCAATCTAAAAAAATTATTCAAACAAACTTTTTATGCCACAGATCTATAATACTATGTGTCACTTCTGAAATCGTGTGGCAGGGAATTGCTGCCTCGAAACCCCCTTGTTGATTTATGTGTTATGATAATAACTTCATCCATTACCTTTATCAACTTTCTCTCTATATTTTTAATTTATTAATGTTAACCTAAAAATGTTTTTTTAAACATATTGTAACCCTCATGCTATTTAAAAGATTACTAGTTGTTTAAAATTATTGTGGTAACTACTTTATTTTTACAAACTTAATCAAAGGACTTGGAATAGACAAAAGAATATATGAATATTTTATTTCAATTTTAGTTTTAAATATAATGAATATTTTACAAGTGAAAGAAGAGCTGGCTAGTAACGAATTTCAACCCTGGATATTTGGGACAGTTGCACAGTTACAACTACCCTCCTGCATATTTATAGGAAATCTGAAGAGAGGAAGGGGTTGGTTCTACATTCCTAAGAAAGTCTGTGAAGAGATAAGAGGAAACCGATAGAGGTTAGTATTAGGAAGGACGTTGTCATGGAGAGCTCTGGATCTGGACTAAGAGCCAGTGGAGAACCCTTGACCTGGTTAATAGAGGCTGGACTATTGTACCATTTCCCTAAGGCTTAACCTATGAAGAAAATGCATGAAATTTCCAAGAGCAGAGGCTCGATGGGGAGAAAATGACGTGATTTCCCTTCTCATGGATGGGAGGAATAACTAGGCTTGTTAAATATTTGTTAATAGATAAGTGCATAATAAATATGATGTTTGCAACTTTATGCTTTATTAGGTTGTTGGAATGGGGTTAGTGACTGAAATTAAATTATTCTAGGAAATTCCGGAAATGAAAGCTTATTCAACACTGTGTAAACCTAACCATTGTAGTAATATTTAAATTGTGAATATGAATGAATATCCAACTGGTAAATAGAGAAATTAAATTCTACAGTTATGAAACAATTAACACTGTCGGAATGTTTTCTGGTTATGGTTAGAGTATCATGAATTGTTAGAGTGTAGGAATGGGGATTGTGCAGAACCACCATTAGGACAAAGATCAAACCCACTAGAGTAAGGAAATTACCGAAGGGTTTAGACAAGCCCAGTAAGGAATCCAAGCATGTCTAGTCCCTTTAGGGTTAAGTTAACCAAGATTCGTTACATGAATCTAGAAAGGACAATGGAAACCAATATAGTAGAGAATAATTTGGTTAAGAAATTTGTAAACGGTTAAAAACACCATTTTTGGCTTCACACCATAAACAATTTATTTTAATTGTGAGTTAATAGGCAAACATTTTCCCAGACCTAAAACCAGTTACAACAAGTCTATACAAAACCAGTTACACAAGTCTATACATGGTTTAGCTGTACGCTAGTCTGGAAATCGGTGAACACCTATCCCTACAGAAGTGGAGGTAAAAAACCAAAATATTGTAAGGGAAAAGAAAAGAAAAGTACTTATTCATATAATAAGCATGCAATTAGAGAAACAACTATATTCTAAGTAAGCACATAACCAAGAAGATAATTTCAGTTGAATAAAATACCATTTTCCCACAGATCACTTCAAGAAATCCATTGATATAGTAACTAAAAACCTAGAATTGTACATAATAAATTCCGAAAATAATTACACATAAACTTTAAAAAAAACCTTATTAATTGTTTAAGTGAACCAAGACTTAAACATTTCATTCTCGGTAAAAACCCTGTGCAATTACCAACACAAAAATACAATTCAAACTGATTCGAGAGATAATATCCACAATAATAGTCCATATGACCGGCACGACATGCGACATAGAATTTTCAAGAAGGGAACTATAAAAACTATACAATAATATATCATGATAAAACCCTATTCATAAAACGAAATTGTAGAAACAAATCAATTAAAAACCTTCATTTGGGACCGAAGGTCTCCACCCAATTAACAAGAATCATTATCACTAAAACAACCATGTGGCATGACTTACATGGAGAAACTCCTTATTTTTATAAGAATTAAACCCTTCAAAAACCAAGCAAGATGGCTTGGTGCTCTATTGTGGAGAATTTTTTTTTTTTTTTAAGAGCATGGTAGAAATAAATGTTGAACCTTTAGTTAAACTAAGAGGGGGGTTGGTGAATCAGTTTAACACATTCCTGATCTTTTAGAACTTTTTATTAAACTTATTTACACTTTCATTTCATATCCAATTTAATGTGTGAGGAATCTTAGAATGTAAGCAGCAAGTGTTAGTATAATATAGCAGTAGACTTAATATGAGAGCAGCAGGTATTAATCAGATGATACATATCAGATCAATACATAAATATCATGCACAGAGACACCAGATATAAGTGGAAACCCATAAAGGGAGAAAACCACATCTTATTATTGTTTTGATGCAAAGGCAAGCTCCAACTCCCTCTCACCACTGTTTTCTGCAGGCACCAACTTACAGGAGGCTCCAACCTCAATTCTGCAAGCTACAACTTGCAAGGAAGCACCAACTCCCTTCATTTTTCTATAGGTACCAACCTACAGGAGGCTTCAACCTCAGTCAACTAATTGACAGCTATCAAGCTGCAACTTGATAGGGAAGCTCCAACTTCCTCAACTTATCAAACTGAATGTTTGCTGATTTACTCCAGATATCAGCTCTTTTCTGTATCTTCTCTTCTTCTCTTAATCTTCTCTATTTTATTCTTCTATATTTTGCATTCTCTATATTTGCTCTCTCTCTCACACCTCTCGCCTTTTACATATCAAGTTGATATTACTTATAGAAATTTCTTGATGACTGTTTGTTTTCCTCTAGGAATTCGAAATGGATGGTCATACCCCTTGGTCTTCTGCCTCCTCATTTATTTATCCAACTCAATTTAAAATCATAAAAATATGTACAAAATTTCATGTTACAGTGGGATTTTGAATTTTCCTTAGGATACTTGCCTTTGCATCACAAACAATAAAAAATTAATTACAACATTTACATTCACATTTTTAATTACATATTTCAATTTTACTCAGCTCCTTTTCTGGATTTTGGCTTTACTGGATTTGTCTTTTCCTGTTGCTGTTAAGGACCTGTTCTGCATATTCTTTGTTCACTGTCATCTGCATATTCCCTGTTTTCTGTGCTTATTCTCCTGTCCAACTCATTCCTGTACATATTCCTGTCCAACATGTAATCTCTGTGTATCTCTGCATGCTCTCCTCTTCTTTTTCTTTTTCCATAATTGCATTCAAGTTTTATGCCCAATCATTTCCCAATCCGGGCAATCTCACACTTCTCTTTAATTCCACGCTGGCAATTTATATAAACAAGTATGGGTTATTTTAATATCTCAATTCAGAGAATTGCGATATTAATTCAATACTCCTCTATAGTTATAACCCGACAATCTCTTATGTGTACATATGCGCTAATTCTGCATTTACAACCATTCTACGCAACATAATAATTGACCCTCAGCGTATTAAACCATATTCACAAATTCCATGTTCCTCCACTTCACATATACAGTCATTATACATAATATATCCACACATATATTACGCTTTCTTTAATATTGGAACAATTACAACGGAGTCCAAAGATAATCGGCAATCTTTTATTAATTAGAAACCTTAGTCTTCCATCGTATGTTAATAACCCATCAAACATCATTAATATAAACCAAATGTTGGAATATAATTTCCAACTGCTCGAACAAGACGCAGGTGGCAGCATGGTTGAACAGGCGCAGAAGTAAGTCGGAAGCACGTTTGGCAACAGGATCAGCGTTCGACAGGAGATCGACGGTCAGCGGGAGTTTAAATAGCGCGAAGGTTAACGAGCAGCGAACCCCCGTAGTTGACCCAATGATCGGGCATTGACCCACGATCGACGGCCAATATTTACTGCGGGGTTTCACCCCGATAGTTGTGTACGGGAAGAATTGAACCCCTGCAACCACCACTATGTGGATTCTCCGCCCACGCACCACCGCTCACCACCATCGTGCCACCACCGCTTTGTTAACTCACGTGCCCATCCGACCGCTGTCGTTGCATTTCCCGATCCAACGGATATCGCACTGGCAACTTGCGCGAAAGATAACGCGCGATGGCGCGTCACATCTGGACTATCGTTCGCGCACCTTGGTTAAACTCTGGGCAAGTCCGACGCACGATCACAGTCCGATGGCCCTCTTCCAGATCAACGGCTCATGTCAATTTCGCTCGGCGTCTCTGGTCGATACTTAATGCGCGATGGCGCAATTTAAACAGTGGTTTTACTGTTCATCCAGGTACACGCGTTGATCAATCAATGGAATCGCTGCGAAACTTCAAAATATTGCCTTCTGTATAATAGTGGTGCAATGAAATCCACCGTTCGCTCCAAACCACTGTTACTGTTCATCGGGTCGTGGTTCCACTTCCCCGCTCATGGTTCCATCCGTCTTTATTATTTAAAAAATTGCTTACTTTTCAATGTATTATTATGATTTGAAATCGTTGTTGATGCACAGTTCTACCATATATACAACCCTTGTTTTGGTTCCGCCTCCATTCATGATTATGGTTCTTATACATGGGTTAGTGAGATTCGATTTCTTTGACGCAGAGGTCATTACAATGTACAATTTAAAACACAGCATCGACTAGAAGTCGAGTTCTTCAACTAAATAAAGAGCATTTGAGTATAAAGTCCGGAAATTAATTTATATTATGTGTAACGCCCGGCTGTATAAAAGATTCTCAGAATTTATATATATATATATATATATATATATATATATATATATATATATATATACATATTCTTGGAATAACAGCGGTTTCTCTGCAATAACAGCTGTGGCTCTGCCTCTGCCACTTCTCTCACTCTGCCTCTGCTTCTACTACTGTGATAATGGCTCTGTCTCCGTATTTGCTTCCTCTGCCTCTGCCTTTCTCCTTTATATTCATTGCCTCTTTGCTGCCTCCATTATCTGTCTTTGTCTCCTTGTAACTATTCCTGTCTCTGCATCTGCTACCTCCTTTGCCATCAATGACAACATTTCCAACAGTCTCCCCCTTTGGCATTGATGGCAATACATTTTCTCTGTTTGCCTGCTCTTTCTCCTGTTGTTTGCTCTTCCTCCCCCTTTGACATCAATGGCAAAGGGTTGCTTTTTGCATTTCCTCTCTCTGAGTTATGTTTAGGCCCTCTTCTGCTGACTTTGTACCATGCTGCTCCATAGTGATGTATAAGACTTGTTGAGAGAACACTTTGAGGATTATCGAATTTGAATATACACTGTAAATTGATACAGTTCTTTCACTTGTATAGAGCTAAAAGTGAGAAATAATGATATTTCATAGAATACATTGTATCAACTTTATCTAGTCAGAGATGATGATTGGATTCAGTAACCAAAATGCTAAGAGGCTTCGATAATCCCTAGGATAATAACTTAGTTTTATTTTTCCTTAATCCTTTGATCCTGAGGACCTGATTCATGCTTTCCTTGCTGGTTGTTCTCCCCCTGGAATGATATTTTTGTTTTTGTTCTCCCCCTGAAATTGTGCTTCCTCTTTATATTAGAGAGTAGCATCTGCAGATACTACCCCTAGTTTATCTCTCAAGTATTGAAATGGTTCTCTAGCAAGAGGTTTGGTAAATATATCAGTTGTCTGTTCTTTCGTTGGTACATATTCCAGCTTTACTATCTTCTGAGCCACTTGTTCTCGGAAAAAATGATACTTGATTGGAATATGTTTAGTTTTTGAGTGAAGTAAAAGATTTTTAGATATACTTATAGCACTTGTATTATCACATTTGATTGAAATAGGTTCATCAATGCTTACCTTCATGTCTTGAAGAGTTTTCTTCATCCACATGACTTGTGTACAACATGCTGCTGCTGCTATATATTCTGCTTCAGCTGTAGACAGAGAGATGGATGTTTGTTTCTTTCTTAACCATGCCACCAGACTTTCTCCTAGATAGAAAGCACCTCCACTTGTACTTTTCCTGTCATCAACACAACTGGCCCAATCTGCATCTGTGTATGTTGTTAAAGTGAAGCTTTTGCCTTTAGGATACCAAAGTCCATATTGTGTTGTTCCTTGTAGATATCTGAGTATTCTTTTTACTGCCAGAAGATGGTTTTGTTTAGGTGTTGCTTGATATCTTGCCACTAGTCCTACTGCTAGCATGATGTCTGGTCTTGATGCTGTCAAATACAGCAGGCTTCCTATCATGGATCTGTAGAGTTTTTGATCTACATCTGCAGTCCCATCCTCAGCGTACAGCTTGCATCCCGTGATCATGGGTGTTGTCACAGGTTTGCAGTCCTCCATTTTGATTTTTTTTCAGCATTTCTTTTAAGTATTTTTCTTGAGAGATGAAAGTGCCTGTGTTCTTTTGTTGAATTTGCAATCCCAAGTAGAAATTGAGCTCTCCAATCATATACATTTCAAACTCTGTTTTCATCTCATCAGCAAACCCTTTTGCTAGTTCATCTTTGTTTCTTCCAAACATAATGTCATCAACATACACTACAACAATTAGGAGTTCATTTTCATGGGCTTTTATGTATAGATTGTTGTCTACTCCACCTCTTAAAACCATGTTTTTGCAAATATTTATCCAGTCTTGAGTACCAAGCACGAGGAGCCTGTTTCATTCCATATAGGGCCTTCTTCAGTCTGCATACATAGTCTTCTTTGTCTATCAATGAGAAGCCTTCTGGTTGTTCCATGTACACTTCTTCTTCTAGATCTCCATTAAGAAAAGCAGAATTTACATCCATTTGATATACCTTGAAGTCTTGGTAGCATGCAAATTCCAGGAACATTCTGATAGCTTCCATTCTGGCTACAGGGGCTAATTTTTCTTCATAATCAAGTCCTTCAATTTGTGAGTATCCTTTTCATACCAGCCTGGCTTAATTCCTAATTACTTGTCCTTGCTCATTCTTTTTGTTTTTGAATACCCATTTTGAACCAATGATGTTCTTCTTAATTGGTCTAGGAACTAGTTCCCAGGTATTGTTCTTCTCAATTTGGTCCAATTCTTCATTCATTGCTTTTACCCAATACTTGTCCTTGCTAGCTTCTTCAAACTGCTTTGGCTCTATTTGTGATAACATTGCTATGTATACTTCTTCTGTCTGTTCAATTTGCTGCCTTCTTGTTTGCACTCCTACACTCTTGTCTCCTATGATTTGATCTTCTGGATGGTTCTTTTGAGTGTATCTTGAGGGGGTTTTTGAGTTCAGTTCAGCATTTTCTGATGTTTTTCTTATTTCTTCATCATCTTGGTCCTCTTCTTCATGATTTTCAGGATGGCTGCTGCAATCTATATCTCTTGTCTTGTTTGGAAGTTCTTCATCAAATCTTACATCTATACTTTCTACAATTTTTCGAAGAGTCTTATTGTAGCATCTGTATCCTTTACTCTTGGATGCATATCCTAAGAGTATTCCTTCATCTGCTCTTGCATCAAACTTCCCCAGATTTTCATCATTATTCTTTATGTAGCACTTGTTGCCAAAGACTCTAAAGTGCTTGATTGATGCAGGTTTACCATGCCATGGCTCATAAGGTGTCTTGTCACTGTTAGGTCTTAAATGAGCTTTGTTTAGAATATGTACTGCTGTGTGTACAAATTCTGCCCAAAAGGTTTGAGTAATGTTACTCTCTTGCATCATAGCTCTGGCCATTTGTTGTACAGACCTGTTTTGTCTCTTTGCTACTCCATTCTGCTGAGGTGTCCCTGCAATGGTAAATTGTTGCTTTATTCCATGTTCATTACATAGGTCTGCAAAGTCATAATCTGTGAATCCTCCTCCTCTATCTAATCTTATACATATTAGCTTGCATCCAGTTTGATTTTCTACTAATACTTTGAATGTCTTAAACTTTTTCAGTGCTTCTTATTTGTTCTTGAGAAAAGCAACCCATGTCATTCTGGAGAAATCATCTATTATCAGCATGAAGTAGGATTCTCCACTTGGTGTCTTAGTTCTAGCAGGTCCACACAGGTCCATGTGCACAAGCTGGAGTGGTCTTCTTGATGATAGCTCATATTTAGATCTAAAGGATGTGTGAGTCTGTTTCCCCAATTGACAAGATTTGCATATGGTATTTGAAGGCCTTTTTATTTCTGGCATATCTCTGACAGCTTTCTTCTTGCTCAGTCTGATGATATGGTCAAAGCTGAGATGTCCCAATCTCCTATGCCATAACCATGACTCCTCAAGTTTGCTAAGATGGCAGGCTTCATCCTCCTCTTTTACTATGTAAACATTACTCTCTGTTCGAACACCTTTGAGTAGAGTCTTTCCTGTTGTGCTTGATCTGACTTCACAATCTTGTGCTCTAAAGAGAACTTCACAGCCTTTGTCACACATCTGACTGACACTCAGTAAATTTTCTTTCAGCCCATCTACAAATAGTACATCTTGGGCCTTTCCTTTTCCATTATCTATGCTGACTGAGCCTTTTCCCTTGATCTTACCTGATTTATCATTGCCAAAAGTAACATTTCCATATTTCTTTTCATCAAGAGTTATGAACTTGCTTTTGTCTCCAATCATATGTTTTGAGCAGCCGCTGTCCAGGTACCACTGGCTTTTCAGGTCTTGAGCAGTTAGGGCCAGGTCACATTTATTCTCCTTCTTTATCCACTGGAAGCACCCTTTTTTTTGGTATCTTTTGTGGGATGATGGACTACATTTTCTTAGAGGAAATTTGGAAGGTATATGTCCAACTTGATTGCATATACAACATTTGATCATAATTTTTGCAGAATTATGAGTATGAACAACATTTCTTTGATTCATAAACCTCCTTGAAGTGTTGAAAATCAATATTTGTCTATACTTTCTACACTCAATGATTTTATGACCAAATTCCTTACAATAAAAGCAGTAACCATAGAAGCTATTTGCATACCTGATGTAAGGTTGTCTCTTCCATTTGTTTGCTTGAGGAAGTCTCTTCAATGTTTGCATCTTTTGCTGGTTTGAATTACTCCTTCTTGCATGACAATATGCAGTAATGTGTCCCAACTTGTGGCAGACATAACAGGTGGCATTCTTCATTGGAGGAAAGAATCTTCTTTGATGGTTTCCAAATTTTACATATTCAGGGGTCTTAGTATTTATTACATTCTTTGCTACTAGTGGTTTCTTCTGATCTCTGTCTTCCTTATTGCAGATTTCTTCTTTTGTAGGAATTATTTGAGCTGCTTCATCAGCCTTCTTTGTTTTCACAAAAATTATATTTTTGTGTTCCTTTTCTTTGCCTTTACTTGATTCTCCTTCATAGCCTATCCCAGTTTTTATTAGAGGAGATCTTTGAGTATCCAATATTTCATTCAACTTACTAGAGCTTGTCATTTGAGAAGGGTATATAGACACTTTCTGTTGAGCATTTTCTAATTTCTTTCTCAGAAATACAATTTCTTCTTCCAGTTTCTCTTGTTCTCGAGTTTTATCCTTGATTTGCTGAAGTAAAATATCTTCTATCTTCTTGGCTTCTTCAAGCTTTACCTTCAGCTGCATGAGGACTTCTGAATTTTGTTCTTCTTTCACACATTTGAGGAGAATCTCTTTTTGTTTTCTGCATTTTAATTTGAGTCTGTCAATCTCCTCCAGTGCAATTCTTAGCTCCCCCTCAAGGTCGACTTCCCCTTCTTCTTCTTCTTCTAGCAAGAGTCCTTCAAGATCTTCTATGGCCATCAATAAGAATTCGGAGGTTCCTTCTTCACTTGAGGGTTCATCTAAATCTTCAGATGTACTGTTGTCTTGTTGAGCATAGAAGGATTTTCTGCTGAACTTCTTTCCTTTCTGCCAGTTCTTTGATTTATTTTTCTCTGACTCTTGAGCCTGATTCCTTATTTTCTTGTGAGGACACTGAGCAGCATAGTGTCCCACTCTTCCACAGTTAAAGCATTTGAAGGGGAGTTTACCTTTGTATTTACCTGAGCCTCTATCCAATTTCTTGACAAACTTTGCCTCTTCTTCATCTGAGCAAGAGCATATGTCTCCCTCTTCTTCTTTCTTCTTTTCTGTTTTTAAGGCTGCTTACCTCGTACTTGGCTTCTTCTGTGGGAGCCTCATTTCATAAGCTGTTAGATTTCCAAGTAGCTGGTTCATGGTCAAGGTCTCCCAATCAGCTGTTTCTTCTATTGCAGACACCTTTGGATTAAACCTGGATGGAAGAGATCTTAGAATCTTTTGCACAATTATACTTTCTGGCATTTTTTCTCCAAGAGCTTTCATATTGTTAATAATTTATGCAGCTTTTAGGAAGAAACTGGCAATGTCTTCATCATCATTCATTTTTAAGTTTTCAAACTGGGCTCTATAGACTTGAAGTTTGGCAGTATTTACTTTCTGGTCTCCCTCATGTATGTTTTCAAGAGTATCCCATATTTTTTTGGCAGTGTCTTTGTGCATTAATTTAATAAACTCTGCTTCACACAATCCATTCAGGATGGCATTCATGGCTTTTGCATTAGCCACAAAATCTTGTTTTGATTCTTTTTCTGTGTCAGTTGCCTTCGGGGCATATCCTAATTCCACAGCAGCCCAGACTTCTATTCCTAGAGACATTATGTATGTCCTCATTCTGATTTTCCAGAAAGCATAATTTTCACCAGTGAAGAAAGGGGCTTTATTGGTTGAGCATCCTTCTTTACTAGCCATCTTTGGAACCTAGGATCTCCTTTCAGTTGTTAGACTTGAACAAAGGAACCTGCTTTGATACCAATTGTTGAACCTTTAGTTATACTAAGAGGAGGGGGGGGGTGAATCAGTTTAACACATTCCTGATCTGAGGAATATTAGAATGTAAGCAACAAGTGTTAGTATAATATAGCAGTAAACTTAATATGAGAGCAGCAGGTATTAAGCAGATGATACAGATCAATACATAAATATCATGCACAGAGACACCAGATATAAGTGGAAACCCATAAAGGGAGAAAACCACATCTTATTATTGTTGTGATGCAAAGGCAAGCTCCAACTCCCTCTCACCACTGTTTTCTGCAGGCACCAACCTACAGGAGGCTCCAATCTCAATTCTGCACGCTACAACTTGCAAGGAAGCACCAACTCCCTTCAATTTTCTATAGGTACCAACCTACAGGAGGCTTCAATCTCAGTCAGCTACAACTAACAGCTATCAAGCTACAACTTGATAGGGAAGCTCCAACTTCCTCAACTTATCAAACTGAATGTTTGCTGATTTGCAACTTGATAGGGAAGCTCCAACTTCCTCAATTTATCAAACTGAATGTTTGCTGATTTACTCCAGATATCAGCTCTTTTCTGTATCTGCTCTTCTTCTCTTAATCTTCTCTGTTTTATTCTTCTATATTCTACATTCTCTATATTTTCTCTCTCTCTCTCTCACCTCTCTTTTTTGCATATCAAGTTGATATTACTTATAGAAATTTCTTGATGAATGTTTGTTTTCCTCTAGGAATTTGAAATGGATGGTCATACCCCTTGGTCTTTTTCCTCCTCATTTCTTTATCCAACTCAATTTAAAATCGTAAAAATATGTACAAAATTTCATGCTATAGTGGGATTTTGAATTTTCTTTAGGATACTTGCCTTTGCATCACAAACAATAAAAAATTAATTACAACATTTACATTCACATTTTTAATTACATATTTCAATTTTACTCAGCTCCTTTTCTGGATTTTGGCTTTACTGGATTTTTCTTTTCTTGTTGCTGTTAAGAACCTGTTCTGCATACTCTTCTTCACTTCATCTGCATATTCCCTATTTTATGTGCTTATTCTCCTGTCCAACTCATTCCTGTACATATTCTTGTCAAACCTGTAATCTCTGTGTATCTATGCATGCTCTCCTCTTATTTTTCCTTTTCCATAATTGCATTCAAGTTTCATCCCCAATCATTTCCCAAGTCCGAGAAATCTCACAATCTCTGTTTTGTTCTACGCTGACAGTTCCAATGCTTAAATCTGAAGTGTTAATAAATCAACCATATTCCTAGTACTATTCAATATTTCACTTAACTGTGTGTAAATGCATCCCAAGCTTCATTTCCCAAAGCTGTGCGCCATCCTAACAATCTCATAATGCCCAATTCTCATATTTTTATTCAGTAAGTGTCTTCTTAATCCTCTGTTCAATTCATTCATGAAATTCTTAGAATTTGATTAATGAATACCTTTAAAACCTTATATCTCCCAATATAACAAGTATTTTGTCAAAATAAAACCAACGCACTCAACCATCCACAACTCTGGCAATTCAACAGGTTCTTGTTTCCGGGACTGGAAATTAAATAAACTCCAAGCCAAGGAATTACAGTCTCACTACTTAATTCTTCTTTTGGATTTACTTATCCTTTGATCTAATCTCATTTTACACCCGAATAATGTTGGAATGTAATTTCCAACAGCTCGGATCAGTTCACAGGCGGCAGCATGGATGAACAGGCGTAGAAGAAAAGTGGGAGCAGGTTGGCGGAGCGATCATCGCTGAACAGGAGATCGACGGCTAGCTGAGGTTAAAAAGCCAGGAGGTTAACGGGATGGGAACCCCCACATTTGACTTCCCGATCGAGCGCTGACCACAAATGAACGGCCACGGTTAACTGCGGGGCCTCACCCAAGTGTTGTGTACGGGCGGAAGGCAGCGCCCGCAACCACCATTACGTGGTGTCTCCGCCCACGCGCCACCAAACCACCACCGCTACGAAAATTCACCCATTCTTTGTTAACCCACGCGCCCATCCGACGGTTGTCATTGCATTGCCCTATCAAACGGATATCACATGGGAAACTTGCGCAAAAGATAACGCACGATGGCGCGTCACATCTGCACTATCGTTCGCGCACCTTGGTTAAACTCCGGGCAAGTCCGACGCACGATCACCGTCCGATGGCCCTCTTCCAGATCAATTGCTCGTGTCAATTTCGCTCGGCGTCTCTGGTCGATAGTTAATGCGCGATGGTGCAAGTTAAATGGTGGTTTTACTGTTCATCCAGGGACACGCGTCGATCAATCAATGGAATCGCTGCGAAACTCAAAATACCGCCTTCCGTATAATAGTGGTGCGATGAAATCCACCGTTCGCTCCAAACCACTATTACTGTTCATCGGGTCATGGTTCCACTTCCCCGCTCATGGTTCCATCCGTCTTTATTATTTAAAAAATTTCTTACTTTTCAATGTATTATTATGATTTGAAACCGATGTTGACGCACAGTTCTACCATATATACAACCCTTGTTTCGGTTCTGCCTCCATTCATGATTATGGTTCTTATACATGGGTTAGTGAGATTCGATTTCTTTGATGCAGAGCTCATTACAATGTACAATTTAAAACACAACATTGACCAGAAGTCGAGTTCTTCAACCAAATAAAGAGCAATTGAATATAAAGTCTGAAAAATAATTTATATTATGTGTAACGCCCGGCTGTATAAAAGATTCTCGAAATTTATATATATATATATACATATTCTTGGACTAACAGCATTTTCTCTACAATAAGAGTTGTGGCTCTACCTCTGCCACTTTTGTCACTCTGCCTCTGCTTCTACTGCTGTGATAACGGCTCTGTCTCCGTATTTGCTTCCTCTGCCTCTGCCTTTCTCCTTTATATTCATTTCTCCTTTGCTGCCTCCATTGTCTGTCTTTGTCTCCTTGTAACTGTTCCTGTCTCTGCATCTGCTACCTCCTTTGCCATCAATGACAATATTTCCAATAGTCTCCCCCTTTGGCATTGATGGAAATACATTTTCTCTGTTTTCCTTCTCTTTCCCCGATTGCTTGCGCTTCCTCCCCCTTTGACATCAATGGCAAAGGGTTGCTTTTTGCGTTTCCTCTCTCTGAGTTATGTTTAGGACCTCTTCTTTGACTTTGTACCATGTTGCTCCATAATGATGTATAAGACTTGTTGAGAGAACACTTTGAGTATACACTATAAATTGATACAGTTCTTTCACTTGTATAGAGCTAAAAGTGAGAATAATGGTACTTCATAGAATACATTGTATCAGCTTTATGTAGTCAGAGATGTATAATCACTACTCGTCTTTTATGTTTCAGATTCTTAATATGATGTTTCAGAGCACAATACTGATCCTTTTTCTCTGTAATTGTTCTTTTGATGCTTGAATAATGCAGATAACTTTAGGATAATAACTTGGTGTTCTTTTGCCTTAACCCTTTGATCCTGAGGACCTGATTCATGCTTTCCTTGCTGGTTGTTCTCCCCCTGAAATGATATTTTCATTTTTGTTCTCCCCTTGAAATTGTGCTTTCTCTTTATATCAGAGAGTAGCATCTGCAGATACTACCCCTAGTTTATATCTCAAGTATTGAAATGGTTCTCTAGCAAGAGGTTTGGTAAATATATCAGCTGTCTGTTCTTTCGTTGTTACATATTCCTGCTTTACTATCTCCTGAGCCACTTGTTCTCGGAGGAAATGATACTTGATTGGAATATGTTTAGTTTTTGAGTGAAGTACGGGGTTTTTAGATATACTTATAGCACTTGTATTATCACATTTGATTGAAATAGGTTAATCAATGCTTACCTTCATGTCTTGAAGAGTTTGCTTCATCCACATGACTTGTGTACAACATGCTGCTGCTGCTATATATTCTTCTTCAGTTGTAGACAGAGAGATGATGTTTGTTTCTTGCTTAACCATGCCACCAGACTTTCTCCTAGATAGAAAGCACCTCCACTTGTACTTTTCCTGTCATCAACACAACTGGCCCAATCTGCATCTGTGTATGCTGTTAAATTGAAGCTTTTTCCTTTAGGATACCAAAGTCCATACTGTGTTGTTCCTTGTAGATATCTAAGTATTCTTTTTACTGCCAGAAGATGGTTTTGTTTAGGTGCTGCTCGATATCTTGCCACTAGTCCTACTACTAGCATGATGTCTGGTCTTGATGCTGTCAAATACATCAGGCTTCCTATCATGGATCTGTAGAGTTTTTTATCTACATCTGCAGTCCCATCATCAGCACACAGCTTGCATCACGTGATCATGGGTGTTGTCACAGGTTTGCAGTCCTCCATTTTGAATCTTTTCAGCATTTCTTTTAAGTATTTTTCTTGAGAGATGAAGGTGCATGTGTTCTTTTGTTGAATTTGTAGTCCCAAGTAGAAACTGAGCTCTCCAATCATAGACATTTCAAACTCTGTTTTCATCTCATCAGAAAACCCTTTTGCTAGTTCATCTTTGTTGCTTCCAAACATAATGTCATCAACATACACTACAACAATCAGGAGTTCATTTTCATGGGCTTTTATGTATAGATTGTTGTCTACTCCACCTCTCTTAAAACCTTGTTTTTGCAAATATTTATCCAGCCTTGAGTACCAAGCACGAGGAGCCTGTTTTAGTCCATATAGGGCCTTCTTCAGTCTGCACACATAGTCTTCTTTGTCTGTCAATGAGAAGCCTTCTGGTTGTTCCATGTACACTTCTTCTTCTAGATATCCATTAAGAAAAGCAGACTTTACATCCATTTGATATACCTTGAAGTCTTGGTAGCATGCAAATGCCAGGAACATTATGATAGCTTCCATTCTGGCTACAGGGGCAAATGTTTCTTCAGAATCAAGTCCTTCAATTGTGAGTATCCTTTGCAGACCAGCCTGGCTTTATTCCTGATTACTTGTCCTTGCTCATTCATTTTGTTTTTGAATACCCATTTTGAACCAATGATATTCTTCTCAATTGGTCTAGGAACTAGTTCCCAGGTATTGTTCTTCTCAATTTGGTCCAATTCTTCGTTCATTGATTTTACCCAATACTTGTCCTTGCTAGCTTCTTCAAGCTGCTTTGGCTCTATTTGTGATAACATTGCTATGTATACTTCTTCTGTCTGTTCAGTTAGCTGCCTTCTTGTTTGCACTCCTACACTCTTGTCTCCTATGATTTGATCTTCTGGATGGTTCTTTTGAATGTATCTTGAGGGGGTTTTTGAGTTCAGTTCAGCATTTTCTAATGTTTCACTTGTTTCTTCATCATCTTGGTCCTCTTCTTCATTATTTTCAGGATGGCTGCTGCAATCTATATCTCTTGTCTTGTTTGCAAGTTCTTCATCAAATCTTACATCAATACTTTCTACAATTTTTCGAAGAGTCTTGTTGTAGCATCTGTATCCTTTACTCTTGGATGCATATCCTAAGAGTATTCCTTCATCTTCTCTTGCATCAAACTTCCCCGAATTTTCATCATTATTCTTTATGTAGCACTTGCTGCCAAAGACTCTAAAGTGCTTGATTGATGCAGGTTTACCATGCCATAGCTCATAAGGTGTCTTGTCACTGTTAGGTCTTAAATGAGCTTTGTTTAGAATATGTACTGCTGTGTGTACAACTTCTGCCCAAAAGGTTTGAGAAATATTATTCTCTTGCATCATGGCTCTGGCAATTTGTTGAACAGATCTGTTTTGTCTCTCTGCTACTCCATTCTGCTGAGGTGTTCCTGCAATAGTAAATTGTTGTTTTATGCCATGTTCATTGCATAGGTCTGCAAAGTCATAATTAGTGAATTCTCCTCCTCTATCTGATCTGATACATTTTAGCTTGCATCCAGTTTGATTTTCTGCTAATGCTTTGAATGTCTTAAACTTTTCTAGTGCTTCTGATTTGTTCTTGAGAAAAGAAACCCATGTCATTCTAGAGAAATCATCTATTATCAGCATGAAGTAGGATTCTCCACTTGGTGTCTTAGTTCTAGCAGGTCCACACAGGTCCATGTGCACAAGCTGGAGTGGTCTTCTTGTTGATAGCTCATCTTTAGATCTAAAGGATGTGCGAGTATGTTTCCCCAATTGACAAGATTTGCATATGGCATTTGAAGGCCTTTTTATTTCTGGCATATCTCTGACAGCTTTCTTCTTGCTCAGTCTGATGATATGGTCGAAGCTGAGATGTCCCAATCTCCTATGCCATAACCATGACTCCTCAAGTTTGCTAAGATGGCAAGCTTCATTCTCCTCTTTCACTATGTACACATTACTCTCTGTTCGAACACCTTTGAGGAGAGTCTTTCCTGTTGTGCTTGATCTGAATTCACAATCTTGAGCTCTAAAAAGAACTTCACAACCTTTGTCACACATTTGACTGACACTCATTAAATTTTCTTTCAGCCCATCTACAAATAGTACATCTTGGGCCTTTCCTCTGCCATTTTCTATGCTGATTGAGCCTTTTCCCTTGATCTTACCTGATTTATCATTGCCAAAAGTAACATTTCCAGAATTATTTTCATCAAGAGTTATAAACTTGCTTTTGTCTCCAGTCATATGTTTTGAGCAGCCACTGTCCAGGTACTACTAGCTTTTCAGGTCTTGAGCAGTTAGGGCCAGGTCACATTTATTCTCCTTCTTTATCCACTGGAAGCACCCTTTTGTTTGGTATCTTTTGTGGGATGATGGACTACATTTTCTTAGAGGACATTTAGAAGGTATATGTCCAACTTGATTGTATACACAACATTTGATCATAATTTTTGCAGAGTTATGAGTATCAACAAAATTTCTTTGAATCATAAACCTCCTTGAGGTGTTAAACGTCAATCTTTGTTCATACTTTCTACATTCAATGATTTTATGACCAAATTCCTTACAATAAAAGAAGTAACCATAGAAGCTATTTGCATACCTGATGTAAGGTCGTCTCTTCCATTTGTTTGCTTGAGGCAGTCTCTTCAATGTTTGCATCTTTTGCTGGTTTGAATTACTCCTTCTTGCATGACAATATGCAGCAATGTGTCCCAACTTGTGGCAGACATAACAGGTGGCATTCTTCATTGGAGGGAAGAATCTTCTTTGATGGTTTCCAAATTTTACATATTCAGGGGTCTTATTATTTATTACATTCTTTGCTACTAGTGGTTTCTTCTGATCTCTGTCTTCCTTATTGCTGATTTCTTCTTTTGTAGGAATTGTTTGAGCTACTTCATCATTCTTCTTTACTTTTACAAAAATAATATTTTTGTTTTCCTTTTCTTTTCCTTTACTTGATTCTCCTTCATAGCCTATTCCTGGTTTTATCATTGGGGATCTTTGAGCAACCAGAATTTCATTCAACTTACTAGAGCTTGTTTGAGAAGAGTTTATAAGCACTGTCCTTTGAGAATTTTCTAGTTTCTTCCTGAGACATACTACTTTTTCTTCCAGTTTCTCTTGTTCTCGGGTTTTATCCTTGATTTGCTGAAGTAACATGTCTTCTATATTCTTGGCTTCTTCAAGCTCTACCTTTAGCTATATGAGGACTTATGAGTTTTGTTCTTCTCTTACATACTTAAGAAGAATGTCCTTTTGTTTTCTGCACTTCAGTTTGAGTTTGTCAATATTTTCCAGAGCACTTCTTAGCTCCCCCTCAAGGTCGAATTCCCCTTATTCTTCTTCATCTTCTAGTAGGAGTAGTTCAAGATCTTCTATGGCCATCAATAAGAATTCGGAGGTTCCTTCTTCACTTTAGGGTTCATCTGAATCTTCAAATGTACTAGTATCTTGTTGAGCATAGAAGGATTTTCTGCTGAACTTCTTTCCTTTTTTCCAATTCTTTGATTTATTTTTCTCTGACTCTTGAGCCTGATTCCTTATTTTCTTGTGAGGACACTTAGCAGCATAGTGTCCCACTCTTCCACAGTTAAATCATTTGAAGGGGAGTTTATCTTTGTATTTACCTGAGCCTCCATCCAATTTCTTGACAAACTTTGCCTCTTCTTCATCTGAGCAAGAGCATATGTCTCCCTCTTCTTCTTTCTTCTTTTCTGTTTTAAAGGCTGCTTCCCTCGTACTTGGCTACTTTTGTGGGAGCCTCATTTCATAAGCTATTAGATTTCCAAGTAGCTGGTTCATTGTCAAGGTCTCCGAATCAGTTGTTTATTCTATTGCAGACACCTTTGGATTAAACCTGGATGGAAGAGATCTTAGAATCTTTTGCACAATTATACTTTCTGGAATTTTTTCTCCAAGAGCTTTCATATTGTTAATAATTTCTACAGCTTTTAGGAAGAAACTGGCAATGCCTTCATCATCATTCATTTTTAAGTTTTCAAACTGGGCTCTATAGACTTGAAGTTTGGCAGTCTTTACTTTCTGGTCTCCCTAATGTATGGTTTCAAGAGTATCCCATATTTTTTTGGCAGTGTCTTTGTGCATTACTTTAATAAACTCTGCTTCACACAATCCATTCAGGATGGCATTCATGGCTTTTGCATTAGCCACAAAATCTTGTTTTGATTATTTTTCTGTGTCAGTTGCCTTCTGGGCATATCCTAATTCCACAGTAGCCCAGACTTCTATTCCTAGAGACATTATGTATGTCCTCATTCTGATTTTCCAGAAAGCATAATTTTCACTAGTGAAGAAAGGGGCTTTATTGGTTGAGCATCCTTCTTTACTAGCCATCTTGGGAACCTAGGATCTCCTTTCAGTTGTTAGACTTGAACAAAGGAACCTGCTCTGATACCAATTGTTGAACCTTTAGTTAAACTGAGAGGGGGGGGGGGTGAATCAGTTTAACACATTCCTGATCTTTTAGAACCTTTTATTAAACTTTTTTACACTTTCATTTCATATCCAATTTAATGTGTGAGGAGTCTTAGAATGTAAGCAGCAAGAGTTAGTATAATATAGCAGTAGACTTCATATGAGAGCAGCAGGTATTAAGCAGATGATACATATCAGATCAATACATAAATATCATGAACAGAGACACCAGATATAAGTGGAAACCCATAAAGGGAGAAAACCACATCTTATTATTGTTGTGATGCAAAGGCAAGCTCCAACTCCCTCTCACCATTGTTTTTCTGCAGGCACCAACCTACAGGAGGCTCCAACCTCAATTCTGCAAGCTACAACTTGCAAGGAAGCACCAACTCCCTTCAATTTTCTGTAGGCACCAACCTATAGGAGGCTTCAACCTCAGTCAGCTACAACTAACAGCTATCAAGCTGCAACTTGGTAGGGAAGCTCCAACTTCCTCAATTTATCAAACTAAATGTTTGTTGATTTACTCCAGATATCAGCTCTTTTCTGTATCTGCTCTTCTTCTCTTAATCTTCTCTGTTTTATTCTTCTATATTCTGCATTTTCTATATTTTCTCTCTCTCTCACACCTCTCTTTTTTGCATATCAAGTTGATATTACTTATAGAAATTTCTTGGTGACTGTTTGTTTTCCTCTAGGAATTCGAAATGGATGGTCATACCCCTTGGTCTTCTTCCTCCTCATTTCTTTATCCAACTCAATTTAAAATCATAAAAATATGTACAAAATTTCATGCTACTGTGGGATTTTGACTTTTCTTTAGGATACTTGCTTTTGCATCACAAACAATAAAAAATTAATTACAACATTTACATTCACATTTTTAATTACATATTTCAATTTTACTCAGCTCCTTTTCTGGATTTTGGCTTTACTGGATTTTTCTTTTCTTGTTGCTCTTAAGAACCTTTTCTGCATACTCTTTGTTCACTGTCATCTGCATATTCTTTGTTTTCTGTGCTTATTCTCCTGTCCAACTCATTCCTGTACATATTCCTGTCAAACCTATAATCTCTTTGTATCTCTTCATGCTCTCCTCTTCTTTTCCTTTTCCATAATTGCATTCGATTTTCATCCCCAATCATTTCCCAAGTCCGAGCAATCTCACAACCTCTGCTTTGTTCTACGCTGACAGTTCCAATGCTTAAATCTGAAGTGTTAATAAATCAACCATATTCCTAGTAGTTTTCAATATTTCACTTAACTATGTGTAAATTCATCCCAAGCTTCATTTCCCAAAGCTGTGCGCCATCCTGACAATCTCACAACACCCAATTATCATCTTTTTATTCAGTAAGGGTCTTCTTAATCCTCTGTTCAATTCATTCATCAAATTCTTAGAATTTGATTAATGAATACCTTTACAACCTTATATCTCCCAATATAACAAGTCTTTTGTCAAAATAAAACCAACGCACTCAACCATCGACAATTCTGGCAATTCAACAGGTTCTTGTTTCCGGGACTGGCAATTAAATAAACTCCAAACCAAGGAATTGCAGTCTCACTGCTTAATTCTTATTTTGGATTTACTTATCCTTTGATCCAATATCATTTTACACTCGAATAATGTTGTAATGTAATTTCCAACTGCTCGGATCAGTTCACAGGCGACAGCATGGATGAATAGACACAGAAGAAAAGTGGGAGTAGGTTGGCGGAGCGATCATCGCTCGATAGGAGATCAACGGCTAGCGGGAGGTTAAAAAGCCCGGAGGTTAACGGGATGGGAACCCCCGCATTTGACTTCCTAATCGAGCGCTGACCACAAATGAAAGGCCATGGTTAACTCTGGGTCCTCACCCCAAGTGTTGTGTACGGGCGGAAGGCAGCCCCCACAACCACCATTACGTGGTGTCTCCGCCCACGTGCCACCAAACCACCACCGTCGCGAAAATTCACCCATTCTTTGTTAACCCACGCGCCCATCCGACGGTTGTCATTGCATTTCCCGATCCAACGGATATCACATGGGCAACTTGCGCGAAAGATAACGTGTGATGGCGCGTCACATCTGGACTATCATTCTCACATCTTGGTTAAACTCTGGGCAAGTCTGACGCACGATCACCGTCCGATGGCCCTCTTCCAAATCAACGGCTCGTGTCAATTTCGCTCGGCATCTCTGGTCGATAGTTAATGCACGATTGCGCAAGTTAAACGGTGGTTTTACTGTTCATCCAGGGACACACATCGATCAATCAATGGAATCGCTGCGAAACTCAAAATACCACCTTCCGTATAATAGTGGTGCGATGAAATCCACCGTTCGCTCCAAACCACTGTTACTGTTCATCGGGTCATGGTTCCACTTCGCCGCTCATGGTTCCATCCATCTTTATTATTTAAAAAATTGCTTACTTTTCAATGTATTATTATGATTCGAAATCGCTATTGATGCACAGTTCTACCATATATACAACCCTTGTTTTGGTTCTGCCTCCATTCATGATTATGGTTCTTATACATGGGTTAGTGAGATTTGATTTCTTTGACGCAGAGCTCATTACAATGTACAATTTTAAACAGAGCATCGACCAGAAGTCGAGTTCTTCAACCAAATAAAGAGCATTTGAATATAAAGTCTGAAAATTAATTTATATTATGTGTAATGCCCGGCTGTATAAAAGATTCTCGGAATATATATATATATATATATATACATATTCTTGGACTAACAGCTGTTTCTCTGCAATAACAGCTATGGCTCTGCCTCTGCCGCTTCTGTCACTCTGCCTCTGCTTCTACTGCTGTTATAACGGCTTTGTCTCCATATTTGCTTCCTCCGTCTCTGCCTTTCTCCTTTATATTCATTTCCTCTTTGCTGCCTCCATTGTCTATCTTTGTCTCCTTGTAACTGTTCCTGTCTCTGCATCTGCTACCTCCTTTGCCATCAATAACAATATTTCCAACACTCTAGAGGAAATCAAACACTTTAAATCTCAGGAAACAAGACACTGAAATGGATTGGTAAAAGAAAAAATATGATAGATTTTGGTTGGTCACAGGAGAAACACACCCCTGAGAGGGAGACAGTGTGTTGCAGAGCACTGTCCCTAAGCCAACAGTTCTATGCATATCACTATGTCAACACCAACAGTGCGTTAGTGCTAGAGGAAACTCAAAAAAGGAAATCAAACACACTACTTTTAGTAAAACACATTCAAATTAATAAAATAATTCAAGTAAATTCTTCTAGAGGTTGATAAACTAGGATAAAACCACCATGGAAAATTCGTTGTTCCCCAGAGGAGTCGCCAATTTGTTTTACGGAAATAAAACCTACAGATAAATATGTTTTCCCTAAGTGTGGTGGTCACACTTAGAACAACAGAAGAAAGATATTTGACCTTTTCCCTTAAAATGAATAGATAAGGGAAGAACACCTACTTGTAATATTTGCGTTATTCCTCGCCTCCCATTAGGGGAATTTTGACGTCTAAAATGGGCCTCCTAAGGATATTATAAAATAACAATGGAAATAATAGGATAAGATTTGATGACATCGTCAAATTTTAGAAGGAAAAAAAGAAAAAACTACTTTTGCAACTCATATTTTCAACTTGTCTCCCAAATGTTTTACTCAAATTTCGAGCACAAGTACTCGTTGGATGCAAAATATAATTCCTCATCCAAGGAGTACCCATGTTTCATAATTTTGATGGACCCTACTATGTGAAAAATGAGAAATACATGAAAAAACGTGATTGCAATCACATTTTTCATGTATTTCTCATTTTTTACTTAGTAGGGTCCATCAAAAGTATGCAGCATGGGTATTCCTTGGATGAAGAATTAAATTTTGCATCCAATGAGTACTCCTGCTCTAATTTTGAGTAAAAACTTTGGGAGATAAGTTGAAAATACGAGTTGAAAAAGTAGTTTTATTATTTTATTATTTTTTAATATTTTTGCCCTTTTTCTTAAAAAATGGTGAATCATCCCCCATGGTTGACATCATCTTCTTGAATCCTATTGGTTCTTATAAAGTTTATATTGGTTGTACATTTTTCTTAGGAGGCCCATTTTAGACCTCAAAATTCCCCTAATGCTTTCGTCGCTCTCAATCGAACTAAACTCGCTTGATTAGTACTTGAAATGACAAACATAAGATAGAAAATGACATAAAGGAATATGATCTGTTCATGTTAAACAAATTGAATTGATTGAATTTGAAAATACACATATAACGCCGCAGACACATGTATTAGCAAAGGAACAAATCTCTTTATTATGAAGTATAAGGAGAAGTTACAACTAGTTGGATCAATTCTATGCCAACTCGCTCAATCTTAAGTCATATCCTCATCACACCAACAACATCACTCCAGCAGCATAACATTACATGCAAATGATACCTCCAAGAGCTGTGATCTCACCAAAATAACTCTACTAACTCAAATTGTTGCTCCCTTTCGCAATATGATTAGTGTTCAATTTATAAGTAGTGAAGGTAGTTTGACATTAATGAACCAATGAATGGCTTTTCCAAACATGGATGAAGAGGTTTCCTTGTTCATGGGAATAGGAGGATAAGAGGTTTAATGGCTCCATGGTTTCCATTGTTGACTAGATAAATCAATATTGTGGACAAGATCGATCTTCGTAGTACCAAAAAGTAATCTAGCAAGAAACAGCCAAATAAACCTATCTTTCTCTAGACATATGCAATTTACAAAATAATACTATAAAGGTGTTAAAGTCTTACCATAGATCGAATTCTTGTTCAAAGTAGTTGTCCCTCAATCACTTGAAGGATTTTTCTTTAAAGACCTACAGTCACAAACAATAAAAAATTAAATAGCACCTATGTAGTAGATATTATAAATCATGCCTTTCATGGTGATCAAGGAATCCATGAAATAAATAGTTAATTAACAGCTTATTGAGAAAAATGAATTCATTTGTATTAACTTTGAATAAACAGAACCTTACAACCTTAGCCTTGATGTTGAGCAGGCCCTCCCAAGGTCTGAAGTAGGAATCTCCTCTACTCTGACAAGCCTTGCACTCTTCCAACTGAGACAGATAGAGGTATGTGATCTCTCCTCACAAAATCTTAGTTAAATGAATCTGAATCCCAACAGCACTTAACCTCAAATAATTCTAAAGCTTCCACTCCCCTTGAGGCTACCCAATGCCTCTTTTTGTAGTGCAAAAGAGGAGGTTCAGTTCCAACTATGAAGGGATAGAATCCTACTTCAAAGGGATAAGCTCCTCACATCAAGGGGTTAGCTCCTTAAGGTAAGGGATACATGAACCTCAAAAGAACGGTTCTGCCACCGCAAGATTATTTCTAGAGGCTTCTAGAATTTACTGAAAGTGATATTTTTGAATCTAATTGTTCCTTTTTAATATTTTACAGGGGTCCGCACCCATAACACAAAGAAAGTGCATTCAGGTACACAGGATTCATGAACATTAGGTGCGAGACCGCAGGCAAGATAAAGAGAAAGTGCGATACCAGAGTTAAGGAGATTTTTGAGAAATTTTCTCTTATTTTCAAGGCTTGACATGAGGAACTGATGTGTTAGACTTGCAAAGGAGGAAGTATGAGTGATAATGAGCTCATACAGATAGAAAAATGGCAAGATGACAATTTTCAGTGCAACAGATTGCCCCCTAAAGTGCAAAGTCTGGAATAGATGAAGATGAAGTCTGTCATATATGAAGAGTGTAGTACTTTGTCATTTCAAGGATCATCCTGTGGACACCCTAGTCAGAACCTGTAAAAACATTCAATGCAAAATATATATATGTAGACATATCATCGCTGAGGTAGGAATTCCCATACTCAAATCAAAACTAACTAGAAAAACTGATTTAAACTGTTCTGATACAGGAATGATTTTCAATACATCAATAGTATAGACATGTATAGACACAGTATGGACACAGCCATCTATTTATGAATATTCCATTGTATAAATGATAACAAAATTCCTCACAGCCTAGATGGTAGAAACTAGATCCAGGGTCTTGATTTCTGCTTCTCGAACCAGTACGATTCTATCCATGTGAATGAATGTGTCGAAGTCGAACATGGTAGAAACCACTTGATTACCAGTCAATAATGTAGACTGCTAACAAGTGTGAGAGTAACCACCAGTAATGTCAATGGCTCTCAAATTACTTAGTACAATCCATGAAATGTGAAGGAATGAGCTAAAGTCGAACATGTCACGGAATCATTCAATCGAAGGTCAATGATGCAACCTGTTGTCGAAGGCAAGAAATTTACCATTGAGGCATGCAGATTTCAAGGTACTGATGATTTCTAGATCTACTTCCTAGATAATGAGTTGTCGTCGATAGGAAGTGATCCGTCGCAGGCAAGCCCACAACAAGAAATCATAGATCAATTTTTGAAGAAATATATTGGCAAGGACTAACTCAGGGATGGTCAAAATGGAAGACAAATATTTTGCAGATGAATGGTTTGTTTGAACTATCCTCTTGAACACATAACGACACTACACTTGGCCTGGTGACAATTGACCCAAAGATAATACCCAGAAACTGGCTGAAGAATTTCAAAATGGTTTGATTAACTGTTAGGCAAAGGATTTCCCAACCCAAGTGAACAAAAGTGTCGTGTTCAAGATTTGTTAATGGATTTTCGAATAATCAAAATACAACAAACAAGTTCATTTTCCTCTCTTTTCCCCCACCATTTTTGGCAAGTACCTCTTTATTTTTGACAAGCTTGAGGAATATAACATTTGCTTGTTTATAAGCACATCCTTCGGATGAGTCCAAATTAGTTTAAGATTTGAACCCTAAGAAGGAGTGGTTCGTTCCTATTTTGAAATTGAACAGGTCCTTTACTTTTAAATTTTAACGAGTCCAGTATAGGAGAAACTTGGTGTTTTTTCAATTTTAGGGAGTTAGAAGAAAAAACTTAAGAAGGCTCCATAGGGGTACTTTTTCGTAAATTTAGACTCTCGAGCCCGAAAAAGGATAAAATAATGCGAGAGAGAACTCTATTGACCGTAATTATTCAATGTATGCCTTTTTCATAAATAGCCCATTTCAGTCCGTAAAAGGGGTAAACTTGTATTGAAAGGACAATCATTCATTTATTTTAACGAGTTCGAATAATCAAGTGCTCAGCAATATTTTCAATTTTTGAGAGTCTGAAAAGAGCGTAAAAGAGGACTCCAAGTTTTCACTTTTTACTAAATTTTTAAAAGAGTCCGAAAAAGTGATAAAAGTATGCTCTTTGTTGAAAAACGATCAATTTTCCCGAAAAATCCAATTTCTCCACAAAAACTAAAAACATTACACATACCTGTTTAAGATAAATAAAAATTCTTCAAAATTACCTTTTTAAAGTGAAAAATAAACAAATTAAAAAAAAAATTATTTGAAAAAACTTATAAGAAGGGCTTTTCTAACTTCATTTTTGCTATTTGAGTTCAGAGTGAAAAGTGAGAGCTTTTGGGTAAAAAAGTTCCTGCGAAGATTCTGGAAAATCCGTCCAGCGAAATCAAGAACCGTCAGCTCCAAGTAATCCACGACCTCCTTATCTTTCATTTCATCCATTTACATTTCGTTTTTAGGCTTTAGATTTCATTTTTAAGTGAAAAATAGGTTGAAACAATCGCCCGCAGGGGTTCGCAGGTGCAACATGCAGGCCCTGCGGACCCCGAATTTTTTCTACATAGAAAAAAGTCTTGCGTCTGCACCTGTTCCACAGCAGCCGTGCGTACTTATGCACTGTGTATGAAAACAGAGTGCGAACCCCGCGCAATTAAATTTCAAACTTAAATTTCTCCAATTTCGCCCAAAATTTTTCAAACCAGATTGTTCTAATATGTATTTTTATGCATTCTAGGATATATAAGATGCTAATTTGGAGAGAACGCGAGCATGAAGACGTAGATGACGCCGCAATTCTTAATTTTCCTACAATGCAGGCATTGAGAGCATGTGGTTTATACAAATTCTGGGCCATTCAGGGCATGAGGGAATAGGTAGACCTCCTGACGTGGCTGGTGAACAGATGGAATGTACAGGACTAGTGCTTTATTATTGGCAGCCACCGGCTCGAAATTGAGCTGGAGGATATCTATTTTTTAACTGGTTTTTCCAAGTGGGGCAAACAAATTTCTCTGTTTGGGAATAGGCCAGGTGGCCAGTCTATCACTAGTCTTCGACTAGAGTTCTGTAATGATCAGGCAGACCCTCGGGACAAACTGATTGACATAAAAACTATGATCTGTCCCGAGCTTAAAGTTATTGCATTTACTGTCACCAAAATGTGTGGGAGCGCAACGTTGCATGTGGCTACCGGTTCCCAGATGCACATTGTTGTAGACTGTTTTCGAGGCACCATTTTCAACTGGTGCGAAGCTGTGTAAGCCAATGTAAAAGGCCAACTAACCAGAGCAAAGAATGGAAAGCTAAACAACTTTGGATATGGATCCATTGTAGTCACCTTTTCTCTAGAGAGGATTGCCATGTTAGCTCCGCAAAACATTCCTGTTGATGCTGGTCGACCTCGAGAACCTAGGATGGTTCGTTAGGTTGCTTTGATGGCCCGCCATGCTGCTAAGGGTGTCGAGGTTGTTCGATTTCCTTCTACATATTTTCATTGGCTATAACGCCAACTTTTTGTTATAGAGGACTTTCCATATGCCGAGATATATTTCTGCAGTGACCGAGAGATGGCTCTCCCAATAGGGGAACAATGGGATGAATCAGGTAAAAAATCATTTACAACAATTTCTAAGTTCTAATCTTTTTTTTGTATTTTAATCGTCCCAAAACTAATAATCAAAAGTTTAAATGTAGATGTGGGCCCATGGCAACCAGCCCATCTCTAGCCTTATGAGGGGAGGCATCCAGCTGCCGCAACACCACCCCCACGGGGCCAATCAGCAGAGATCCTGTCTAATTTGGAGCATCACCTAGAGCATCTGACTCTAGACATTCCATAGACTGACATAGATGATATTCCGCTCAGATTACAGAGATATGTGATTGGTTAGGAGGTTCCTATGTAGGGTGGCCAAAGCAGTGGTCTCTTATCGTGATCATCATCAAGGATGATCATTTTGTAGACTCATATCATTTTTGATCTTTTGTATTATCATTTTTGCCGATCATAAGGTGTTTTTCAACCTATGATGGAAGATGATGTATATTTTGAAACAAACTTTTATGCTATAACATGTCATTATTACTAGCTATCTGTGTACATGTAATTGAATGTTGTTTAATTTACTGTTTCGATTATTGCAAATTTCTATTTGTCATACTAGAAGCAACTGCATCTGCTAAAGTATTTAAATGTCTTGGGATATGTTGATATTCAATGTAATCAAATTCACGTTCCAAGAGATGAACTCTTAAAAATAACCATAATAACACTAGATTTCTAATGGCATAAACCCTGTTAAGCTGTAATACAACAAGTTCAGAATCCAACCTAACAATCAAACTCTGAATTCCAAACGATATGGATTCAAATAATAACTCAACCACTGCACTATACTCTGTAATATTATTCGTTGTTTGACCGAGGCTTACCCCATGCATGGATACTAACTCATCAGAGGGTGAATAACTAACCCATGCTGCGGAAGAAATGTTCCGTGTGCTATGACAAGCACCATTAGCAAAACCAATGTGGGTTTGAAGAGACGTCGACATCTACAATATCAAGAGTAAAACCCAGATAAGCAGGAATAGTTATAAGAATACACTCTTAAACTAGGCACACTTTTCTAATCTAAGACACACCAGTAGTAAAAAAAACTAATCTAATAAAAAATCTCCACACCAAAATTAAGCATAATATCTCTTGAGATAAATCCCATTTCTGGGTTTATCTAAAGGGACATCGTCGAAATCTATCTGCTCATAGGCCCCTTTTTCCAGCTTTCGCTTAAGAATGAAATGACCATGCCACATAGGCACAAATTTTCCAGCCCCTAGCTTATCATTGGCTTGATAGTATACTAAAACTAGGTCTCCTTCTGAAAAATTACGAGGTGTAACATTTCTATCGTACTGAGCCTTTATTCGTTTGACATGAGCTTCGTTTGCTAATGCAGCATTTCATCGATTCTCATCTAGCTGAGCCAAGTACAAAAAACGCTCTCCTCTTCAGACGTAGCTAGGAGTAATTATATGGCTAATTTCAATGATGGAATTTCGCATTCAATAGGCAACACAACTTCCAAACCGTAAACCAGTTGAAAGGGAGTGAAACCAGTTGATGCTTTTACTGAGGTCCGATATGCCCAAAGTGCTGAAAACACCATGGAATGCCAATTCGACTTATGAATACCAATAATTCGTTTTCTCATAGTGACTAAAACTTTATTGATAGCTTCAACCATACCATTAGCCTGTGGGTAATAAGGAGTAGAACTATCATGGCTTAGGCCAAGTTGATCTGTCAGTTCAGTCATCATGATATTTCGAAAATGACTTCCATGATCCGTAATTATGGCTTAAGGAACATCGAATCTAGCAATTATATGATTGAACATGAAAGTTTCAGCAGTCTTGCCATTTTCCGAAAATGTAGGCATTGCCTCGGCCCACTTAGTAAAATAATCTACCGCTAGGATAATATACGCATGCCCCCAGACCGAGTGACGGTTACATGTAATAAATTCAATACCCCACTTTTCGAAAGGACCGAAAACAATTATAGGGTGAAGAGGAGTGGGTGGTGCACGCATTTTATGATCAAAGACCTGACAATTGTGGCATTTCTGGACTGCATAGATACAATCTTTGAATAACGACGGCCAGAAATAACCAGCGTGCAATACCTTTTGGGCTGTGGCATACCCAGACATATGACCGCCACATGCTCCAGAATGGCAGTAATTTAGAACCTTCTCAACATCTTCATGAGTAAGACAACATCGGAAAATAGAATCTGCTTCACGACAATAGAGTGTATCACCAATAATATTGTATTGTTGGGATTGGAAACGTATTTTTCGTCATTGAGATCGTGAGATTTCAGGCTGAAAAGATTGGGTTTGGAGATAAAAAATAATATCCCCATACCAAGGATCAAGTTTACTAATGAGAAACAAGGATTCGTCCGTAATGGGTTGCTCCGCCACAGTTTCAATATTAGTAGAGGGGAAATCACACATCAGTTTGGCAAAAACCAAAGATTTCTTTGCCTTGGATTTTTCAAATTCCAAGTAAAATTTCTACAGGATAACTATCCATTTGGAATACTTGCCCCCTAGCAGTTTTTTGGTCAAGATGTACATCATAGGGTTACAGTCAGAAATTACTGTGGTTTTGCGTAATAAGATGTAGTGTCGAAATCTTTGGACAACCTGAACAACCACCAAGGCCAATTTCTCCACATGTGTATATTTAATCTCAGTCGGATGCATATTTCAACTAAGATAATAAATCACATGTTCATTGTTGAATTCATCTTCCTGAACTAAAACCATCCCAATGGTGGAATGAGAGGCGGCGAGGTACAAAAAATAGCTCTAGTTGTAATTGGGAGGATGCAGTAACGATGCATGGGTCAACGCGTGTTTGAGTGCATCAAAAGATCGATTAGCGATATCATCCCAAAAGAATGGAAAATTCTGTTTTAACAACCTGGTAAAACCCTTTGTTAACTCAGCGTAGTTAGGAACGAAACAACGTAAAATTTTTTCTTTCCCCTGCAAACTTTGGAGTTGGTGCAGAGTCGAAGGAGGAGGTAGATTGAAAATAGCTTCAACCTTCGACGGATCAACGTGAATGCCTTCTTTTGAAACAATAAATCCCAGTAAGTGGCCCAATTCTACACAAAAAACACATTTGTGTGGATTCAGCCGAATTCGATAATGCCTACATCTCATAAAGATAGCTCGTAAATGAGTGATATGATTGGCCCTACGCAATGAATGAGTAGGAAAATCATCGAGATAAGGCTGCACAATGTGCTTAATGTCATGAAATGCATAAGACATAGCCCTTTGAAAATTTTCTCCAGCGTTCTTCAATCCAAAGGGTAGTTTGCAATAAGAAAATGTTCTCCACGGACAAATGAAAGTTGTTTTAGGCTGATCAGCAGGGAGTATGTTTATTTGATTGTAACTGGAAAAACCATCCATAAAGGAAAAAATTTCACTGCCAGCACAATCATCAGTTATTTGATCGATATAGGGGGTTGGATAATTGTCTTTAGGACAAGCTCGATTAATATCCCTATAGTCGATACATACTCTTATCATTCCTTGTTTTTTGTTAACAGGAACAATATTCGATAGCCAATCGGTTAAAGGAATTGGATAAATGAAACCTGAACGAAGTAATTTCTCAACTTCGGCTTTGATAGCAGCAGCCTTTCTCAGATGTATCTGACGTAAATGTTGACAGATAGGTTTGGCATCCGCGTGAGTCTTGATTTCATCTACAACAATTGATGGATCGATTCCTGGCATTTCCTCATATGACTAGGAAAACACGTCACGAAATTCTTGAAATAGGGCTTTATAAGTTTGGAGTTCATCGTCCGTACAACAAGAACCTATATGAATGTTTTCAATTATTCCTGGCTTAACTGAAATGTCAATTGGAATCTTTCGAGAGATATTTTCCAAATTTAACTCAGAATCAGGATTTTGCAATGGATTCTGTGGTTCTTTGACATATTCAGCAGTAAAAATAGAAGAGAAATCATTTTCAAAATGATCTAGCTCAAGTAAAAACGAAGATCGGTGATGTAGATCTTCCAATGGTAAATCGTCAACAGACAAAAGTTCACGAATTTTCTCATCAGTATTAACAGAATCAGGAAATGTCGTTGTGGCTGAGCTAGATATAGAAAGTGATTCCTCATGGATCCCATTCATTGGATCAATTTCGGTTGAAGAAGGATTGGAAATTGACTATACAGCCTGATATGCAATTTCAAATGGACTCAAAGGCATCGCGCCATAAAATGAATCTAACTCAGAGTCGAAAGGTACGATCCACGGATCATCAAACGTAATAGTATTCGATGAAATAATATGAATAGTTGCGATAGAAGGTGATACGTTAGGAGGAGGAAAGGAAAAAGTTCCTAGTAAACTAGAATATTTAATCATACCTACCCCAACATCCTTGTAAGGGATAGTCGTTTTACCGACGTGCTGGATTGTTTCTGTAGAGGCTGGATCGGAGGAGAAATAAGTTAACTGGTCTATTGTAACAATATTTCCATGATTTAGAAACTTGATAAGCCGAAAGACCGATGAAATAACAGCAGTCATAGCATAAGACCAACTACAACCCAAGAGAAGGTTGTAATCTAGAGGGGCATCAACCACTTCCACATCTAGATTTACAGTTTTGGCTTCGACCCCTAGAGGTAAATCCTGCAAAATACTGAAAGGACGGAACCCTCGGCCATCAAAAGCCTTTAGAATTGTCAGAGACTGATTGAGTGTAGGAGAACCAAGCGATTTCCAACACTGGATCGACATAATAAATGTAGAATCCCCTTCATCAATCACAGTCTGAAATATCGGTTTGGTTTTTACTAATACTAGAATTTGGAAAGCCATTTGATGAGGTAGGCGGGGTGTACTACTCTCTAAATCGAAGATTATTAGGTTCGAATCCTAAATATCAGCAGCTCCTATGGCAGAAAAAAAGTAATTTATGCTGTGCTGGGCACGGTTGCAGCACTTCCAAAGCCAACATTGCTAAAGGGGAAATAGCTAAGTCCTCAACAATGTTGTAATTTTGAGCATCTCTCGCATGTGGATTGAAAGTTGATTTACGAAGTACACCTTTAGCAAGCAATTTGATTACTAAGTCTGGATTGGGTTTCACGATCTGTAGTGGATCAGAAACAGGAGGTGTAGTTGATGTGTTTGAATTAGAAGATTATGCTTCTTTACCACCAACACTGTAGAAATTTGAATAACTGATAAATTATTCACCAAGATTCTCCTGATCATACACTATTTTATCTTCATGCACAATACATAATCTCTTCTACCATTGATCATTAATTGCGGAAATAAAATCAATTGCATGCGCACATTAAAACCCTAAACATTCACACATATGAACACAGTATCTCATGGGAAATATTAAAGCTGAAACCCCCCAATTATTTGTATATTATATGTCATAGAGATCATGTAACAATCATTGTACAAAGCTCCTCACAAGCTCTCAGTACAACCTCAAATTGCTACACACTAATCAAGCTAGATCTAGCAAAACACATGCTCCAATCTCTGCCACCTGATAGCTAGCCTCTATCAATGTTGTAGGATGGCTCATTAAATAACATAAACCACCTGGCTTGTATTGCGCAATCCTCATGGGCTTCTACAATCACTGGTAGTTGCAAATATGCAACAGTATAGTTGCAACTGATAGGTAACCTACTCTTTCACCTATCTCTGCACTGGTCTCCACTGAAATTGTCCATGCACTGAAGTTAAATGATGTATTCTTTAGTTGATTAATTGATTAATGATTAGTGAATTAATTAATAATTAATTCACACCACTCTTCAATAGTGTATTAATCAATTATACTAAATACAACTAGTTCAACTATGTTTAGATTAGTTAAACTGAACACAACTCCATTAACTCCTCAATCAAATCCACCAAACTCTATCACATGAGTTCTAACTGAAGTCTCCATGCAATAGCTCCACTTAACCCCTAGGAATATCGTAATTCCTTCTGTCAACTCCTGTGCCACATCTGTGCACTTAACTGAAGTGCTCCAAGAGAATAAGATAATGTTTATAGTCCAAATATTATTAAAAGCTAATAATATTTGACATATCTATTTTTAGACTGGCAATCTAAAAATAGATTTCTCCCAATATGTCTAAAAATAGAAATCCATCTATTTTTCCAACTTGACCAAACATCCACAAATAGCATCCTGCAACTCATAGAACATGATCCATATGTCTAAAAATAGACTTGCGCCAAAAATAGCCTGCGGGCCCACTTAGTGAAGGCGACTTCTTTCCACTAAGATCATCATCTTGTTGCAATCTCAAGACTCCCTCTCAACAAGATAGGAATTATCTGCCACCCCGATCTTGCCTCTGTGGTATTCAAATTTTCTCCTGGTGAGTGCCTTCGTCAAGATATCAGCATCCTGATCCTCCGTAGGAATGTATGAAAGTAACATGATCTTCCGCTGCACGCAATCTCTAATATGATGATACCGATCCGTGAAGCCATGCCGCCTCAAATCATCCTCCTATCTGTACCATGATCCATATCCCGATGTGCCTCTGAGATATCTCAATACATGCTTCCCCGCCTTCCAGAAGAGCTTAGTAGGATTAACCATAGCTTGTGAAAGCTGGTTAACTGCATAGCATATGTCAGGTCGTGTATTGACCTGATACATAAGCGACCCCACCAACTGTCGATAAACAGTGGCATCCACTACCTCCGCCGAAGTAGCATCCTCCTTCCTCCATCCACCAGGAAGAGGAGTATCAACTGGCTTGCAGCCATGCATGTTGAACTTCTCCAGTATCTCCCAGGCATACTTACCCTGAGAAACAAACATTCCACCACTGCGCTGCCAAATTTCCAATCCCAGGAAATAATGAAGGAGGCCCAAGTCCTTCATCTCAAACTATTTTGCAAGATCAGCCTTGCATGAGAGTATCAACTTTTCATCACCAATCAGTATCAAATCATCTACATAAAGTACAATGATCAGCAACTTACCCTCCACCACTATCTGGTATAGGTTTGGATCCGCCTCACTCTTGGAGAATCCAAGTCCGGTAAAATAACTGTCGATCCGTGTGTACCAAGCACAAGGTGCTTGTTTCAACCCATACAGCTCTCTTTTGAGCCTGCACACATGCGACTCGCTGCTAAAGATCTTGAAACCTTCAGGCTGCTCTATGTACACCTCCTCCTCAATCACTCCATTGAGGAACGTAGTCTTCACATCCATCTGATGAAAAGCCTTGGGCAACAAATCTTTCCTTGTACTTCTCCACACTCCCGTCAGCTGCCTGCTTCACTTTGTAGATCCATCTCGAACCCACCACTAATTTCCCTTTTGGCCTTGGGACAATCTCCCATGCACTGTTTCTGACAATCGAATCATACTCTTCCACCATGGCATCTACCCATGCGGGATCCTCCACAGCTTCCTCGAAAGAGGATGGCTCTGTCACGATACACTTGCTCATAAGAGCCATGTATCCAGTATACCAGTCAGGTGACTGTCTCTATCCGTGCTATGATGTAGCTGCTCTTACAACCTTCTCTACATCTTGAGCCAGTCGCTGAGCTTCTGTAGTGCACTTCCGCCCTCTGATGGTTGGCGCTGCATGAGTGGTCTCTTCCACTCCATGAACCTCATCTTGTGGCTGATGCACATCCTGAGACTCATCCTTAGGAACTAATAGCTCCTCATTTGCATGCAAGTGTGGCTTCCTCTAAAGTGAACACTTCATGGCTTTCTCGTCATGAAATTTGATATCCCGTCGCACAACATTCTTGCGATTGTCTGGAAAATACACATGATAGTTGTGGGGCGTATCAGTGTACCCCACAAATATCCCAACCTCTGCGGTTGGCTCTAGCTTCTTCCTGGCATCCTTCATCACATGGATGTAAACAGGTGAACCAAAAATCCTCAAATGGGAAATATCAGGCTTCTTACTAGAAAACGCCTCCTCGGGTGTACTCATGCCAAGTATCCTGTGAGGACAACGGTTCTGCACATATACTACAATATTGCATGCCTCAGCCCACAAGTGTATGGGAAGGCCCTGATCATGCAACATCGCCCGTGCAGCACCCATAATCATTCTGTTCTTCTGCTCAGCAACCCCATTCTGTTGTGGGTTATGAGGTGCTATGAGGTCTCTTCGAATTCCTTTTGTGCTGCAAAAGTCCTTGAATTTTCCAGAGATGAATTTACCACCATTTTCGCTCCTGAGAGCCTTCACCTGCTTCCCCGATTCTTTCTCAACCAGTGCCTTGAACTCACAGAACTTTGAGTATGTCTCGCTCTTCTTCTGCATGAAGAAGATCCAACACTTACGAGAAAAATCGTCAACAAATATCACATAGTACCTGTGCTTTGCTATCGAAGCTACTGAGAAAGGTCCACACACGTCTGTGTGAATTCTCTCAAGGATCGTCGTGGCGTGACTATCCTTCTCATGAAAGGTGGATTTCACAATTTTTCCTAAGGTACACCCCTTTCATTGATCCGACTACGCAAGAGTACCCTTAGGAAGCGTAGTAGAAATCTGTTGCAGTATCTTCAAAGCTCCATGGTGAAGGTGGCCCAATCTTCGGTGCCACAACTCGCCATCATCCCGGCTCACCACTCCTTCTGACTTGCTTGCCATTGCTGCGTAGCAATCTACCTGTAATTAATAAAGGTTCTTAACTCGAACCCCTATCGTCCGGGTCTCACCAGTTACCTTACTGCGCAGGAAAGCCTTTCCCTCGCTAAAGACAACATCATATCCCTTGTCTTCTAACATCACCACAGAGATCATATTCTTCTTCAATCCTGGAACATGCATCACTTCCTTCAATACGAAGGGTTTACCAAACTCCCTCTCAAAGGAAATGGTACTGATATTGGTCACACTATATCTACCATCATCACCCATCTTGTTGTGCACTCCAAGATCTTTCTCATCTAGATCAGTAAACAAATATCGATCTCCTGTCATGTGAAAAGATGCACCACTGTCAAGAAACCACACTGAACCCATCACACTTGAGACCAAGCATGCGATCAGCAAAAAATCCAGCTCAAACTGCGAGGCTAAGGCATCTCCAGCTGCAGATCCGGCAGCCTGCTTATTTTTCTTCTTCTGTGGACAACTAGTGGCGTAGTGTCTGTGTTGGTGACAGTGAAAGCACTTCACCTTGCACATGTCCTGCTTCTTGCCTTTCACACTGGATTGAGAAGATTTCTTGCTCTTCCCCTTCTTTGATTCGGTATCCAAAGCGCAATTCTCTTCATCAGAGTTCTTTGATGAAGATCTGTCCCTAGTACTTCTCCTTATCTCCTCTTGCACAAGATCCGACCAAAGTCGCTCCCATTCTGGCAATTCCCCTCGACCATTGACAGAGTCCTGATAGGAATGCCAACTCTTCAGAAGCCCAAGGAGAGCCAAGCTCACCAAGTCCTCATCATCAACAGTAATCCCCACACTTCCCAGCTCATCCCTGCATTGGACGAACTTCATGAGGTACTTGGGCATACTGTCGCCTTTCTCCTTTCTTATGTTTTTGATTTTATCCTTGAGCGCCAACTTCCTCTGGTCGCTCTTGCTTTGAAATAAATATGTCAATGCTTTCCACATAAAGAATGGAGAAGCCTTACCATGAAGGCTATACAGTATGTGATCCTTTACACCTTCCAACAGAATTCTTCGACAATTTGTTGTCTTCTTTTTCCATGCGTCAAGTGCGGCAGCATCGCCAGAAGCAGGTTTTGGAATTTCTGCATCTATGAACTCCTTCAACCGGTTTTCATTTAACACTTCCTCCATCCATATAATTCGAGCTTCCCTCAAGGGCATACTCCAATCGCAATCCGTTGAAAGAAATCTCAACTTTGACACCAAGAAAACACTACTGCAAATTCGAATTCCACCAGCACAAAACTCAACCGCTTCAATGTTTTGCAATTGCTCCAATGATCAATATCGCTCTGATACCATGTATAAATTTGAATAACTGATATATTATTCACCGAGATTCTCCAAATCACACACTATTTTATCTTCATGCACAATACAGAATCTCTTCTACCATTGATCATTAATTGTGGAAATAAAATCAATTGCATGCGCACATTAAAACCATTAACATTCACACATATGAACACAGTATTTCATGGGAAAGCTTAAAGCTAAAAACCCCCAACTATTTGTATATTATATGTCAAAGATATCATGTAACAATCATTGTACAAATCTCCTCACAAGGTCTCAACACAACCTCAAATTGCTACACACTAATCAAGCTAGATCTAGCAAAACACATGCTCCAATCTCTGCCACCTGATAGCCGGCCTCTATTGTGTAATAAATGTTGTAGGATGGCTCATTAAATAACATAAACCACCTAGATTTTACTGCGAAATCCTCATGGGCTTCTCCAATCACTGGTAGTTGCAAATATGAAACAGTATAGTCACAACTAATAGTTAACCTGCTATTTCACCTATCTCTGCACTGGTCTCCACCGAAACTGTCCATGCACTGAAGTTAACTGATGTATTCTTTATTTGATTAATGAGTTTATAATTAGTGAATTAATTAATAATTAATTCACACCACTCTTCACTAGTGTATTAATCAGTTAGACTAAATACAACTAGTTCAACTATGTTTAGATTAGTTAAATTGAACACAACTCCATTAACTCCTCAATCAACTCCACCAAACTCTGTCACATGAGTTCTAACTGAAGTCTCCATGAAATAGCTCCACTTAATCCCTAGGAATAGTGTAATTCCTTCTGTCATCTCCTGTGCCACATCTGTGAACTTAACTGAAGTGCTCCAAGAGAATAAGATAATGTTTATAGTCCAAATATTATTAAGAGCTAATAATATTTGACATATCTATTTTTAGATTGGCAATCTAAAAATAGATTTCTCCGAATATGTCTAAAAATAGAAGTCCATATATTTTTCCAACTTGACCAACCATCCACAAATAGCATCCTGCAACTCATAGAACATGATCCATATGTCTAAAAATAGACATAGTCTAAAAATAGACTTGCGCCAAAAATATCCTGCGAGCCCACTTAGTGAAGGAAACTTCTTTCCACTAAGCTCGTCATCTTGTTGCAATCTCAACACTCCCTCTCAACAAGATAGGGATTATCTGCCACCCCGATCCTGCCTCTGTGGTATTCGAATTTTCTCCTGGTGAGCGCCCTCGTCAAGATATCAGCATCCTGATCCTCCGTAGGAATGTATGAAAGTAACCTGATCTTCCGCTACACACAATCTCTAATATGATGATATCGATCCGTGAAGCCATGCTTCCTCAACTCATCCTCCTGTTTGTACCATGATCCATATCCCGATGTGCCTCTGAGATATCTAAATACATGCTTCCCCGCCTTCCAAAAGAGCTTGGTAGGCTTAACCCTAGCTTGTGAAAGCTGGTTAACTGCATAGCATATGTCAGGTCGTGTATTGACCAGATACATAAGCGACCCCACCAACTGTCGATAAACAGTGGCATCCACTACCTCCGTCGAAGTAGCATCCTCCTTCCTCCATCCACTAGGAAGAGGAGTATCAACAGGCTTGCAGCCATGCATGTTGAACTTCTCCAGTATCTCCCGGGCATACTTGCCTTGAGAAACAAACAGTCCATCACTGCGCTGCCAAATTTCCAATCCCATGAAATAATGAAGGAGGCCCAAGTCCTTCATCTCAAACTCCTTTGCAAGATCAGCCTTGCATGAGTGTATCAACAGTTCATCACCCGTCAAAATCAAATCATCTACATAAAGTACAATGATCAGCAACTTACCCTCCACCACTATCTGGTATAGGTTCGGATCTGCCTCACTCTTGGAGAATCCAAGTCCGATCTGGGTATTGTCGATCATGTGTACTAGAAGCACAAGGTGCTTGTTTCAGCTATACGCCTCTTTAGGCTTTACCTTTTGCATGCGACTCGGCTGAATATCTCAACACCTTGAAATTTGCTCTATGTACACCTCCTCCTCAATCCTCCATTGAGAGCCTTGGAGTCTTCATCCATACGATGAATGTGCTGTCCTGCCTATGGCCAGAGAGCTATATCCGCTAGCAATGGAAGAATACCTTGCGACAGGTGCAAAGGTTTCCTCATAGTCGATCCCCTCAATCTGTGAAAAGCCTCGGGCAAAAAATCTTGCCTTGTACTTCTCCACACTCCCGTCAGCTGCCTGCTTCACTTTGTAGATCCATCTCAAACCCACCACTAATTTCCCTTTCATCCTTGGGACAATCTCCCATGCACTGTTTCTGACAATCGAATCACACTCTTCCATCATGGCATCTACCCATGCGAGATCCTGCACAGCTTCCTCGAAAGAGGATGGCTCTGTCATGATACACTTTCTCATAAGAGCCATGTATCCAGTATACTGGTTAGGTGACTGTCTCTATCTGTGCTGTGATGTAGGTGCTCTTAAAACCTTCTCTACATCTTGAGCCAGTCGCCGAGCTTCTGTAGTGCGCTTCCGCCCTCTGATGGTTGGCGCTGCATGAGTGGTCTCTTCCACTCCATGAACGTCATCTTGTGGCTGATCCACATCCTGAAACTCATCCTTAGGAACTAATAGCTCCTCATTTGCATGCAAGTGTGGCTCCCTCTCAAGCGAACACTTCATGGCTTTCTCCTCATGAAATCTTATATCCCATCGCACAATAGTCTTGCGACTATCTAGCAAATACACATGATAGTTGTGGGGCATATCAGCATACCCCACAAATATCCCAACCTCTGCGGTTGGCTCCAGCTTCTTCCTGGCATCCTTCATCACATGAATTTAAACAGGTGAACCAAAAATCCTCAAATGGGAAATATCAGGCTTCTTACCAGAAAACGCCTCGTCAGGTGTACTCATGCCAAGTATCTTGTGAGGACAACGGTTCTGCACATATACTACAGTATTGCATGCCTTAGCCCGCAAGTGTATGGGAAGGCCCGGATCATGCAACATCACCCGTGCAACACCCACGATCGTTCTGTTCTTCCGCTCAGCAACCTCATTCTTCTGTGCATTATGAGGTGCTATGAGGTCTCTTCGAATTCCTTTTGCGCTGCAAAATTCCTTGAATTCTCTTGAGATGAATTCACCATCATTGTTGCTCCTGAGAGCCTTCACCTACTTCCCTGATTCTTTCTCAACCAGTGCCTTGAACTCACAGAACTTTGAGTATGTCTCGCTCGTCTTCTGCATGAAGAAGATCCAACACTTATGAGAAAAATCATCAACAAATATCACATAGTACCTGTGCTTTGCTCTTGAAGCTACTGGAAAAGGTCCACACACGTCTGTGTGAATTCTCTCAAGGATCGTCATGGCGTGACTATCCTTCTCGTGAAAGGTGGCTTTCACAAATTATCCTAAGGTACACCCCTTTCATTGATCTGACTGCGCAAGAGTACCCTTAGGAAGCGTAGTAGAAATCTGTTGCAGTATCTTCAAAGCTCCATGGTGAAGGTGGCCCAATATTCGGTGCCACAACTCGCCATCATCTTGGCTCACCACTCCTTCTACCTTGCCTTCCATTTATGCGCAACCATCTACCTGAAATTGATAAAGTTTCTTAACTCGAACCCCTATCCTCCGGGTCTCACCAGTTTCCTTACTGCGCAGGAAAGCCTTCCCCTCGCTAAAGACAACATCATATCCCTTGTCTTCTAACATCGCCACAAAGATCAGATTCTTCTTCAATTCTGGAACATGCATCACTTCCTTCAATACGAAGGGTTTACCAGACTCCCTCTCAAAGGAAATGGTACCGATACCGGTCACACTGTATCTACCATCATCGCCCATCTCGATGTGCACTCCAAGATCTTTCTCATTCAGATCAGTAAACAAATCTTGATCTCCTGTCATGTGAAAATATGCACCACTGTCAAGAAACCACACTGAACCCATCACACTTGAGACCAAGCATGCGATCAGCAAAAAATCCAGCTCAAACTGCGAGGCTAAGGCCTCTCCAGCTGCAGATCTAGTAGCCTGCTTATTTTTCTTCTTCTCTGGACAACTAGTGGTGTAATGTCTGTGTTGGTGACAGTGAAAGCACTTCACCATGGACATGTCCTGCTTTTTGCCTTTGACACCGAATTGAGAAGCTTTCATGCTCTTCCCCTTCTTTGATTTGGTAGCCAAATCAAAATTCTCTTCATCAGATTTTTTTGATGAAGATCCGTCCCTGGTACTTCGCCTTATCTCCTCTTGCACAAGATCTGACCAAAGTCGCTCCCATCCTGGAAATTTCTCCCGACCATTGATAGAGTCCTGATAGGAATGTCAACTCTTCGGAAGCCCAAGGAGAGCCAAGCTCACCAAGTCCTCATCATCAACAGTAACCCCCACACTTCCCAGCTCATCCATGCATTGGATGAACTTCGTGAGGTACTTGGGCATACTGTCGCCTTTCTCCTTTTTTATGTTTCTGATTTTATCCTTGAGCGCCAACTTCCTCTGGTCGCTCTTGCTTTGAAATAAATCTGTCAAAGCTTTCCACATCAAGAATGGAGAAGCCTTGCCATGAAGGCTGGACACTATTTGATCCTTTACACCTTCCAACAGAATTCTTCGACACTTTTTTGTCTTCTTTTACCATGCGTCAAGTGCGGCAACATCGCCAGAAGTAGGTTTTGGAATTTCTGCATCTATGAACTCCTTCAACCCGTTTTCATCTAACACTGCCTCCATCAATATAATTCAAGCTTCCCTCAAGGGCATACTCCAATTGAAATCCATTGACATACATCTCAACTTTGACACCAAGAAAACACTACTGCAAATTTGAATTCCACCAGCACAAAACTCAACCGCTTCAATGTTTTGCAATTGCTCCAATGATCAATATCGCTCTGATACCATGTAGAAATTTGAATAACTGATAAATTATTCACCGAGATTCTCTTTATCACACACTATTTTATCTTCATGCACAATACAGAATCTCTTCTACCATTGATCATTAATTGTGGAAATAAAATCAATTGCATGCGCACATTAAAACCATAAACATTCACACATATGAACACAATATTTCATGGGAAAGCTTAAAGATGAAAACCCCCAACTATTTGTATATTATATGTCATAGAGATCATGTAACAATCATTGTACAAAGCTCCTCACAAGCTCTCAGCACAACCTCAAATTGCTACACATTAATCAAGCTAGATCTAGCAAAACACATGCTCCAATCTCTGCCACCTGATAGCCAGCCTCTATTGCGTAATCAATGTTGTAGGATGGCTAATTATATAACATAAACCACCTGGCTTGTACTGCGCAATCCTCATGGGCTTCTCCAATCACTGGTAATTTCAAATATGCAACATTATAGTCACAACTGATAGTTAACCTGCTCTTTCACCTATCTCTGCACTGGTCTCCACTGAAACTGTCCATGCACTGAAGTTCACTGATGTATTCTTTAGTTGATTAATGATTTTATAATTAGTGAATTAATTAATAATTAATTCACACCACTCTCACTAATTGTATCAATTAGTTAAACTGAATACAAATAGCTCAACTATGTTTAGATTAGTTAAACTAAATACAACTCCACTAACTTCCTCAATCAACTCCACCAAAATCTATCACATGAGTTCTAACTGAAGTATCCATGCAATAGCTCCATAACTAGGAGCCGTAATTCATACGGTAGCTCTGTGCCATACGTGCACTTCTTTGAAGTGCTCCCGAGAGAATAAGATAATGTTTATAGTCCAAATATTATTAAGAGCTAATAATATTTGACATATCTATTTTAGTGGCAGCTAAAAATAGATTCCACTTCAATGGTAATACAAAATAGAAGTCCATCTATTTTTCCAGCACGACCAACCATCATCATATAGCATCCTGTGGCACCATGTAGAAGCTTCCATATGTCTAAAAATAAACATAGTCTAAAAATAGACTTGCGCCAAAAATAGCCTATGGGCCCACTTAGTGAAGGCAACTTCTTTCCACTAAGCTCATCATCTTCTTGCAACATGACTTTTACTACCATAATTTTGCGATCACGTTGCAATCCTAACATGAGACATCATCGTAATAGGTTCTTCTGAGGCATTCGAGGTGGAACCAATCATCTTACTATCTTGAGTGGGAAAAGTATCCTTCAAGACAGCAGGTTGTTGAGAACCTTTAACGAATTTTGAAACCTCTACTCAATGTGGCCATTCTTTAGTAAAATGATCCTCATCGCAGATGAAACAAGGATAGTGAGGCTTGTGTTTTTGTCATTAGATTCATTTTTATCTTTTTTATCTTTTGAATTCTTTTTGTTTTTATTCTTCCCCTTCATTTTACCGCTAGATTTAGATTTGGACGTAGATGTCTCTACGACATGAATGTCGGCAGAAATTTCAGCGGAAGACTCTCCTTTTGGAGAATCAGGTAAAGTTATTATAGGAGAAGAATTCTTTGAAGATTTCTTCTTGCTTTTAGCATTAACTGTACCAATCATACCATCAGCGGCATGAGACCCTGAAGGAGTTGCAGTTATTTGACCTTGTTTTGGAAGATCAGGGATTTTTTCGTGTAAAGTACCCGACTGCGTATAGACGAGGTCAAGGTACTGATCTTGAGCAATGACTTGATCCTCAGTAACAACTCCGGCCTTAGCTACATCTTCAGTGATTTTGGGTAATAATGATTTAACAAACCATTCTGTCAATATTTGATCCAGAATGTAAACTTTCACCAAACGCCTTGTACATCGCCATTCATGAATATGATCAGAAATATATGTGGACGTGGATTGCTTTAGAAAAGTCAATAGTTTCGTGCCATTGTCGCATCTGACAGGCAACTGAAAATGAGTTAAGAAGGAAGTTGCTAACTAACTGAAATTATTAAAAGAGCCTTGTGGTAACTCAATCTACCATTTGGTGGCAAGACTAATAAGAGTTCTTTGAAAAAGACGTAAGCGAACTGAATCATCAATTATTTAATTAGACGCACACCAGAGGTGATAAGTCATAACGTGATTTGATGGATCCTCTCCTGACTTACCCTCGAATTTTGGTATATCACTGGGCACCTTATGCGGCATTGGCGGCCAATACGGATGATAGAAAATTGGATCATTCGTAAGGCGTGTCAAATCAGGTAAATCCAAAGTTGCAATAAATGGTAACTGATGGTTAGGGTCGCGAAAACCTTGAGTAACAAGAGTAGTTCCGGGAGGAGGATACCCAGGATAGCTGGGAATCAGATTTGCATTAGGAATTGTATAACCCCCCAGGAAACCAATATTAACCAGACCAAACTTTGGTTGTTGAGGCTGTTGATAAGTATAGCCAGGGTACGGTTGATACTGATAAACTGGGTTTTGTGAAATGGGACCGAATTGATATTGTCCCTGGTATGGTTGATATGTGAATTGCGGTTGACTTGTGACAATTGTACTTGTACCAGCTTGTCTTGTAGGTATCTAGACTGAAGTTTGAAATGTAGGTCCTGACTGGGGTACAGAGACTTGATGGATTTTCATGGATGCAGGAATACAAGAAAACAGAGCTACCGATACTCCAGAAATAAGTGTTATAGGTGGAACAAATGTTGTAGTAGTTGCAGCAGTTTCAGGCGGAGTCTGAGGTGTACTAGGCCCAGGCTGCTGAACAGAACCAGGTGCAGGGATTTGAGTAGTAGGCTGGATAGGTTTCTGGGTTGGACCAAAAACCAAAGGTTGTCCGGGTTGAGTAGACAATTGCACATTAGGTTGCATAGTCTGTTAAATTTGGGATGAACCCCACACCATGTTCATTCTGGGGTATTGTCCCATAGGAGGTTGAATGTAAGGACCATAGCCTAGTTGAACGCAGGGTTGATAATTAAGAGGTAAATTTCCAGCTCCTTGTACAAATGATTTACAAGAAGGTGGTTGGAAACCTTGAGTTTGGTACTGACCTTGAGGTTGATAACCTTGAGGCGCATACTAAATCTAGGGTTGATAAGGACTTTGAGGAATATACTAAGTCTGGGGTTGACCTTGGGGTATGTATTTTCCTAAAGGTTGATAACCTTGAGGTATGTACTATCCTTGAGGTTTTTCTCCAAAATAATATTGTGCCATAGTTTGTCCTGGGAAAATGTTACCTTGAGGTTGCCCCCCAGGTGGTAACTGACTACTTTTAGGTTGCCCCCCAGGCGGTAACTGACTACCTTGAGGTTTCCCCCAAGGCAGTAACTGATTCCCTTGAAGCTGTCCCTCGGGCGGTAACTGACTACCTTGGGGTTGAGTATTTGGAATATTACCAGACATCAGAAAGATTTGCTTTGCGTTTGACGTTTCAGCTTTAATTCCATTAAGACCAGATGATAATACTTGTTCAATCGGTCGAGGAGCTGCTCCTGAGAAATTAATAGAGAGAGGCTGATACCCTGAAGGAACCAAGGAAAATTTTTAGGGTCTAATATTCGCAGATGGGCTAATTTTCCATGTTTTTCAAAAAAAAAAAATTCGCCAATTCCCATTTTTTTATAAAAATGATTCACCCAAATTTTGCAATATAAAATTATTTTACCTTAAAAATCGCCAACATTATATAGAAAATATATATAATATCATTATAAATTTGAATAATTTTACAAATACATTAATAAAGATTTTATAGTTTGCATATTAGGGACTAGTGAGATTCGCCAATTTTTTAAACTTCAAAATAATTTTCCATCCTTAAAATTTTCCCTGGAAGGAACAGAAGGACCACCGTGTAAAAATGCTTCCGGTGTTTGGGAAAACATTTATGACTCTCCTGACATGATAGATGAAGGATAATAACCTCTGGGCGTAGGATGAAATGGAATTCGAGGTGGAGAAAAAGCAAGGCCCGGATTTTCTAAAAAAATTGTCAAAGATATGTACAAAGTGTCACTCCTAATAGGGCTATAGAAAATGGATTCACGCTCCCAAATATTCAAAGACTGTGGGTATTCGGGAAGAGATATCTCTTCATATGGACTGACAAGTTCTTCAATGGAAATGAGGCTAGATGGAAGATCTTCAGTAATAATATTTCTTACCCTAGGTGAACCAGGATCGCTAGAAGTTGGAGTAATAAATCCTGAGGATGTTTCCAAAATAGAAGGTTCAGTGTCAGGTTCATAAATTTCAGGTTCTTCTGATAGTTCACTGGAAGGAGAAATGCTCCCAGTAACTTCGAAAACTGAAATCGGTTCTTGAATATGTTCTGTCGTGGGTATTTGATGATCAGGATGAAAAACTATAGATGAACTTCCAATTTCTGTTGATCTAATTCTATCGCTACTATATGATACTAGAGCATGCAGCCTTTCAAGCTAACTTGGTGTAAATTCAGGGGGCTTCCCCTGAAGTCTCTGGGATTGTCTCGGTAATTCTTCCACGATTAAATATTAATCAATCACATGCAAACAAAGAAAAATTCAATAAAAACACCTAAACTCTCTAAAGAAACAAACAACTGAATCACACGCCTAAAAATCTAAGAGTTCAAACCACACACAAACAGTAACTTCCCGTACTAAAAACACTAGTTGGATATGAAATCCAACTTAGTATAAGTTTAATATAGAAAGGGCGATTGGAACAGTTACCCCGACAACCTGCTTAATGAAACATACTGGCACAAGTTTCTTCACAAAACCATCTTGTTGAAGAGAACCCCCTAGAGAGTCCAAGTGAGTCTACTCGACGTCTGCTCTCGGTACAGTGAGATCTTTCCTTCACCATCACCTTAGGAAATAATCTTAAGCTTATGGACACTAAGGTTACCAACAATAACAAATAGAACTGGGGGAACAGTCTACGATCTGATTCCACGTGCAAGGGCAGAGTAACTAAGCTCAATCCCGTTGAAGGCTCCTCGACATGGTCAATCCGAGGTTTACCGACAAGTGACCCCAGGCTCCTCAACAACGGTTAATCCGAGGTTTACCCTTTGTAATGCGCGCAGATCTTCTATCTTTCCCAATGAAACAGAATTGATTGTATCAAAGGTTCAGACATGATCTTGTGATTAACTCCTTTAAGAGAAGCTTCCCAGATTGTACCAATTACAATTGGATTTATTTCCTACCGCAAGATTTATCTACTTTTTTGTCTTTACTATCTTAGAGAGTTAATTACTCCCTACTCCAAGATACCAGCCTAAGCTATATTGGTGATAAGAGCCCTAGAAATAAAAAAGATTACTAGATCAATTTTAATTAAGCATTGTTTTTATGGGTTGTTCTTTAAGTCAATAGGTATGAAAATGAAACTTTTATGGTGTGAAGACTCGACTTCCAAAAATACTAAAAAATGCACCTAAAAATGATAATCAATTCATTTTTTCTTTCAATGAAATTCTAGCTAAAGAAAGAGTTTGAGAATGGAATTCTTTTAAGAGACTATTATTTCTTTGAACATGAAGAATAAATGGAATAAAATCTTTTTGTATTTTAATAAGAACGCAAAACGAGACAAATAATCAATGCTCACAATAAATCCCTTTCACTTTCAAGACTCGAAACTACAAAAAACAACTTTCCTTCAAAAGAGATCTACAAATTCTAAAAAGCACTCAAAACTATGAAAAACTAATTTTGATATGTACAAACTTTGAAAATCTAATTGAATAAAAGCTTTAATTTTTTTTAGAATGTTTTACTTAGTTGTTCAGTAAACTAAGGATTCATTTGTCTAGAATAACAAACAAATCAAAAAACATCCAGATATGTTTCCTTTTGTAAAAATGAAATTCAAAACTTATAACAAATTTTGTTCAAAGATTTGCAAAGAGACAACTAGATCTATTTCTCAAAAAAGGATGGATTTCACAACCAAGTCAAACTCATCAAAAAGACAAAAAGACCAGTGTGATCTAAGGTATTTCAAGCTTCCAATATTTGAGTCACTACAGAGACCAAGTGAAAAGCAATCCAAGTATGCAAAACTTCTAGAAAATCACCTAAAACACAAATACTGTTGGAACTCACTCACAAGAGGCTTTTGACAGGAACAATACAGATCTGGGCAAACACTAGAAACCCTAAATCAAATTAAAAATAAAATAGAAGAATAAATCTGGAGTTTTTCAAAAAATTTAACAGGGTCTACAGGCCCCAGAAGTAACAGGTGTGGTCCCGCACTGGTTACTAAAGGAAAGTGCGAAATTTCCCACACTCTGCAAGAAAACAAAGTGCGGTCCCCAGAAAAGTTCAAGAAAAACACAAAAGACTTCAAAATTTTTTAAAGCAAAGTAAACTTAAGCTACCCAGGCAAGTATCCATCAATCAAAAACCAGAAAAATCATTTTCTCAAGTCAAAACAAAGGAAAACCAAAAACAAGAATCCTTCCCCAGCGGAGTTGCCAATTTGTTGATCGAATAAATAAATCTTGCGGACAAGATCGATCTCCCTAGTACCAAAAAGTAATCTAGCAAGAAACGACCAAATAAACCTATCTTTCTCTAGGCATATGCGATTTAAAAAATAATACTATAAAGGTGTTAAAGTCTTACCGTAGATCCAATGCTTATTCGAAGTAGTTGTCCATCGATCACTTGAAGGAGTTATCTTTAAATACCTGCAGTCACAAACAAGCAAACATTAAATAGCACCTGTATAGTAAATATTATAAATCATGCCTATCATGGTGATCAAGGAATCCATGAAATAAACAATTAATTAACAGCTTATTGAGAAAAATGAATTCATTAGTATTAACTTTGAATAAAGAAAACCTTACAACCTTAGCCTTGATGTTGAACAGGCCTTCTCGGGGTCCGAAGTAGGAATATCCTCTACTCTGACAAGCCTTGCACTCTTCCAACAGAGACAGATAGAGGTATGTGATCTCTCCTCAAAAAATCTCAGTTAAATGAGTTTGAATCCCAACAACACTTAACCTCAAATAATTCTAAAACTTCCACTCCCCTTGAGGCAACCCAATGCCTCTTTTTATAGTGCAAAAGAGGAGGTTTCAGTTCCAACTATGAAGGGATAGAATCCTCCTTCAAAGGGATAAGCTCCTCACATCAAGGGGTTAGCTCCTTAAGGTAAGGGATACATGAACCTCAAAAGAGCGGTTCTGCCACCGCAAGATTCTTTCTAGAGGCTTCTAGAATTTACTGAAAGTGAGATTTTTGAATCTACTTGTGCCTTTTTAATATTTTACAGGGGTCCGCACCCATAACACAGAGAAAGTGCGTTCAGATACGCAGGCGTCATGAACATTAGGTGCGGGACCGCATGCAAGATAAAGAGAAAGTGCGATACCAGAGTTAAGGAGATTTTTAAGAACTTTTCTCTTATTTTCAAGGCTTGACATGAGGAATTTATGTGTTAGACTTGCAAAGGAGGAATTATGAGTGATAATGAGCTCATACAGATAGAAAAATGCCAAGATGAAAATTTTCAATGCAACATCCATATTCAAAGTTGTCAGTTGATGTGATAGTTGGAACAACTTCTGGAAGCCACTAGAGGGTGGGAAGATTCCCAAAATCCAATGACCAATTCACTCCTAGTTGACCAACACACTCTAAAGTGGGCCTAGATGCTCTGCACCACAACATTGCATGGGAGTAGATGCTCTTTAAAGCACTTACTACAGTCTAGGGGTGCGTTGATGGCTCAATGGAACACTTCAACTTGCATCTAAGTATTGAAACTTTGATGGAGGAAAACCATCAATGGGATGACTTTTTTAGGGCACATAACAACTAATTTAGAGTATGATAGACCCTCATTGATATTGATCTGGGATTTGGGATTGATGCCCAAATTTACCTGTAACGCTTATGTTAGGTGTTTATTTGCAATCACAATACATGTTTCTGAAGTATATAGGGGTTTACATAGCTACATAAGGCATACTATTCTTATTTTCAATCCCACTAGTCTAGATGAGTCAGATTATTTTCAGTTGAGTATTTCCACGCTTGATTTCCTATTGTAGAATCAATCAGTATTGATCCATCTCAACCCTCCAGCCATCAATGAGCATAATATCGCATGAAATTGATATATACCACTGATTGTAGAAATAGATATATGATATACAAAAAATATGTAATATGAATGTATACTTACTCTAACAAAGCAGTCATGGAAATTCATTCTGATGAGAGCAGGTGCAATGCCAGGATTTGTTGTCACAACTCTAGCCATAGCTGCAGCTACAATTGCCTCGGCCTCAGGGCATCTATGGCGGTAGTAACCCACCTTTAACCCAGTCACATTCGCTACAATTACATGAGATGACAATACTACCATTAACATTGCAATATTAACTAAATTAAGCAGACAAGGGTGAACAATTGATCGATATTCCATTTTCAATGATGGAATCAATTAAAGATGAAGTAACAGATCATTCAATGATGGAGTGAGTATCAAATTGTGTGTTTCCACTCCACGCAAATAAAGAGTCAATCAATCTTTTTCGCAAGCTTATAAAAATTTGATGTTGGGGACAATTTGATCAGGGATAGATGAAAGAATATAGTGGCATCATAGTATTTAAAGGCATGCCAACTTGGAGCGTAAGTTGGTGAGGGTGTATGGCCATGGAAAATTTAACCGAGATATAGGACACATGTACATTGACCCAAAAACATGATGCCTCGTGGAACAATCCAATTCATCAAAAGATACAAGAAGTTATTAAAAATTTAACACAATTGGTGGGGAGGATGACACAATTTATTATTTCCCTTGTCTCATCAAATCCATCAAAGGCGTCAGTGGAGAAGTAGTTTGAATAAGACGACAACCCTATTAGATAATGAATGTTAGATGAAATAATGAGGCTACATTAATGATAGTGTAATAAATGAATTTCATCATAAATCTCTCTTCACAGCCAAAGACACCACGTTTTAAATCTTTGACCCACGTGTTTATATATATATATATATATATATATATATATATATATATATATATATATATGAATGCATATATTTCAATTTTCACATCATTATCTTAAAATTACAGTTTTTTTTACATTGGAAATTTAACTAAATTTTGTTTTATAGATCAAATATAAATGGTAAAACATCATATTAATAATAACAATAAGATACGATTACCTATTACCCGCACTTTTACTACATGATTTTTAACAATAAAATAATAATACTTCCGCGCACCCACAAGTTTATTACATAGGTTATAATTTCATTATAGGGATTGATCACATCGTTATATCCCTATCTGCATGCGGACCCTCAAAATTTTGCAATTTTCCTATATGTAATTTTGTTCTTGCTCGTTCCCAATTGTCTTAAAACTAAAATCCTAAAGCATGTGAAAGGGGAATTTCAGGTAGATTGAAATATTTCCTATTGTTTTCTATATTGTTGCTAAAGTTTTTGTTCTTCTATTGTTTTCCATGTGGACACATGCAACATTCTGAATGAGGTATAGACAACCTTGGAGAATTTATTTGGAAAGAAGGATGAGATGTGGGCTCATATTCTCATAAATGAGTTAAATTCCTTAGATCCAAATACCTTTTAGAACATTCAAGATTTCTTTAGGAAATTTAAATAATTTCTTCTACAATTACATGAGTGCGGGATTGATAAATCCAAATAGGAAGGTTAATTGATCCTTTCTATTTTGTCTAAATTCAGCCCTAAATATGTGGTTTTCGTTTCTACATTTCATACAGTTAGACTTGAAACTGGAGAAAAATGGAAAAATGCCCAAATTTGATGAATTTATTGAGTCTCTTATTCATGAGAAGGATATGCTCATCAAAATGGGTTCATTAAAGTCTCCAAATGCACATGCACTTGTAATGCGTGAGAAAGGAAAGTCCAGCTCAAAACTAAATCAACAATACAGAGGCAAAGGAAAGGCAAGAGATCTAGATCGAAGAAAGGGAGGAAATCCAAAACCTCTAGATGATTCTTCTTGCTCCAAGGGTAGGAAGGGAAAGAAAGAAAACTCCAAGTGTCCTTATTTTAATAGAGGTTATCATCTTGAATCCTCTTGCATGCAAAAGACTATTGATCTGAGGGAAAATAAGCTTCAACAAAATAGTCTTAGTCATCACATTCTAGAAAGTGTCAAGAAGAAGACAGAGGAAAAACCATAAAAAACAAGGGGTAATGGGCATGCTTTTATTTCTCTTCATTCTACACCACAAGAATGGATCATCGATTCAGGAGCTTCGCATCATATGGATTCTTAAAAGGAATAATTTTCTTCTCTACATGCATAATCAGGACCTCCTATTCTCATGGGGGACAATTCTACAGTTGAAGCAACTGGACAAGGAAGAGTGCAATTCTAAGATGAAAGTTTTGAGAATGTCTTTCATATTCCAAGGCTTTCTGTGAACCTTCATTCAGTGTATCGGATGACACACACAGGTACTAGAAGGAAAGTGGAATTCACCCCAAATTCCATGAGCATTTATGACATGCAAACCAACTTGAAGATTTCATCTAGCAAGGTAAATGATCAATGTCATCTGCATACATTTTCTGATTTTTTTCCTCAATCAGATTCTACTTTTCTACTTACACATGAAAGTGAAGAAAGTAGGATTTGACATGATATATTTGGGCACTTGAATTTCAGATATATGAAGCAACTTAGCAAGCAAGGGATAGTCAACGGACTGTCAGCCATTGAATTTTCAAATGGTGTTTGTAATGGATGTGCTCTTTGAAAGCATCCACAAGACAAGTTCGAGAACATGCATGCATGGAGAGCCTCTTAAGCTTTGGAACTTGTACATAGTAATCATGGGTCCATTTAGAGTAATTTCAATGAGCAGTGCAATATATGTGTTGTCATTTATAGATGATTACACGAGATTCACTTGGGTTTACATATTAAAAATCAAGTCTGAAGTTTTTCAACATCTAAAGATTTTTAAAGCGAATGTAGAAACTCCATCTGGAAAACACATCAGGATACTCCGCACAGATAATGGGATGGAGTATTTCAAAAAATATATCAATAATATTTGTAATGAAGTAGGCATACAGTTGCAACATACAGTTCCTTACTCTCCATAGCAAAATGGGGTGGTCGAAAGGAAGAATTGATGTTTGAAAGATATGGCCAATTGCATGTTGCATGCAAGATCTCTTTCATCAAAATTTTGGGTTGAAGTTATCAATCGTGCCTCATACATACATAATACATCTCCTCATAAATATTTTACTAGAAAAAAAACCTTTCGAGGCTTGGACTGGCACGCAACTTGAAGTCAGTCATTTCCACATTTTCGGATCTCGAGCATGGGACCACATTCCTATAGAGAAGAGAAAGGATTTGGAGCCTCAAAGTATAGCATGCATGTTTGTTGGATATTCTAATGAAATCAAAGGGTACATATTGCTTGATATCAACACTGAAGAGCTCTTTATTAAAAGGAGTGTAAGGTTTGACAAAGATATTTTTCATGCACTAGCGGATGAACTTGCTACCAAGTTTCCATCACCACTCATTGATGAGTATGGAGATGAAACTTCATATCAGAATTCTGATGGAGATGACCCTTTTCCTGTGACACTTGTTGGATCACCAGTTTTTTAACATCGAGATCATAGTACTTCCTCATGTAGTTCGGAAGACTCTCGACCACCTTCAAGACAAAAATGGTGTAGCATGAGTGATCTCCATGATGATCTCGCCTATATACCTCAGTTTGAGGAAGATCCACAAGCACTCTTGGCTATGGAGCAATGCATGCCCATGTATGCTTATATAATGCATGCATCTGATCCATAGTCTTATGAAGAAGAATTTGGGCATTTTGAATGGGAAGCAACAATGGATGAGGAATAAAACTCTCTCATGTAGAACCAGACAGACTTGGGATTTGGTTCTGATACCTTCGAGTCATAAACTTCTGAGGTGCAAGTGGGTTTGTGGGACCAAGAAAGTAGCGAATGGAAAAGTTAGTCTATATAAGGCATACTTTGTAGCAAAACCTTTTTAGTATTTACATTGTGGTGACTATGATGACACTTTTGCTCCAGTGGAAAAAAAATGATTACATTCAGCGAGCTCTCTCCATTGTAGCAACAAGAGGATGGGAGGTGCATCATATCGATGTGAAGAATGCATTTCTTCATGGTGATCTAAAGGAGGAAATATACATGGAGCAACCATGGGGATACATGCAAAATTCATCTTTGGTATGTAAACTAAAGAAGTCTCTATGTGGCCTCAAGGAAGCACCTAGAGCATGGTATGCAAATTTGGATTCCTATTTGTTATCTTAGAATTTTTTACACTGCAAATTTGATTCCAATGTTTAGTTTTTGAAGAAAATTGACTCCTTGTTGACTATAGTACTCTACGTAGATGATCTTTTGATAATAGGTAGTTCAGCTTCTGCCATTACTGAGATTAAATCTACATTGCATAAGCAGTTTTCTATGACAGACATGGGCTTGCTAAATTTCTTCCTTGGATTAGAGATCAATCAGAGTGGTTCTGGGATTACCATTTCTCAACCAATGTATGCTAGAAATATTTTGGCATGATTTCACATGAGTGACTGCAAGCCAACAACCACACCTTTCTTATCAGGGATAAATCTTGAGAATGGAAGAGACACACCATTGGTTGATTTCACATTGTACTGTTACCTTGTGGGAAGTATTCTTTATCTCACTCACTCCCATCCCGATCTCTCATATGCCGTAGAAGTAGTTTCCATATACATGCATGAGCCACATGAGTTACACTCGCGATATTTAAAGTGCATCCTTCAATATGTCCAGGGGAGAATCACCTATGGGACTCATTATGCAGAAAATTGTTCTTTGGATCTCATTGGGTTCACAAATTCAGATTGGGTTCGCGACAACATTGATCACAATTCCACCTCCAATTATGTACCTGGTTTGGGATCTGGCCAAATTTGTTGGTCAAGCAAGAAGTAGGCTCCCATTTCTTTATCGTCAGCAGATGTCGAGTATAGAGGAGCAGTCAAGCCACTATTAAGGGCATTTGGCTACAACATTTCCTATATGAGCTTGGGATCAATTTCCATCCTCCAACTGTCATTTGGTGCGATAATCAAAGTACGCTAAAGTTTTGCAAATATCCAGTGCAAAGGCAGTGGACCAAACACATCGAGGTCCACATGCACTTCATTAGAGAACTCATTCATGATGGGATCATTGATCTTGAGTATTGTCCTAGTTCTGCGTAGACTGCTGATATCTTCACCAAGACCTTCACTGTGCAGAAGTTTCGATTTCTGCGAAATCGTCTCAGGGTGAAGGACACGACTGCCTAGCAGTTGTCTTTTCTCTACTTTTTGCATTATATTTTGAGGGGGGGTTTTCTTCCCACTAGGTTTTCCCTCTTTCCTCTTTTCATGCATTGTATATGGGTACCTAAAATGTCCTTGTTACCGGGACCCATTCATTTTGCATCACACTCACCTAAGTTATTCTTAACGAGGGTGTTGATGTACATGCACATAGTTAGCCTTAATTAGTTTTAGCTCAATGCGACGTGCACTTGTATTTAGCTAGTTAACTCGAGTGCTTACATATGGTGTGCACTTGGCTTTAGTTAGTTAACTCTAGTGCTTGTATGTAGTGCATGTGCACATTAAGAGAACATAAAGCACACTTAGCTACAGCTACCTTTAATTATCCATAGTTATTGCATGTAGAACTAACCTTAACTTAGTTGCTTTATGTATTGATTCTCAGACTAATATTGAAAAATCAAATTAATTCGCAAATTTGTATTTAAATGAGTGTTATTTCCAAACGAGATAGAAAAAAATAATAATTGGATAATGTATAAAGGAAAATAGAATCGTGCATCGTCGTTAAGCTAAAACAGTGAACGGTCCACATAGTTTCGCAGATACCTGTCCATTGACTGCGTTTTGTGTGTTCTCAGTTCCACCTATTGGTTTTTCCGTTTTGATTGCGAATCCGCAGGTTGACTGCCGAACTTCCACTCAAATATGGTCAAAGATTATAGCCATAAATTTTTAAAACGCATTTAGATACCTAGTTTAAAACATCACTTTTCACTAAAAAGATTTTACAAATTCCACCTACGCCCATAACTATGAGGATGACTTTCTGATATTTTCGGGTTGGCTCCGCGCATAACTCGTGCACAGTTGCGTGGGATACTTCGTCAGTGACATTAATCTATGAGTTTCCCATGTGTGGTTGTGCCATTAATCTGTCTAGCGGTTCTTACAGATAATTATCTACTGTCTCCATCGCTTGTTGTGGTCTCTTTTTGTTTTTAGTACGATGGGCCACATAATGGTTTAAGAGTAACTTGAAAATAAAAAAATATTATTTCAAATTAAAATCATTTTATTAGCACAATTAAATTAATAAATATGTGTTTTTGTAAATTTCAGTTTAATTTATTTTATTAATACATCTACATTAATAAATGTGCTCGATAAGGTTTCGATTTAATTGAATATACATCGGAGTTTAAATTCAAATTTTAATTAATTATTGTGTTTAAAAAATATTAACACAACAAATCATAATAATTAATGTATTTAATATGTTAATTTTATTTAAGTTATTAATATGTTAATTTTATTTAACTTAAATAGTGTAAAAAGCTAAATACAATTAAAAAAAATTAAAATTTAACCTAATTTAAATGAAAATATAATAAAAAAAATGAACCTAAATTTTTTTAAAATTTAACGTCTCAAATAATTTTTAAGTGATATCTGTCCTTCATGAAAATTGAAATTTTACTTATGTCGACCAAAATACAAATTTTAAAAAATTTAAAAACAATAATTAAAATGTTTATATAGTTATTCAAATTCAAAGTATATGATAAAATAGCTATTAAATGCATAAGATAATTGTACTGCAACTTTGTTATCTCAGAAACCAATGAAAAAAAACTATAATACAATTATCTTATTTATCATACACGTTGAATTTCAATGGATCATAAATTTATCTTCAACAAACAAAATTTACTACATTAAAATTCCAAATTAGGGAAAATTTTAAACATTTTACTCTTTACTAAAATTAATACCATCTATTAAAATAAATTAAAAAGGTTAATTCAATACAAAGAATAAAAAATCTTGCTCTAAAATCTTTTAATATTTCTTTTAATTAAGTATTTGTAAAATTAATATTTAAAAGGAAAACCATATTTTTTTGCATATATTAAAATTTCTAAACAAATATTTTGAGTCAAAGTTGTAATATTAGAACAATTTGTTATTATGCCATGTAAAAATTACCATTCAATATAATATTAATATTAATATATTATAATATTAATATTATAAATTTAATAACTTAGGATTAATACAATAATAAATTTAATATAATCTTAAATTTGTTATATTATAATATATATTAATATATCATGATATATATTGACTCTAGATATATATGGGATGTAAGAACAAAGACACGGTGATAGAGGTGGAGATATAGAGAGAGTGGGAGGAAGGGAGAGAAAGGGATAGAGGGGAAGCATGAGAGAGGACTTGAGAGAGGAGGAGGAAAGAGGTAGGGATAGAGAAATGGAGTTGGAAGGAAAGAGAGGGAGGGAAGAAGAATCACATAGAGAGAGAAAAGTGGAAGGACAGAGAGAAGGAGTGATAAGGGAGAGATTGAGAGAGAGTGCATATGTTTGGGGTATGATAGAGAGATAAAGAATGATAGATAGAGAGAAGAGTGGTAGATCAGGAGAGATGGTGACAAAGTTGGAGGGAAGAGAGAGAGAGAGAGATAGGGGGCGAGAGAGAGAGGGAGGCAGGAGAGAAAGGTAGAAATATAAGGAGAGAAGAAGGGAGAGAAAGAGGGAGGCAAGAAGAGAGACATAAGAGAGTAAGGTGGAGAGAGAGAGAGAGAGAGAGAGAGATAAAGGAGATGGAGAGAGAGGGAGATAGGTGAGCAGGAGGGAAGAGAGATAGATGGGGGAGAGAGGGAGAGAAGGGGAAGAGATAGAGAGAGAAGGAGAGGAAGAGGGAGGGATAGATAGATAAATATGGAGAAAGTGTGTGTATGTTTTGGGGTGATATAGAGAGACAAAAGAGAGACATAGAGATATGGATATATAGATGGAAGGTGAAGATGTAGGAATTTACAGGGTAAGTTCTGTAGATCAAGAAGCAAAGGTCATTGCTCACAAACAGATCAAAAATCAGTTCACTAGTATAATCACGTGGTTAAAACCCTCAAAGAGGGAAACAATCCATGCCCTGAGCTAACGTGGCCACTTCAGGGAATCTAATAATATAAAAAGAAAAGTTACATATGTTTCTCTCATAAACGGTTACCGGCCAAATGACCCATCCGTGCTCTTTAAATAGAGATCATGGACCAATCGGGTGTTAAGACACGGATCAAGTGTCGTTAATACCGAGATGAGAGATAACCATGAGATCACTACAAATCGTGACCGTCAGATTATAAGTTACAAATGTACATGGTAAAGAAACACACTTTACCTAACTCTACACTAGACTAAATTATTCTTAACTATTTCCTATGTGTCGGAATATCCTAGCATCCCCCCTTAAGAACAACTTGGGATAGGATTAAAGGATTTACAAAGGTGACACAAAATGAGCCTATTTCCTATGTGTCGAAATATCCTAACATCCCCCTTTAAGAACAAATTGGGATAGGATTGAAGGATTTACAAAAGTGACACAATAGGATAAGGAAGGAGGCATTAGAGCCTATCCCCCTTAATGACAACTTTCATGAACTCCAAGCAGGGATCGAAGTTCGGTAAACTTCGCTTATGTGAGATCCTTTGTAAAGATATCAGCTACTTGATCATTGGTCGGACAATACTACACTTCAAGAACATAATCATGAATGAGATTTCTGATGAAGTGTATGTGGAGTTCAATGTGTTTCATACACTGATGTTGAACTAGATCTTTACATAGCTGAATGGCACTCTAATTATCACACCAAAGTGTAGTTGGATGCTGCTAATAAAGACCAAATTCAGACAGGATCTAATGAAGCCACATGGCTTCCTTGCTGGCTTCAACTACACCACGATACTCTACTTCTCCTGAAGAAAGGGATATGGCACTTTGTTTCTTACAAGACCAAGTAATAGGTCCTGAACCAAGAGTGAATACGTATCCTTCACTGAACTTCCAATCATCACGGTCACGAGCCCAATTAGAATTAGTGAAATCAATAAACAAGGGAGATGCTCCTGTACTAAAATGAATCTCGAACTGAACTGTACCTCGAATATATCGAAGTATTATTTTAGCTTCTTTCTAGTGGCTTTCATGAGGTTGGTGCATAAACTGAGCGACAAGACCAATGGCAAAGGAAAGGTCGGGACGAGTATTGGTTAGATACAAAATTTTACCAACATGTTGACAATATAAGGTAGCATCAACTTCAGGGGTAGTACAGTTGACTGAAAGCTTGACTCCATACTGAAAGGGAGAAGGGGCAGGCTTACAGTCTTCCATGTGAAAGTGGTGTAGAAGATCACAAGCATACTTGGACTAAGAGAGGGTAATGCCTTCCTTGGATTGCAAGACTTGAAGACCAAGGAAATAATGCAAGTGTCCTAAGTTTGTCATTTCAAACTTCTTTTTGAGGCTAGACTTCACATGGTTTATATGGTTTGGATCACTACAAGTAAGGATAAGATCATCAACATAAAGAACAAGGATGGTGAAGGAATTACCCAGTTTCTTGGTGTAGACAATGTTGTCACAATGACACCAAGAAAAGCCATTATCTAATAGAAATCTATCCATTTTGGCATACCAAGCCCGAGGAGCTTGTTTGTGACCATAGAGAGACTTCCTGAGGTGACAAAAAAGGCTAGAGTCTTTTTGGATAAAGCCAGGGGGTTGTTCCATGTAGATTTGTTCATGAAAATCTCCATGTAAGAAGGTGGATTTAACATCCATCTAATGGACTTCCCATTTAAAGGAGGCAGCAAGGGAAAGAACAAGGCAGATAGAATTCATTTTGGCAATAGGGGAGAAGGTTTTAGTATAGTCAATGCTTTCAACTTGTGAAAAACATTTAGCGATAAGACGAGCTTTATGTCTATCCACTTTTCCATTAGGTCCAAACTTTGTTTTGTAAACCCATCTGCATCTGACAAGTTTTCTTCCTTTTGGAAGAGGAACAAGATCCCAAGTATTTTTTGCCAATAAGGAATGATACTCTTCATTCATAGCTTCATCCCAATGTGGATGACCAGAGGCTTCTTCAAAGGTTTCTGGATCAAGTTTTTCTAGAACTTGAGCTAATAAGAAAGAGGCTCTTTCAAATTGAGAACGTGTACGTCATCGATCGGCAGGGTCGCCTACAAGAGAACCTGTTGCATCCTGAGTAGAGCGGACCCATATTGGAAGCAGTGGAGTATAAGGAACAATTTTGCGGGCTGGAGATGGATTTTCATCCTCGCTGTCATCATATGAACTAGAAGGAATGCTATTGAAAATAGAAGAGAGAGAGAGAGAGGTGGCACATATGTTGAATCAGGATCATAGGCCAAAGGTGGCACACCCGCCAAACTAGGCTCGCAGGCCGATATATTTTCATCAAAATTTACTTCTCTTCTAATGATTATATTTTTGGATTTTGGTTGAATAAGTCGATATCCTTTGACATCTTTAGAATATCCAACAAAAGTACATTTTTCCCTCTTAGGTTCTAAGGCTTTATGTTTCGCATCTGGAATATGGGCCCAAGCATCACTCCAAAAACACGAAAGTGACTTACATCTGGTTTGATTGAGCTCCAAGCTTCTTCTAGAGTTATATTCTTTAAAACCTTATTAGGAGTGTGATTTACTATGTAATTTGCACAGTTAAAGGCTTCTGCCAAAAAATTGAGACTAGGTCCTTTAGATTGAAGCATACAATTAGCCATTTCTTTTAAGGTGCAATTCTTCCTTCAGCTATACCATTTTTTTGTGGAGTATATGGAACAGTATGTTGCAATTTAATTCCATGATCAGTGCAGAAGTTGATGAATTTTTTGTTAAAATATTCTCCGCCATTGTCTGATTAATAATTTTATGTCCAAATTGTTTCTCAACAAAGGCCTTAAAGGCCAGGAACATGTTAAAAAACCCACTCTTGAGTTTTAAGAAATATACCCATGTGCGTCTGGAAAAATCATCAATGGAAGTTAAGAAGTACTTGCAACCAGAGAAAGAAACAAAAGGAAGTGGACCACATAAACGACTGTGCACAAGCTGCAAAGGGGCTGAATTTTGTCAAGATGCACGTTTTTCAAAACTATCCCGATGATGTTTTCCAAGTACACATCGAGAGAAAACACCATCTCATCAAGATACCATAGGAAGGCTCGTCACCATATTTTCCTTACATAGAGTTTGAAGAGAGCGATAGTTTAAGTGGCCAAATCACTCATGCCAAAGTTTGCTCACATCATCATTATGAGCAACAAAAATAGAGGGAAGATATGATGACCCAAATTTGTCAAACTTATACAACCTTTTGGACTCATCAACAATTCCAGTAGCTAAAATATGTTTAGGATCTTTGAGGTCCTTGATTACAACATCACGAAGTGAGAATTCTACTATTTTCGCCTTCACTTGAATGAGTTATCTGATAAACAGATAGAAGGTTAAATGACAAGGTAGGAACACATAATACATCATTAAACTGACCATTATCTAGATGAATGGTTCGATATCTTACAACACTAAGAAATCTATCATCACCAACATAAATATGTTTTGTGTTACAATCATTTAAAGAAGAAAACATGGATTTATTTTTAGCCATGTGGTAAGAAGCTCGAGAATCAATGAGCCACTCATGAGAAGGAGAAGAAGAAGATACATTTAATGCATAACCAGATCATGATGCTTGACAACCACAAGCAGAAAGTGCCATGCCTGAAGATGAAGGTGAAGAGTGCTCCAAATTGATGTTGTGCTTCTCCATTGCTACTTCTAAGACTTCCATCTTCTTAAAAAATTTGGACTCTATATGGCCATCCCAATTGCAAAAGTTGCAATGTCTATCTGTCTTCTTCCCTTTGTTTTAATTTTCCTTATTATTTTGGTGATTTGATTTTTCAGTTTGCAGCTGAAATTGCTTAGGGCCCTTGTCTGGTTTAGGACCATATTTTTTAGGATACTTCTTCTTGGGATTCTTTTGATATGGTTGTTGTTGGGCTGCTAAGGCTTTCTTAGAAGCGTTTCCAGCAGTGATAAGACCAAGGTTTAAAAGTTTTTCTTGTTCTCTTATCAAATAACCACAAAAGGCATCAAAAAGGGATTCTTGTAGGTGGTTCCTGAAGAAATGATGGCTTCTCTGGTGGAATGGAAGGCGGAAACAAAAACAGAGTATGCAGGACCAAGCTTAGCAAGAATGCAATATATGAGGCTACCATCGTCCTTTTTTATCTTACAACCTTCTAAAAGAATTCTGAGGGTCTTAAATTTGGACAAAAAATCTTCAATGGAGGAGAAATTATTGGGGTCCAAAGTAAGCAACTCATTTTCAAGCTGGTGGGCCCGGATTTGATTTTGAATGCCAAAAACAGTTTTTAGCTTTTCTAGGGCCTCATCAGGGGTGTCAATGTCAAGGATATGAAATCAAAGATCTTGAGAAATGGACATTCCTATCAACCCTCGTGCTTGATATTTTTTATTTTCCCATTTAGCAGATTTATCATCATCGAAAGGTTTAGTTTCTTGTCCTGTGGCTATTCTATAAATTCCTTTACTTCTAAGTATATCTACCATGTGAGGTAGCCATTGGAAATAACTGGTGCTGTTAAGAATAACTAGACATGCACTTTCCATTTATTTTTTTTTAAACTGAAGCTGAGAAAAGCTGAAACTAACTACTCCAATGGAAATATCTCAAAAAAATAGGCCATTTAAAAAAAAACGGCTCGAAAATGGTTTTCGGATGAAGTTATCCCTTTTTGAAAAATATGAGTTGTAGATGTTGAATAGTTACGGGAACAGAGTGAAGTGCGACATTACAAAAAAAAAATCCACCCCTTTGAACAAAAACTTTTACAAAAGAAGCCTGAGAAGGTGACTTGAACCCAAGACCTCTATTCTCATAAACTAACCCCTCACCAAGTGATATAGTAAGAGGATCATGTTATTGTATGAAAGGAGGAAGGTTTTTTTTTTTTTTTGTAACTCTTCGGTGTGCATTCCTTTTCCTGCACAAAAAAACATAGAAACTGAGCAAAAAAAAAGAAAAAGAAAACGAAATGCAAAGCCTCACGGCAGAATGTTGTATTTTCGATTAGCATTACCAGCAACTATCACTTTTTTCACTATTTCTGGTTTCCCGATTTCGCACAAAGACGTAGGGAAAGAGCATACGTAGCAAAAAAAATCTCTTTTCCTTGTTTCTGATTTAGCGAGATCGCACGGAGTGCACAGCAAAGAGCATAGATAGAGAAGAGGGTATAGATCCGGAAAATAAATAAAACCTTAATACCGAAAAAAATAGAAAAAAAAATCGAAATAAGCAGAAATATTAACAAATATAATTCCAAAATAGATGCTTTATACCTCAAGATCTAAACTGACATAAATTGGGCAGCCGAAAACCTTTTCACATGAAACAAAAGGCATTCCTCACTGTAACATATGCTCTGGACACAACCGAGCAGTTCTCCAAGCCAAAAAATGTTCATAAATAGTAGATCTACAAAGAAACATTCGCATGCAGTCAAACCGACTTCGTATTTTGATCAAAAATGGATGCGGCCCTCAAAATAGCTCTGATACCATGTAGGAATTTACAGGTTAAGTTCCATAGATCAAGAACCAAAGGTCACTGCTCACAAACAGATCAAAAATCAGTACACCAGCATAATCACAAGGTTAAAACCCTCAAAGAGGGAAACAGTCCATGCCCTGAGTCAACACGGCCACTTCAGGGAATTTATTAATATAAAATAAAAGTTACATATGTTTCTCTCATAAATGGTTACTGTAAAAATGACCCTCCATGCTCTTTAAATAGAGATCATGGACCAATCAGGTGTTAAGCCATGGATCAAGTGTCGTTAATACCGAGGTGAGAGATAACCGTCGGATCGCTACAAATCGTGATCGTCGGATTATAAGTTACAAATGTACATGGTAAAGAAACACACTTTACCTAACTCTACACTAGACTAATTTATTCTTAACTATTTCCTATGTGTCGGAATATCCTAACAGAAGAGACAAAATATGATAGAGATAGAGAGGGGGAGAGATGGATAGATATAGAGGGATAAAGCATGTGTGTTTGGAGGGGGGCTGAGATAGAGAGAAAGATAATGAGAGATGGAGTGAGATATCGATATAGAAGGAGGTAGGTAAGAGGAAAGACACACAGAGAGAAAGGTGGAGAGAGAGAGAGACGGAGTGAAGAGAGAAAGAGGGAAGAGTGATAGAAGGAGGGAGAGAGGGTGGGGAATAGGGAGGGAGAGATATATAAATATGGAAAAAGAGTGTGTATGTTTTGGGGGTGATATATATATATATATATATATATATGTGGAAGGTGAAGATAGGGAAGAAGAGAGAGATAGATAGAGACATAGATAGATAGATATGGAGAGAGAAAGCATGTGTGTTGTGGTGGGGGGGTGATATAGAGAGACAAAGAAGGATATATATATATATATATATATATATATATATATATATATATATGGAGGCAGGAGAGAGATAACAAGAATTCTTTCACTCGATGCATTGATTTTAGTGTAGATGGTGACTTCTAATTATATTAGATTTCTTTTATTGGAGGATATAAACTAAAGGAGAGGGGAGAGGAGGAATGAAGAGAGAGAGAAGGAGAGGATTAAGATAGGTAATGAAGCGCAAGAGAGAGACATGGAGACACAACGATGGAGGGGGGAGTGAGGGGGGAGAGAGAAGGAGAGAGGGAGGGAGATAGTGATAGAGTTTGAGAGAGAGAGAGAGAGAGAGAGAGAGATGGGGGAGTGAGAGAGGGAGCTGGGAGAGAAAAGACTTGAGAAAGAGGAGGAGAGAGGGAGGGATAGAGAGGAGGAGAGAGGGAGGAAAAAGAGATGGATTTGGAAGAGGAGAGAGGGAGGGATGAAGAAAGACATACAAACAGAAGTGGAGTGAGAGAGGGGGGGGGAGTGAAAAGGAGGATATGGAGAGAGAGAGAGTGGTTGTGCTTTGGGGGTGATATGGAGAGACAAATGAGGAGAGATGGAGGGAGCTATGGATATATATGGAGGGGGGAGAGAGGAAAGAATATTTCTTGCATTAAATGCATTGATTTCATGGTAGATGGTGATTTATAATCTTATTTCATTTCTTGCACTAGATGCATTGATTTAAGTGTAGACATTGATTTCTAATGATATTTAATTGCTTACACTAGATGGGGTAATTTCAATGTAGATGTTTATTTATAATCTTATTTGATTGTTTTCACTAGATGCATTGATTTTAGTGTCGATGTTTTCTAATTCTATTTGATTTCTTGCACCAGATGCATTAATTTCAGTGTAGATGGTGATTTCTAATCCTAATTGATTGCTTGCACTAGATGCATTGATTTCAATGTAGATGAAGATTTCTAGCCCTATTTGATTTCTTGCACTAGATGCATTGATTTCAATGTAGATGGTGATTTCTAGCTCTATTTGATTTCTTGCACTAGATGCATTGATTTCATTATAGATGGTGATTTCTAATCCTATTTGATTGCTTGCACTAGATGCATTGATTTTAGTGGAGATGTTGATTTCTAATCTTATTTGATTTCTTGCACTAGATGCATTGATTCCACTCTTGATGTTGATTTCTAATCTTATTTGATTGATTGCATTATATCATTGATTTATGTGTGTGTGCATTAGATAGATTGATTTGAGGGTAGATGATGATTTCTAATTTGATGTAACTCAATGTATGATGGAACATTAGCTTCAAGTGATTGGCTTAACAATGTGCATTAATTTCAGCGTAAGCACAAAAAAAATGGTTCACAATGTGCATTGATTTTTGTGCCATAGTAATTCAACCTATTAATATTGGAAAGCAAGAGAGATAAACTATGATGTTTACTACAATAGTTTGAGTTAAATAATTGAATGGTTTATAATCTCAACTATCCTTTTCATATAATCGATATGAAAATATGGAAAAACTAACAAATAATGTAAATATTTTGTAAATGTGACCACTCATTAAAAAAATATTCAAAATGATATTATTTCTTGACTTTTGCAAAACAAACTATAGATTAAAAAAAAATCATCAAAATATTTTGAAGGAAATAAATTATTTCAAATAGTAGCAATGAAACAAATGATTTCAAGAGTAATCTTGATGCAGTAAATTATTAAAACTACAACTAGAGGGAGACAATTAAGAATTATTAATTGTTAAAAGTCTTGATATCTAAAATTAAATGAAATAAATGTGCAATATCAATCGTCTTGCAAATCGTTGACAAGATTGTCTCCCTTCTTCATCACCCACTAATTACTAACAGACAATTACATACACATATACAAATATAACAAAACATTGTAACATTCACAAACATTTCCATTCAAATTCAATCACAAACCACTCAAAGAATACAAGTGCAAACTTACAAACCACCATTCAAGGCAAGCAACAAACACAAAATTAAAGAAGAGAAATATATAGTCATGTCAAACAAAGAAAACATAATGTAAATTTCAAAGTATGAAGTTTATCTAAAACATATACATAATAATGATAATCTAAAAATGTGTCATTGTTTCCCTCAACAGCCATCCTAGATCCATCTAACTCTGGATGTATCATGCCCTCGAGATGCAAACCTTTCCTCAACTTCTACACTTCAAAAAGAAGATTTGCACCTCGAAAAATTTGATCTCTCTAAATACATGATTAAAAAAATTCTGAATTATTAACTAGTTAATAAAAAATGTTATGTCTATTTAGTTACTAAGCACTTCACACACTCAAATCTAACCCCTAAATCATTTTAATAATAAATATTTTTGTTTACTAGTGTACTGTGAATCCCTCTAAATACATGATATAAAAAATATATGAATTATTAACTAGTTAATAAAAAATGTTATATCTATTTGGTTACTAAGCACTTCACACACTCAAAATATATGAATTATTAACTAGTTAATAAAAAATATTATATCTATTTGGTTACTAAGCACTTCACACACTCAAAGGTAACCCAGCTCATTTTGATAATGAATATCAATGTTTACAAGCATACTCTGAATCTCGATTGGAGTAAATACTCAAATACCAGTGCTCGCTAGACTATTCACGCTAGACTATTCAAAACTGAGCACCCAACGAATGACCCTAAAGAAGTGTTCGAATCAAGGGTATGAATTCTAACCAAAAAAACTATTAACAAGTAGTGAATCAAATCCAACTCCAAATATAAATCACTCGTATAGAAGACAAACAACACGACTCACGACTATAATTGGGATGATTCTTAACTAGTAGGGGCAATCTTGATGTTGATCAAAAGCATAAAAACAGTTGCACGATATGTAATTTGTTAAAAGAGAAACCAAAAAATGAAGGAAAAATTAGAAACGAAAATCTCCTGTGTAAAGTGATTTGAGCATAAAATATTTATTTCATAATCTGAAGTGTGATGTAGACGTAAGTCATTTTTATAACACATTGCATTTGTTTTACCGTATTGCTTGTAAACCTGTGAGCTTCGTGGAAACCCTTAGAGACGTCAAACCAGCATACAATATTTCATTTCATTTCATTGAACAAGATATCCCACATTCACTTAAACCATAATTTCTTGAAGCTCCTTGTGTTATTCTAATCGAGATCCCACATCAAATGGGTATTCCACAAATGGAGAAAAAATAATAAAAAAATTACAAAACAAAAAATTGCACCTTACTTGAAATAAAAATCTAAGATAATTGGAATAAATCATAGTGTGAAATTGCACCTTACTTGAAATAAAAATCTAAGATAATTGGAATAAATCATAGTTATGGTGAAATTGCACCTTACTTGAAATAAAAATCTAAGATAATTGGAATAAATCATAGTTTGAGTTTGATTAGTTGACAATCTGACAATTTTTCGTCATCTCTCCCCTGCAACTCTCTCAACACATTAAGTAAGCATTGAGTAAGTTGATAGATGAATTTGGTAAGCGAGTTGGAGAGTTAATTAAGTGATAGTTGAGTAAGTCGAAGTTATGTGATAGATGAGCTTGGTAAGGGTGTGCATGTCAAACGAGTCACGATAAATAACCATCGCCGAGTTCCTTGTATTCAAAGAGAGTGATTGAAGATTAATAGAAGAGCCACATCTCATGTGTGAATTATTTGTATTATTTGTGCGTTTACTCTTTTTTTTTCTCAATAAATTGATATCAAAGCAAAGTTACAAAAAACCATCGAAAAATGGATCAATAATCGTCCATGTATGAGATGAGATTGTTTTTTTCATACACTATATACAAGGTGTTATAACGTAGTTTCCCGCAATAAAGAACCACATTACAGTTGATAAACTTGTGCAACTTCTGGATCAACAATCGTCCATGTATGAGATGTGATTTTTTTTTTCCTCAGTGAAGGAACCTCATACACTATATAAAAGGTATTATAACGTAGTTTCCCGTAACAAAGAACCACATTACAGTTGACAAACTTATGCAACTTCCGAAGCACGTCACCTTGTTGGGAACTTGCCGCATTAAGTCGAAATTATGTGATAGATGAGCTTGGTAAGTGTATGCATGTCAAGCGAGATAAATAATCATCTTCGGGTTCTTTGTATTCAAAAAGAGTGATTAAAGATTAATAGAATAGCTACATCTTGTGTGTGAATTATTTGTGTTATTTGTACATTTAATCTTCTGTCTTTTCAATAAATTGATATTGAAGCAAAGTTACCAAAAACCAACGAAAAATGGATCTACAATAATCAATATATAAGATGCGAATTTTTTTTTCCTCATTGAAAGAACCTCATACACCATACACAGGGTGTTATAACGTAGTTTCCCGCAACAAAAAACAACGCTACAGTTGATATAAACTTACGCAACTTCCGAAGCAAGCCGGCTTGTTGGGAACTTGCCGCGTTAATATTAACGCACTTCTTCATAGCACGAGGGGTGTTTAACGCGTTACACACGCTGCTGCATTAAACTACGAGGCACGTTAGTAAATCTGCATGGTATTTTTTCTAAGGAGCTTTCGTAACAATAAAAGTCAAAATGTCGGTAAAAGGACATTAGTACGAAGCTTTTTAAATGAATTTGACTTGGTGAGTATTTTAAAAGCACTTTTTAAGTTTTGAAAAATTGAGAAATTATAATAAGTTTTTTTAAAGGAGCTTATTATAAAAGATGTTAAAGATTTATTATATAAAAACAAATCTTAGGATTTTATTGAAAGAGATTTTTTTATTGAAAAGTGTTTTGTAAAGTTTTTATAAAATAAGAAATTTAGGGTTTTACAAGAGAAGTGATTTCTTTTTAACGAAAGATGGCAACTAGTAGTTTTTAATCATAATTTCTTTATTTCATAGGAAAATATTATGATGTGTAGGTTATTAAGATGGAGAAAAAATTATGATGTTTGGGATCATGTCAAGTTTGGGTTTGCAGAACCTCAGAATGACGTAGAAGAATGAACCCTCAGTAATGCAGAGAGAGAACAATGGAAGAAAGACAAAAGGAAGAATGCACAAGTGTTTCTTCTTATCTAGTAGGGAGTTGACCGAACAGTGTTCTAGAAGATTATGATCACGTCTTCAGCAAAGGAAGCATGGGAAACTTTGGTGACAAGCTATGAAGGTATGGAAAAATTCAATATTGTTAAATTGCTCAATACTATGAGAGATTTTGAAAGTCTGCAGATGAAGGAGACAGAGGACATTGATTCCTTCATGAATAGGGCCATGTCTGTCGTAAATTAGTTAAAAATTTATGGTGAAGAAATTAAAAATCGAACAATGATTGAGAAGGTCCTTAGCTCTTTGTCTAGCAAGTTTGATGTTGTGGTAGTAGTCTAGAAAGTTTCATGTTGTGGTAGCAGTCATAGAAGAAGAAAAGGATTTGGAAAAACTGACAGTTGATGAGTTATGGCGTTAGGGTCCCTGTAATTTGTCAGATTGGCAAGAGAAAATAGACAAGGGTAACATCAAACCAACTTTTGAGTCCTAGGACCCAGCCTTCCTGGACTTAGAGAGGGCTCTCTCTATGTTTATGTAGAAGATATAACTTGATTGATTTAGGATTTTGATTTTAGGCTAGTTAAGATGACAGGGTTATTTGTTTTCTTTTGTTTGGTTGGGTTGCTTATTAAGTAGAACAGATAGAGTAAGATAAATTCAAACCATTGGGCTATGGGGTCTATGAAAGGATTGAAAAGTACAACAATAAATCAAGGGTGTTTCATATGGCAAGTTAACAAAGCCAAATGGATCTTAATAGCTTATGTGGGTGTGAAATGAACATTAAGTTGTGAGTGTAGTAGGTCTAAAGGGAAATTAAGAATCCCTTAACATATACTAGAACAAGAAGAGTCTTTAAGATCACTGTGCTTAAGAAAGAACCAAAGGACAAGGCACACCATAAACTTCTTTGGTTAGACTTCATCAAGTAAATTTTGAAATAACAATCCAGCAAACCTTAGAGAGCAGGGAACTCCTAAATTCTCTAGCTATTTACCTTAAGACAAGGAAAAAATTTAAGATGAAATATAAGTGATGATTAAAGAGAAGGGAACACCTAAATTCTTCAATCAGACTTTAAAAGACCTTCAAAGTAACTATTCAAGATGGACCAAAGGACAAGGCAAACCATAAACTTCTTTAGCCAACCCCTAATAAGTAAACTTCAAAGAAAGGCTACACCAAAGGACAGGGCATACCATAGACTTCTTTGGTTTGACTCCATTAAATCATTTTCAAGACAACAAGCTAAATGTAACTAGAGAGCAACTAAGAATTCCCCAATCATACCTAACACGGGAAAAAATTTAAACAACAGGAAGCAGATGTAGAAATTTGAATAATTTGTTGAATTATTCACCGATATTATCCTGATTACACACTATTTAAGCTTCATGCATAATACATAACCTCTTCTACAATTGATCATCAATATGCGGAAATAGAAAGCAGTCGCATGCGCTCATTAAAACATAATCAAGCACACATATCAACATAGGATGTAATGGGGAAAGAAATAGCTGAAAACCCCCAACTATCTGTATATTATAATGATAGAGAACATGTAACAATACATAGCACAAAGCTCTCACAGCTCTCAGCACTATCTCAATGCTACACACAAAACTAACTGAGATTTGAACAAGTCCTGGGTTCAAATCTCCTCCACAAGTCTGCCTTCCTCTATTGCGCAATCCAAGATGATTAATGATGAGATCCAAGTTCGAATCCCACTAGCTCCAACTGTGCAATCCTCATTGGCAATCTCCATCAATGTGTGTGCAAATCTCATGCATAGCCAATAGTCACAACTGATAGTAGACTCACCCTTTCACCCACCTCTAACACTGGTCTCCACTGAACTGTCCATGCATTGCAGTTAACTGATGTGTTTTTTAGTTGATTTATGAGTTAATAATTAGTGAATTAATTAATAATTAATTCACACCACTCATCACTAGTGTATTTATCAGTTAGACTAAATACAACTAGTTCAACTAAGTTAAACCGAACACAACTCAACCAACTGTCTCATCAACTCCACCAAACTCTGCCACATGAGTTCTAACTGAAGTCAACCATGCAATAGCTCAACTAACCCTTAGGAAAAGCGTATTTCCTTCTGTCAGCTGCATGTGCCACATCCAAGCATCAAACTGAAGTGCCCCAAGAGGATAAGATAATGTTTATAGTCTAAATATTATTAACGGTTAATAATATTTGACTGTTCTATTTTTAGCTCGATAGTCTAAAAATAGAAACCGCCCAATGTCTAAAAATAGAGGTCCATCTATTTTTACCAACTCGACCAATCATCCATAAATAGCATCCTGCAACTCATAGACCATGATCCATATGTCTAAAATAGACATAGTCTAAAAATAGACTTTGCACCAAAAATAGCCTGTGGGCCCACTTAGTGAAGGCGACTTCTTTTCACTAAGCTCCATCATCTTGTTGCATTTTCAACACTCCCTCTCAACAAGATATGGATTATCTGCAACCCCTATCCTACCTCTTTGGTATTCGAATTTTCTCCTGGTGAGCGCCTTCGTCAAGATATCAACATCCCGATCCTCCGTGGGAATGTATGAAAGTAACATGATTCTCCGCTGCACACAATCTCTGATATGATGGTACCTAATGTCGATGTGTTTGGATCTATCATGAAATACTGGATTAGCCGAGAGTTTAATGCAACTCTGGTTATCACAATAAATCACAGTAGGCTCCAAGTGCGACCCGAACAATCCGACGAGGATCTTCCTCATCCAAATAGCCTCGCATGCAGCCAAGCTTGCTGCCATGTACTCGGCCTCTGCTGAACTGAGTGCCACGGATCTTTGCTTCCTGCTGTACCAGGAAACTGCTGTCGACCCAATGCTGAAAACTCCTCCAGAAGTGCTCTTCCGGTCCATTGGACTCCCTGCCCAATCTGCATCAGTGAAGCCAGAAAGCTTCGCTCCATCCTCCTGTCTGTACCATAGACCATATCCCGATGTGCCTTTAATATAGCGCAATACATGCTTGCCTGCCTTCCAAAAGAGCTTGGTAGGCTTAACCATAGCTTGCGAAAGCTGGTTAACTGCATAGCATATATCGGGTCGTGTATTGACCAGATACATAAGCGACCCCACCAACTCTCGATAGACAGTGGCATCCACTACCTCCGCTGAAGTAGCATCCTCCTTCCTCCAACCACCAGGAAGAGGAGTGTCAACAGGCTTGCAGCCATGCATGTTGAACCTCTCCAGTATCTCCCGGGCATACTTACCCTAAGAAACAAACAGTCCTCCACTGCGCTGCCAAATCTCCAATCCCAGGAAATAATGAAGGAGGCCCAAGTCCTTCATCTCAAACTCTCTAGCAAGATCCTCCTTGCATGAAAGTATCAACAACTCATCTCCCGTCAAAATCAGATCATCTACATACAGTACAATGATCAGCAACTTCCCCTCCACCACAATCTGGTACAGGTTAGGATCCGCCTCACTCTTGGAGAATCCAAGTCCGGTGAAGTAACTGTCTATCCGTGTGTACCAAGCACGAGGTGCTTGCTTCAACCCGTACAGTGCTCTCTTGAGTCTGCACACATGCGACTCACTACTGAAGATCTCGAAACCTTCGGGCTGCTCTATGTACACCTCCTCCTCAATGACTCCGTTGAGGAACGCAGTCTTCACATCCATCTGATGGATGTGCCACCCCATCTGCGCTGAGAGAGCTAGAATCGTCCGTATGGAAGAGTACCTTGCGACAGGTGCAAAGGTCTCCTCATAATCGATCCCCTCGATCTATGAGAAGCCATGGACAACAAATCTTGCCTTGTACTTCTCCACACTCCCGTCAGCCGCTTGCTTCACTTTGTAGATCCATCACGAACCCACCACTGATTTCCCCTCTGGTCGCGGGACAATCTCCCATGCACTGTTTCTGACAATCGAATCATACTCTTCCACCATGGCATCTACCCATGCGGGGTCCTCCACAGCTTCCTCGAAAGAGGATGGCTCTTTCATGACACATTTGCTCATAAGAGCCATGTATCCAGTGTACCGGTCCGATGACTGTCTCTGTCTGTGTTGTGTTGTAGGTGGTCCTACAACCTTCTCTGCATCTTGAGCCAGTCGCTCAGCTTCTGTAGTGCGCTTGCACCCTCTGATGGTTGGCGCTACATGAGTGGTCTCTTCCACTCCATGAACTTCCTCATGTGGCTGATCCACATCCTTAGGAACTAATAGCTCCTCATCTGCATGCAAGTGTGGCTCCCTCTCAAGCGAACACTTCATGGCTTTCTCCTCCTAAAATTTGATATCCCATCGCACAACAATCTTGCGACTATCTGGAAAATACACATGATAGTTGTGGGGTGTATCAGTGTACCCCACAAATATTCCAACCTCTGCGGTCGGATCCAACTTCTTTTGGGCATCCTTCGTCACATGCATGTAGACAGGTGAACCAAAAATCCTCAAATGGGAAATATCAGGTCTCTTACCAGAAAACGCCTCCTCCGGTGTACTCATGCCAAGTATCTTGTGAGGACAACGGTTCTGAACATATACTGTAGTATTGCATGCCTCAGCCCACAAGTGAAGGGGTAGGCCCTGATCATGCAACATCGCCCGTGCAGCACCCACGATCGTTCTGTTCTTCCGCTCAGCAACCCCGTTCTGCTGTGGGTTATGGGGTGCAATGAGCTCTCTCCGAATCCCTTCCGCACTGCAAAAGTCCTTGAATTCAGCAGAGATGAATTCACCACCATTGTCGCTCCTAAGAGCCTTCACATGCTTCCACGATTCCTTCTCAACCAGCGCCTTGAACTCACAGAACTTTGAGTATGTCTCGCTCTTCTTCTGCATGAAGAAGATCCAACACTTTCGAGAGAAATCATCAACAAAGATCACATAGTACTTGTGCTTTGCTATCGAAGCTACTGAGAAAGGTCCACACACGCCTGTGTGGATTCTCTCAAGGATCATCGTGGCGCGACTATCCTTCTCGTGAAAGGTGGCTTTCACAAATTTTCCCAAGGTACACCCCTTGCACTGATCTGACTACGCAAGAGTGCCCTTAGGAAGCCCAGTAGAAATCTACTGCAATATCTTCAAAGCTCCATGGTGAAGGTGGCCCAATCTCTGGTGCCACAGCTCGCCATCATCCCGGCTCACCACTCCTTCCGCCTTGCATGCCATTGCTGCGCAACCATCTACTTGCAACTGATAAAGGTTCTTGACTCGAACCCCTATCTTCCGGGTTTCTCCAGTTGTCTTACTGCGCAGGAAAGCCTTTCCCTCGCTGAAGACCACATCATACCCCTTGTCTTCCAACATCGCCACAAAGATCAGATTCTTCATCAATCCTGGAACATGCAATACTTCCTTCAATACGAAGGGTTTACCAGACTCCCTCTCAAAGGAAATGGTACCGAGACTGGTCACACTGTATCTACCATCATCGCCCATCTCGATGTGCACTCCAAGATCTTTTTCCTCTAGATCTGAAAACAGATCCCGATCTCCTGTCATGTGAAATGACGCACCACTGTCCAAGAACCATACTGATCCCATCACACTTGAGACCAAGCATGCGATCAGTGAAAAATCCAGTTCGAATTGAGAAGCCAATGCCTCTCCCGCTGCAGATCCAGCAGCCTTCTTGTTTTTCTTCTTCTGCGGACAATTTGTGGCATAGTGTCCGTGCTGGTGACAGTGAAAACACTTCACCTTGGACATGTATTGCTTCTTGCCTTTCGCACCAGACTGAGAAGCTTTCTTTCTCTTCCCCTTCTTTGCTTTGGCAGCCAAAGCGCAATTTTCTTCATCAGATACCTTTGATGAAGATCCGTCCCTGGTAGTCCACCTTATCTCCTCTTGCATGAGATCCGACCAAAGTCGCTCCCATCCCGGCAACTTCTCCCGACCATTGACAGAGTCCTGATAGGAATGCCAACTCTTCGGAAGACCAAGGAGAGCCAAGTCCACCAAGTCCTCATCATCGACAGTCACCCCCACACTTCCCAGCTCATCTCTGCATTGAGTGAACTTCGTGAGGTACTTGGCGATACTGTCGCCTTTCTCCATCTTAATGTTTTTGAGTTTATCCTTGAGCGCCAACTTCCTCTGGTCGCTCTTGCTCTGGAAGAGATCTGTCAACGCTTTCCACATCAAATATGGAGAAGCTTTTCCATGCAGGCTGGATACAATGTGATCCTTCACACCCTCCAATAGAATCCTTCGACATTTCACCATCTTCTTTTGCCAAGCTTCAACTTGAGAAACATCAGTAGGCTTTGGGATCTCAGCATCTATGAACTCCTTCAGCCTGTTATCATCTAATACCACCTCCATTCTTTCCTTCCATGCAACATAATTTGAACTGCCATCAAGGGCATATTCCAGTCACAATCCGTTGAAAGACATTTCAACTCTAGCACCAAGAAAACTGCTGCAAATTTCGAATTCCAAATTCTGCTGCAAATTCGAATTGCAAGCTCAAAACTCAACTACTTCTGGATCTGTGAGAACAAATTATTTCTAGCACAGAGATCGACCGTAGGGGAATTTACTGGATATATCACCTTTCAGAGAAAGGATGGATCCAGAGGCTACCTGGCCTGTTACAGACTCTGTCTACCGAAATAAATTGTAATCACTGTAATAGATCCCGATGATCACTTCTTCACTCTGATACCATGTATAAATTTGAATAATTTGCTGAATTATTCATCGAGATTATCCTGATTACACACTATTTAAGCTTCATGCATAATACATAACCTCTTCTACAATTGATCATCAATATGCGGAAATAGAAAGCAGTCGCATGCGCTCATTAAAACATAATCAAGCACACATATCAACACAAGATGTAATGGGGAAAGCAATAGCTGAAAACCCCCAACTATCTGTATATTATAATGATAGAGAACATGTAACAATACATAGCACAAAGCTCTCACAGCTCTCAGCACTATCTCAATGCTACACACAAAACTAGTTATGAAGATGAACAAGTCACAGGTTCAAATCTCCTCCACAAGTTTGCCTGCCTCTACTGCGCAATCCAAGTTGATTAATGATGAGATCCAAGTTCTAATCCCACTAGCTCCAACTGCACAATCCTCATTGGCAATCTCCATCAATGTGTGTGCAAATCTCATGCACAGCCAATAGTCACAACTGATAGTAGACTCACCCTTTCACCCACCTCTAACACTGGTCTCCACTGAACTGTCCATGCATTGCAGTTAACTGATGTGTTCTTTAGTTGAATTATGAGTTAATAATTAATGAATTAATTAATAATTAATTCACACCACTCATCACTAGCGTATTTGTCAGTTAGACTAAATACAACTAGTTCAACTAAGTTAAACCGAACACAACTCCACCAACTGTCTCATCAACTCCACCAAACTTTGCCACATGATTTCTAACTGAAGTCAACCATGAAATAGCTTAACTAACCCTTAGGAAAAGCATATTTCCTTCTGTCAGCTACATGTGCCAAATCCAAGCATCAAACTGAAGTGCGATAATGTTTATAGTCTAAATATTATTAAGGGTTAATAATATTTGATTGTTCTATTTTTAGCTCGAAAGTCTAAAAATAGAAACCGCCCAATGTCTAAAAATAGAGGTCCATCTATTTTTACCAACTCGACCAATCATCCATAAATAGCATCCTGCAACTCATAGACCATGATCCATATGTCTAAAAATAGACTTTGCGCCAAAAATAGCCTGCGGGCCCACTTAGTGAAGGGGACTTCATTTCACTAAGCTCTGTCATCTTGTTGCATTTTCAACAGCAGACATAATTATGGTGCCTCTAACAGCATATCTTAACCTAAATTTTCTACTCTGTTATAAGATAAAGGATGAACAATCTGGAAAACATAAGGAAACAAGTATAAGATAAGAACAACATCACCATTTAACAATGTTCATGAATCCTATGAATGTGCTTGCTCCATTAACATTCAGTCCAAAACAGTTACAAAGCTCCAAAGCCAACTTCTTCACAACTCAAATTATATGTAATATTCAGCTCAACAATCAACCAAAAAAACTATGAAGCATACATGTAGTATTTATCTGCAAAATGAGGAGGTGAACCCTAGCTAGGGTTTCAAATGTCATTTATTACATAGTTAATAAATTTTACCTTTGAGGCCATGCAAGACCCAAGGCAAAATATCTAAAACTCATTTACTGCCATAATAACTTCTAACATAACTAATGAGATAATTTTGGAAAATTTTTGACTTTAAGGCTTCAAAATATATTTTGCAATAACTCCTCGTAAGGGTGCAACTCCAAGGTACACGGGCGCAACGCGAGTGCAAACGCGCAATGCCAAGACTGAGAAAATGACCTGTTTTGCACCTAAATTTTGGAGGCCTTCCCTGTGTCCAAATGAGCTCCAGGATGGCTCATTTGAAAGGTCTCTGAGTCTATTTTCCAAATCTTCTTTCACTTTCTAGAATTATGCCCATTTTCCTTATCAAAAATGACTTTTCCCAAGACTACTAAATAGGCAGCGCCAGTGCCAAAAAGAGGGCAGCAAGGTAAATTTTTGGTAGTTTTGGGCCTTTTCGAGGGACCAATTTTGCTCCAAAGTTTCTAAATGTTTCTAAGGTTGATGTATTTGGCATGATAAACATGAAAATGTTGACTTTTTTCCATTTGCATGGCCTCAAAAATTCAAAATTTGCACCAAAGTGCCAAAAATGGAATTTTCTTTACTGATCATGGTTTGGAGTCTTGGAGGGACACCTTAGCAAGAATATTCAGTTTTTCTTTCTCTTTTGCCTCATTTAGACCTTGAATATTTACATGGTATCATTTGAGCTTTTCCCTTGCAATACTATTTATCATGGCATAATGTCTTTCCATATTCCTCTACATGTTAGTGTCTCTTTTTGCCTTCTCTAGTTGACCCTCCAAATGAAATTTTTCCCTCTCAAGCCAAGATTATCTATCTTTGCTAATTTCTATGGCAAGAAACTCACTGGGAGTGAGCTGCTCTGCCAATTCTGCCTCTTTCTCCCTTTCCCGGGCTAAAGCCTTCTTCAACCCAACTGTCCTTGGTCTTTTCCTAGGAAGTTGTTCTTCCTCATCATCACTCTCATAAAAAGTGCCCAATGTTTCATCTAGCAAAACCTTGGCATTGCTGGCCCTTTTCTGAGCTCTAATTGCCCTAACCTCACTAATGGCCTTCTTTATCTCTAACCATTGATTCTCTAACGCAAAACAGTTAATTACTTTCTTTTCCCTACCAAGATTAGCTTGAATCTCACTGATCTTGGCATCCTTTCTTTTGATCAACATATTGGCGATCCTCTCCTCATCCTCATCATCAAGGTCAATCAGTTGAAACTCCTGCTCAATTTCATGCTTATCCTCCTCTTCAAAAATGACATGCTCTGTAACCTTTTCCTTTCCTTTATCGGCCTCTTTTGTTAATGAAGAAGACAGGGCCCCTTTCACCTCAAGTGAAGAAAACATCTGCCTGTGGCCTCTTTGATAGGTCAAAGGAAATGACTCAATTTAAATCATTTTGGTGTCAGTTGTTTGATGCTCCGGTATCATGAGATGAGGGTGAAGGATTGTGGAAAGGTGATGAGGAAGGATCAACTTGAGGTGAATGGATATGAGTGGATGCTGATGTATGAATAGCGGGGTGTGATGGAGAAGTGGATATGGGAGGATGAGAAGATGAAGGAATATCCTCTTGATGATGGCCATCTGGAGTAGTGAAAACATCATTGGCAATGAAGGTATCCCATGGAATGTTTTTCTGTTGGAGTTGATGCATGACCACCATTTTGATGAGTGAATGATGAAATAGGCTCTGTATTTTCTGATTATAATGTCTCTTTTGCACAATGTAGGCCATTTTTTCAATGCTACGGAAAATATAATATGGTATATGTAGCATCCTAACTCTAGTGGAATGCATAGGAAGACGGATGTGGTATGAGTAGAGGCGGGAAAACCTTCCCTCACAAGTGAAATAATTCATTATTATCTTCATCATGGGTGCATATCTATCAAGAAGATGAGAAAAATGGAAGATGGACTTGTGGTGATATTTATACCTAGGTTTAAGGTATGTTTCAAAATAACTCATGTGCAGGTTTGCTTGCTTGAACCACTTCTCTCCCACACTAGGTATCCCTCTAGAAGCTGCAATGGCATCGGTGGACATTTCAATTGTAACCCTAGCAAGATTTACCTGCTTTTCATGTAGGTTGATGATGAATAGTCTTGTTAGCTCCGGGTGATTTTGGACTTGCTGCACTCATTCACAAAACTCAAAGCAACCCATATGTTTAAAGCAAGAAACAGTGAGGGGATAGGCCATGAGTTCCCTTGTGGTGATAGGTTCAAATATATTTATATTCCCTCCCTTGTGATCATGTCTCCTTGGCATTTATGCCTCAACACCACTACCACTTCTTTCTTCCTATGACATTTTTAAACTTTTTTTGTGAAACCCTAGAGTGTAGGTGAAATGAATGAGGAGAAGCAGATGAGATGGAAGCTTTGGAAAAATGTAGGGAATGAGTGTGAAATGGGCAAACTATATGAATGAAAACCCTCAAGCAATGTAATGACCCCTGCTTATGACTAATTTTCTTTTAGGAGGATGAAATAAGTATATAGACAGTGATCTCTGATTTGTAGCTAGGGTTTGATCAGGGTTTTATTAGGGTTTCATTTCCATTGATTAAATGATGACCAAAATAGCTTTAAAAATGGGTTATGGTATGCACTTACCACTTATCAGTGCTTTGGAGAACCTTGGAAAAGATTGGAAGGTGATTTGAAGTGATTTGGGTTGCTGGAAGACTTAGAAACCCTTCCTACCTAAGCGCGTAGTGCCAATGGCTGAGGGCGCAACGCCAGTCTCTAAGCGCACAATGCTAATGAAAATGAGCACAGGATCCTTCTGGCAAGGGTGCAACGCCAGTTCCCAGGTGCACAATGCCTTCAGAATTTGCGTGGAGGAAAACTGGCAAGCGAGCAGTGCCAAGCCAAACGCGCAACATTAAGAAAATTTTCCTGAATTATTCTTGCAAACTCACAAATTTTTTCTTATTAAGCGCTCTTAATGTTTTGAGAGGAAACAATGATTCATTTCAAATGTAAAATGGACTTTTATAGACTTGTAGATTTAATTTAACTTGAAAACCCCACTTTCTAATGTTTTTGAAGTCTTTTTACTTTGTCGTTGACACTCTTTGACACCTTTTTTCTTGCAGGTTGTTGAAGTCACTGAATTGGATTTTATTTTGATCACTGAGACTTGACATGTTTACTTTGACAACTTTGGGATTTAATCACATAGTAGCATCTTCAAAATATTCTGTATTTCCCACCATAAATTTCAACTCCTCTTTTCTACCTTCTCTGGCCATCTTTTTCAAAACCCTAGGTGTCTACGTTTCTTTACAACAATCATCAGTGTTGTCTTCTAAGTTATCTATAGTTCTTTCAAGTTCATTAATTTTTGTCTAGTTCACCTCACCTTTTTCCATATTCCATAAATCTTTTCTGATAGAATTTCTTCATGTTTGGCCTTGTGTGCTTCCTCCATGTCATTTTCTGCAAGTGATCACTACTTTGGCACTCAAATGGACTAACCAGTTCATAACCCTAGTCATCTTGACGATCAAGTATTTCCTCTTTCCTTGCCGCAAATTGTTTTCATTCAGGAGTAGACAGTCTACACCATCACTACCTTCTACTGATAAATATTCCAAAATTTCTGCAGAAGTGCTAAAATTTTTCTATTTTTCTCATTTGCAGGTTTTGAATTGAGAAGATAATCCTCGTTGGATATTTTAGGTCCTTCTTGAATAACCATGTCTTGACATTCTATTACCTTTGAGCCAGATTCTAGAAAAGGAAAAGTAGTGCCTGAAACATCCAAGGATGACCTTGAAAAAATGTAAAACCCTAATGACCTAATGGGAGTGTCCTTTGACCTGATTTTGACTAAAATTTTTACAATATTCAAGTGAAAAGAGCATTTTGAAGAGTGTTATTATGCTCAAGGGGACATGTGAATGAGTTAGCAACAAGAAACCCTAGAGGGTGGATGGAGTTTATTGACAGGGGAAAATGGGGAAATGAGGTTTTAGGTAGGAAAGAAGGATGAAAATGAGAGGTATAAGCCCATATTAAGGAGTTTTTTAAGACCAACATGGTGACTTTGAGATGGAAAATTGATAAAATAGGGAAAAAGGTTTTATGACTATAATGAAGGCAATGGGATTTCTGAAACTCAAGATATTCAAGGAATATTATTTTCAGAAAACTATAACCATCCTATAGTCATCCAAAGATAGTGAAAAATACTGATGACTAACAGTGTCTCCACTTGGGGAGGGAAACTCCTTCAGGAGGTGTTAAGAACCTCAGAGTTCAAATTTCTATAAATTGTAAATCAGTGCCTTGTTTGGGCTTGGAAAAATTCCTCCTTCTTCAATTTGATTTACTCCTGTTTTTTGAAGTTGTGATCTTACGCTTTGAAAAACATGATTGATTCAATATCAACTCTACCTACCCATCATACTTTTCCTAACATTTTCTCTTCATGTGGGTGCACTTGGAGTGGCAAACCCTGGACATCATTTTTTATTTTCAAAGCACAAACTATCTACTTCTACCCTTGTATCATCCAAAGGCTTAGATTAGACTGATGAGCTCTTTTATTCTCTACCTAATCTATTTATCTGTCAAGGCTAAGCAATTTGACAGATTTTCATTCTCTAATCTACTAACATAAAAATTAAAACATGAACAAATCAAGGTTGAGTAGTTTGATTTGTCATGAGCTGTAGCATTTTGAACAAGTTGCACACATATTTTATTTTTGCACAAGTAAAACTAGAAACTTGAGGGCTATAATTTGGAACTTGTCACTCATCCCTCTCTTGTCTCTTTGGTTCATATTTGAGCTTTGGGAACCAATATCCTTTCCTAACCTAATCTATTGATAAGCCAAGTTTAAATAGATTGGAAAATCTTCATTTTCTAACTTATCAACAGAAATTTAAAACATGTTCAATCATGGTTAGGCTGTATGACTGAACAAGACTTTCCTTTCTCAAAATTAGTGGCATTTGGACTTGCATACTTTCAGAAATATTCTTTTTCGGTTTGGGGCTTTACCTCTTATTTTTATCTACCCTCTTTTCTTCTTTTCTTTGTTTTTTTGTTTCATTTTTCTGATCTTTTATTCAAGTAGTGTTATGTACAATGAATAAATATTTAAACTAAGAACTTCAACAAAAATAATGCTTGAGCATCTTTCCATTGACAGGACCTCCAAATAACTCTATTCCATCCATTTCTTGTAGAAAAAATATATTGTTGTCTCTTGCTCGATGGATGATGTATGGACCTTTCCATAGATTTTCAAATTTTCCATGCTTTCCTTTGTCCTCTCTTCTTGAATCCCACTTCAGCACTTTGTCTCCAATCTGTAAATCATTTTTTTTAGTCCTCTTATCAAATATTTTCTTAATATTCTCTTGTACTACTTTTGTTCTATTGTATACTTCTTCCCTTGATTGCTGCAATTGAATGGTTTGGTTCAGCCTCCTTTGTATATCATTCTCCTCTGATTCTACCTCTTGAATAAGCTTCATCACTGGGATTCCCAAGGATGTTGGAAAAAGTGCATCCATACCATAAATTAGTTGATACAGAGACATTTTAATTCATTTTTTGTTCGTTAATCTGTCTACCCATAGTGCATGCACTAATTTGTTGTGCCATGAACTTTTTTTCTCTTCCAACAATTTCTTGATGATGTTTACGAACATTTTGTCAAAGGACTCCTCCAACCCAATAGCTTGAGGGTAATAAGTTGTAGAATGCCCTAATGTAATGTAATACTTGTGGAAAAAGTCCACCATTCTCTTGGACTGAAATGCAACAGCATTATCAGTGATGATTTTTCATGGACAACCAAATCTAGACAAGATGTGATTTTCAAGGAATTTGATGATTACCGAGTCAGTGGCAGTCATTGAAGGGATGGCTTCTATCCATTTGGTAAAATAGTCAATTGCAGTGAGGAACCATATCTGTTGGGCAGAGGAGGCAGGGTGGATTTCTCCAATGAAATCTAGACCCCATTGTTGAAAAGGAGCTTCAACACTGATAGGTTATAAAGGCAAAGGTAGTAGTTTTATCTTTCCCTCAAAGATTTGGCATCTATGGCAGGTCACTACTAGCTTGTGGATATCAGGGAAAACAGTGTGCCAATAGAAACCAACTCTAAGTATTTTGTTGGCAATGATTTTAAAATAGAGATGAACTCCACATTCTCCTCCATGAAACTCATGCATGATTATATATGCATATTCTTCAAGTAAAAATTTAAGCAGGATACCAACAGAACTTTTCCAATATAAAGCTTTTTCTAGAATGCAAAAATTTACTGATTTTAGTTTCAAGAATCTGGCCTTTGTTTTGGACAAACTAGGAGTATCATTTAGATTAAAAATGACATGTAATATATCAACATACCAGAGTGAGTTCAGAAATGATTCTTTAATAGGTGGAGTCGCCATCTCCTCTTGTTCATCCAAGGAATGTATCATGTTTATGTCCAATGCTTGAAATTTTTCTTCAGCCATCAGTTTGGCCAATCCTTGCCCTTTGATTAGCTTGGCGGGCTTTATTTCCATATCATACTCTAAGATGACATCAATCCACTTACCGCTTTTACCATCAAGATCCTGAGTTACTATGTCCTTAACAACTGCATGAGGAACAAAATCAATGACATGTGAATGCAAGATGTATACTCGGAAATATTTCAAGGCTTTGTTTAATGCAAAAGATTTTTTTTTTCCATAATGTTATATTTCAGAGGTGCATCTCTTAGTGCCTTGATGAAGAAATCTGTTGGTTGTTCTTGTCCCATTATGTTCTTTTGTAGAAATACTACAGCAATTATGTGTTCTAATGCAAATGAGAAGATGAAAAAGTCCTTGGTAAAGTCAGGGCTGATTAGAAATTGTGTTTAGGTAAGTGCTTGTTTTACCAGTTCAAAGGATTGCTTTGCTTCTATGGTCCATTTGAATCCTATTTCTCTTTTCAGCATGTTTGTAATGTTTCTTAGGAGTTCTGGAAGGTTTGGTATGAACCTTCTTAAGAAGTTGATCTTTCCAATGAAAGATTGCAGCTCTTTGATGTTTCTAGGGTGACTGATCTACAATATCCCCTCAATCCTCTTTGGGTTAATCTTAATCCCTTCTTCAGATATGATGTGGCCTAGAATTTTTCCTTCTTGAAGGCTAAACATATTTTTCTTGGGTTTCAAAGATAAACCATACTTTCTACACTTTTCAAAGACCTTTCTTAAGTGAGCTAGGTGTTGTTCATCAATTTTTTAATAGACAATGATGTCATCAAGATATATCACAATGAAGTAACCTATTTCTTCAGAAAAATAAATGTCTATGGCTCTTTGAAAAGTGGCCCCGGCATTCGTTAACCCAAAAGGCATTTTGACATACATGAAGGTGCCCCAAGGTGTAGTGAAGGCGGTTTTGTGCGGATCATCTAGAGGTACTAGTACCTGATTATACCCTGAAAAATCATCAAGAAAAGATATTCTTTTGGAATCTACCACCCTTTACAATATATGATCCATCTTAGGTAAAGGATAGTCGTCTTTCAGGGAGGCCTTGTTTAAATTTCTGAAGTCTATGCATAGCCTAATTTCCCCTATTTTCTTCCTCACTAATACAAGATTTGAGACCCATTCTGAGTACCTAAGTGGGACTATTATTCCAGCATCATACATTTTTTGAATTTCTTTCTCAACTAGAGGCGTTAGGACAGGGTTTATCCTATGTAATTTCTACTTAAATGGTTTTTGGTTTTCCTTGAGAGGAATCTTATGCTGAATTATGTTTGTATCATAGGACTTCAAGTCTTCACAGCCCCATGCAAACACATCCTTAAATTATTTGAAAAGCTCAAGGTATTTTTGTTTTATAAGGGCTAGCAGTGTTTTGGGTAGTTTTATCATTTTAGGTTCTTCCTCACTGCCTATGTTGCATTCTTCTACATCTTTTTCGGTGGATTCCATTTTTGGCTTCCTAGCAACATCATTGAAATAAAAAAGTTCATTTAAGTGGGCAAGTCCTCTTGGAAATAGGTTGTATTTGCATTTTAATACCTCAAGGTCCCTTTTTTCTGAATCTTTACACAATTCTTCCTCATGAGGGTGTTCTAGAATATTTATATCAGCGGCATAAGGTGGCTTTGTTTTGCGTGTTTGTTTCTCAGCAGAGAAGTTCTCTTGATGATCTGAGTTTGGTTTTGGCATTTCAAAGTCATTTTTGGACTGTAGGTAGTCTTCAATATGTTTTTCACCTTCAAAAAATTGCCACTAATCTATGTTATCATGGACTGCTGGTCTGCTTTTGACCTTTACCATGTATTGTTCATTGGCATGAGGAAATTGGCAAGTTTTGGCAGCGAAGGCTAGTTCATTTGCAAGGCTGTTTTGAGTTATTGGGACAAGGGTAAGTTCATATTTCTCAAATTTTTTTAGGAGGTCTAAGGCAAAATTTATATATTCTCTTAATCTATGATTTTTGGCTGAATATTATCCTTTAATTTGCCTAATAATAAGCTCAGAATCTCCTTGAACGGAAATCTTCTTATCTCTTATACTTTTCAGCAATTGTAACCCTAAGAGAAGAGCTTCATATTCTGCAATATTGTTTGTACATTGAAAATCGAGCCTGTGAGAGTGACCTTCATTAGTGTTGTGTATCCAAAAACCTGCTTCTAAACCAGCTTTGCCACAAGAGCCATCAAAGCTCATGTTCCAAAGAGTTTCAAATTTAGATTCACCATTGTGTTGTTGTTCATGGCTGCTAGGGTTTTGGCTATTATGTTCTTCATATTGTGTTTGGTTTAACTGTTTTGACAAGTCTTTCTCTTCCTATTTCTTAGCTACTTGTTCATTAATTAGGGGAATTTTGAGGTCTAAAATGGGCCTCATAAGAAAAATGTACAACAAAAATAAACTTTATAACAACCAATAGGATTCAAGATGATGATGTCATCCATAATGGATGATTCACCATTTTTGGAGTAAAAAAAGTAAAAATATTAAAAAATAATAAGATAATAAAACTACTTTTTCAACTCGTATTTTAAACTTATCTCCCAAAATTTTTACTCAAATTTCGAATGGGAGAAGCTCAAGTTGATTTACCCTCATCCAAGGAGTACTATGTTGCATACTTATGACATTTAAAATGAGAAATACATAAAAAATGTGATTGTAATCACGTTTTTTTATGTATTTCTCATTTTTCGTGTAGTAGGACCCATCGAAAGTATGCAACATGGGTACTCCTTGGATGGGGAATTAAATTCTACATCCAACGAGTACTCCTGCTCAAAATTTGAGTAAAAAAATTGGGAGATAAGTTGAAAATATGAATTGAAAAAGTAGTTTTTTCATTTTTCCCTCTAAAATTTGATGATGTCATCAAATCTTATTAGATTTTTTCCACTATTATTTTATAATTTCCTTAGGAGGCCCATTTTAGACCTCAAAATTCCCCTAATGAATGTCATATTCATTTTATAAAATAAATGAATCAAGGTTTGAATGGATAGAATATAGATGGGTTTTATTTGGCCTATCTTGGCTACTTACCATGTATTTCATGCGATATTCTCTGTACAGTCTTCTTGTTTGGTTAAAGACTGGAATGGTAGCATATGGCATGTCCATTTGGAGGGTTCCTTGGAGTTTGGCTCCCCATGATCTGGATAAGAGCATGCCATATTTTAGGGGAATGTAAGCCACTACAATATCCATGACTAAGCTCTTGGCTGGTATTTATGCCAGATTGACACATAGATCTTTGATTAGGCCTAGAAATTTAATTCTACTTGAATCAAAAGACTACAAGTCTTTGTATGTTCTGGTTATTTTGAGGCCTAATATTTCCATCACTACCTTTGGCATGAGGTTATGTGAAGCACCAACATCTAGGATGGCATTGTGTAGGATTTTTTCATGGATTTTCAAACTGACATACAATGGAGGCACAACTCCCTCTTGAAACTTTCCCTCTACCTCGGGTCCAAACAACAATTATGGCTTGTCATCAATCAAATTTAGAGTATTGGTGTCATTTCCTATGTTTAAAGCTTTCAAAACTTGAGATCTATATACATATTGAGTCACTGATTCACTAAGTGGTATGGATATTTTTATCTTGGAAATTTCACTCTCAATACTAATTGGTGTCTGTGTTCTTGGCAGAGTTAGATCAATTTTATCATACATGGTTTTCTCAGCAACTTTAGCTTGTTGATTTTTATTTGGAATCTCAGTTAAAGAAATTTTTTCAGGGCCACTAGTTGATGTACTAGGGCAGCTTTGGTCACCATCATGTTGGCTGACTTTGTTTTTGCTTTGATCAAGATTTTTGGCCAGGGTGTTTGTATTTTCTGTTATCTTTTAAGGAGTGTTTTCAGGGGTTTTCTTAACAACAGTTTCTAATTTGTTCCTCTTCGGGATATCTTGGGTTTTCTTACTTCTAAGGTCATACTGCCTATGAACCTCCATGATAGCATTTTCAAACCCTAGTTTGTATTCTTTAGAATCCTCATATGTTCTTTTAGTTTGGTTTGAGGAAAACAGACCTTGTTCGCCTTCTATGAAGAAAACAACGTCCTCACTATCAAAGCCTATTAGATTCACATGGTTTTCTTCTGGCTCCTCAATCTCTCTTTCCTCTTCATCTACATAGTTTCCTTGGAAAGGAGTTCTGATTTGCTGGTCATTTTCTCTTTATCTTATATGAGGAGGATCGCTTTTGAAGTTTTGGTTTATGTTTTTGTTTTGAGGATTTTTTTGTTTTTCCCTAGGGGGTGCTCTTTCATTTAAGTTAATTATCTCCATCATCCTTTCCATTGTCCTAACTAGACTTTCAATTTTAGCATCAGATGTGGAGGCCATAGGTTCCTCTTTTTATGTAACCCTCTTCTCTGTTGTCATTTTAGCCCTTTTAGCAATAAGGTTGGCTTCTACACTCACTACTCCCCTTTTCATGTCTTCTAAGGTAAGGGGATCTCTTTCTCTTAATTGGTAAGCCATTTTTGGATCAAATCCATTTGGAAATTTTACTAGGGCTAGAACTTGTGGGGGCTTCATGTGGGGAGGAAGTGCATTATATACACTATTGAACCCAGTGTAGTAATCTTGAACACTCTCCCCAACATTTCTCTTAAGGTTTTCATACTCTGATAAGATTTGAAGAGGATTTTTCTTAGTCTCCCACTTTTTTATGAATATTTGATAAAGGGAAGGGAGATCATGAATGTTATTAGGAGTTAATTTCTTGAACCATTTCTTTGCTTCTCCCCCTAAACTTTGGGCAAACATTCTTATTTGTGTGGTTTCATCTTCTATTTTTTGGTAGTCAAAAGCATCATTCATCTTGTCTACATGTTGTTGGGCAATTGTAGAATCAGTTCCATTAAAGTGAGGGATTCTAGAATGATAGTCCTGTGGCATAGGCAATAAAGGTTGTGGTAGTACCAGAGGGGCATACCATGCTGCCATGATGGGAGGTAATGGAACCAAAGGAGGATTTATAAGAGGGGGGTTTATGAGTGTGGGTGGAGGATGAAATGGAGTTGTTTGCACAATGGATGTATGAGTGGGAGTAGCAGATCTACTTGGACAAACTAGATGATATTGAGAAGATTCAGACAGAAAGGATTCAAAGTGTTGGAGAAGCTGAAAATCAGGAGGAGTGGAAGGAGAGGCTTCTCTACTAGGACTCTGCTATAAGCTTGTAAGCTCAAGGTTTTTCTGGTTTGTCCAACTTTGAGATTTAGTTCTGAATAGGTTTCTTCTATGGTCTAAGTCAAATTCAGTATCTTCCAAGGATGTAAGGTATTCAGGAAAGGAACTTGCTTTGTGAATTGGTCTGACAATGGTTGAATCCTCAGCCCTAGAATTTTTTCTTAAGATTCTTTTAGGGTCATAAAATATAGCAGGAGGGTTTGGGTCAGGGTGAGATCTGGTGTTGATTCTTTGTGAAGCCATATTTCAGACCCACAACATAGAGGGGATGAAAGCTTATAAGAGTTTTGAAAAATAGACCTATCCAAAAAATTATTGAATTCACACAATATTTGGTTGGGTTTTATACTATTAGGACTGATTAATACATTCCTAGGGGAGTCGTGGGAACCAGTGGAGTCACCAGGTGGATGATGCTAACTGTTTTGAGGATTTTTTTGTTGTCCACCATCAATAATTGGATACTAATCTTGAGATATTTTTGGGTTTTCTGAGTTCCTTATATAGCACTAAGATTTTTAATGAGTGATCCCCAGTGGAGTCACCATTATGTTAGGGTCCCTATAATTTGTCAGATTGGCAGGAGAAAATAGACAATGATAACATCAAACAAAATTTGGAGTCATAGAACATAGCCTTCTTGGACTCAGAGAGGGCTCTCTTTATGTTTGTGTAGAATATATAACTTGATTGATTTAGGATGATGATTTTAGGTTAGTGAAAATGATAGGGTTGTTTGTTTTGTTTTGTTTGGTTGGGTTGCTTGTTAAGTAGAATAGATAGAGTAAGAGAAATTAAAACCATTGGGCTATGGGGTCTATGAAAGGCTTGAAAAGTACAACAATAAATCAAGGGTGTTTCATAGGGAAAGTTAACAAAGCCAAATGGATCTTAATAGCTTATGTGGGTGTGAAATGAACATTAAGTTGTGAGTGTAGTAGGTCTAAAGGGAAATTAAGAATCCTTTAACATATACTAGAACAAGAAGAGTATTTAAGATCAATATGCTTAAGAAGAACCAAAGGATAGGGTGCACCATAAAATTCTTTGGTCAGAATTCACCAAGTAAACTTTGAAACAACAATCCAGCAAACCCTAGAGAGCAGGGAACTCCTAAAGTCTCTAGATATTTACCTTTAGACAAAGAAAAATTTAAGATTACATATAAGTGATGATTAAAGAGTAGGGGACTCCTAAATTCTTCAATAAGACTTTAGAACACATTCAAAGTAACTATTCAAGATGGTTCAAAGGACAGGGCAAACCATAAACTTATTTAGCCAAACCCTAATAAGTAAACTTCAAAGAAAGGCCTTAAAAACAATGTTTCAAGCTACACCAAAGGATACAGAATACCATAGAATTCTTTGGCTTGAATCCATTAAATCATTTTCAAGAAAAAAAGTTAAGTGGAACCAGAGAGCAACTAATAATTCTCCAATCAGACCTAGTAGACACTAGAACATTTGGCGGAAATTCCGACGGCAAAATCGTCGCTATTCCGACACATTGTCGTCGCAGGAGCGACAGTTAGCGGGCGGGCAAACCGTGGTTTACCGTACCGTCACAGTTCCGACACAACTAAAAAGTGTCGCAGTATCGACACTTTTCCGTCGCTTCCAAACAAGCGTCACTCTTCCGACGTCTCCTAATCCGTCGCACTTCCGACCTTTAAAACCTGTCGCACTTCCGACGACATGTGGTCCGACGTTTTAAACGTCGCTCTTCCGACGTCTGTAAATTGTCACAATTACGACGAAATGTGGTCCGACGTTTTTGACGTCGCTCTTCCGACGTCTGTAAACTGTCACAATTACGACGAAATGTGGTCCGACGTTTTTGACGTCGCTCTTCCGACTTCTGTAAACTGTCACAATTACGACGAAATGTGGTCCGACGTTTTTGACGTCGCTCTTCCGACTTCTGTAAACTGTCACAATTACGACGAAATGTGGTCCGACGTTTTGGACGTCGCGCTTCCGACGTCTGTAAACTGTCACAATTACGACGAAATATGGTCCGACGTTTTGGTCGTCGCACTTTCGACGTTTGTATACTGTCACAATTCCGACGCTTAAAGGACGTCGGAATTGCGACGGAGAGTTCAATTTTTTAAAAAAAAAATGAAACTTTAAAAGAGGAAAAATGTTGTTTTGAATATATTTTATGAAGTAAAACAGTACATGAAGTCATTACATTTTCACATCTAAAGATTTGAACCCAAATATCCATCCAGAAAAGTGGAAGTCCCACCCCAGACAATGATAGAAATTATACCCCATGTCACATACAGGGACATGATATAAAACCCAGTAACGGTCCACATGGAGATTATCGACAATCTGAGAAAGCATCCAAATTAATATGCCCAAGGCATCTATAAGAAATTGAAATAGCAGTATGTAGAATAGTAAAACAACAGATAGAGTACCGACGTCCATTGTTCCAAATACAAATTAAAGTACCCAAAATCCTTGAACAGAGAAAAACGCTAATCATGTGAGGAGTGTGATATGTCCCAAATATAAAAATACCATGAGACCATATCAATAAACCAGCAACATAGACCAGCATCGCTAGTTTTGAAGGCAGAGTGATAAACATTAATCATTTTTTTTTTCACAAGAGAAAAAATGATGTTTTGAATATATTGTATGAAGTAAAACAGTCCATGAAGTCATTACATTTTCACATCCTAAGATTGGAACCCAAATATCCATCCAGAAAAGTGGAAGTCCCACCCCAGACAATGATAGAAAAATACCCCATGTCACATACAACGACTTGATATAAAACCCAGTAACGGTCCACATGGAGATTATCGACAATCCGAGAAAGCATCCAAATATGCCCGAGGCATCTATAAGAAAGTGAAATAGCAGTATGTAGAATAGTAAAGCAACAAATAGAATACCGACGTCCATTGTTCCAAATACAAATTAAAGTACCTAAAATCCATGAACAGAGAAAAACGCTAATCATGTGAGCAAGACCATCAGACCATATCAATAAACCAACAACATAGACCAACATCGCTAGTTTTGAAGGCAGAGTGATAAACATTAATCATTTTTTTTTCACAAGAGAAAAAACGATGTTTTTAATATATTATATGAAGTAAAATAGTCCATGAAGTCATTACAACAATATAGACAGATGGTCTCGTAGATAAGAAAAATGATAACTGATGTTGTGTTGTTTCCTTCTTTTAAAAATGTGCTGGAGGCAGGCCCTATATCTTGGCTTGTTGCTGTCCTCTTTAGTAATTCTATGTTGATTATTTCATTTCACTGATACTCTTTAACTGCTCTGATACTCTTTGACCTTTGTTCATCCTTTTATCCTTTTTATCATGATATACTATGGTAAATAGGCAAAAATTTATGTAAGGATAATTTTTTACAAAAGTTCCATCATTTCTTCCCACCATTGAACTTCTGGCACTCTGGTCATTTGTAACTCTCTTAGTGTTTCATCAGCCTCAGTATGTCTAAAGTAATCAGGTTGATTTGGGAACAAATGATTTACTTCATGCTCAAGATAAAATAAATTCTCCAATCTGTCATGAAGGTTTTTCCCTGTAGGCAATGCTGCTGTTGATGAACGGGTTGAAGAACTAGCTTGATTATCAGCATATTTGTCCAATTTTTCAACATAACTATCAAGGTCCATTAGCTTATCTTCTGCAACTATAGGACTGGGCAATCATCTATTTAACAAAATATTCAATCTTTCTCTGAAGGCAATGATTTCTTCTTGCATATCTGAGCACCTTTGTTCTAAATTCTGTACCAGATTTCTTTTAGTAAAAACTTTCTTTATTTCCAGAATTGTTCCGGTGCTGTCCTGAATACTAATTTCTGCAAGTTGATTCTTAGTGTGAGTATTCAAAAAATGTATAAGTCTATTGGCCTCTTCTGGCATATTTCCCAACTCTTGTCTTGATCTCTCAATCTCATCCAGACCCAATTTAACTAAGTTATTCTGTTCATCCATTATCTGAATTGAGGGCCAAACATCCTTTATTGATTGAATGATATTATCCCAAAGAATATCATTTATTTCTTTTAAAGGTTTCTCCAATGTGAGATCCTTTTCCAATGCTTTGACTCTTTTTTCTAATTTGTTCACTTCTCTTGTTTTATCAGCAACACTCATTTTCGAAAGATCATATTTATGTTCTAGAGTGGCCAATTGTTCCTTTGCTTTGTGAAGCTCTATGGCCTGAATGTTCATATCTTCCATTGACTTTGTTAATTCATCAGTGTTCAAATTTGCAGTGTTGCTCTGTGACAATTCTACTGGCTGACCTGTTGTTGCTGTACCCGTCACTACTCCTGCTGTAGATACTAGAATATTTGCCTGCTTATCTTTTAATGCATTCTCAAGCTCTTTTTCAGTTGCAGTAAGTTTCTCATTCAATTTTAAGAGCAAATCCATTAGTTCTTCCTCAGAATTTTGTTTGATGATTTCTGCAGTCTGTGGATGTCTTGAGGTCGGTAACTTTAATTGTTTTCTCAGAGCTGCAATATCATCATCTTTTCTCTTGATCAAAGCTTCAATACCTTTTACATATTTAGGATTATGACCCAAACCAATGATTATTTCCTCTAAAGTTTTGATTCTATTATCCTTAGCCTGGGAGGAGGCTTTTTCAAGCTGCAACTGTGTATTAGTATTATCCAAAGAATCCTGCAACTTATGGGTCATCATTGATTTATCCGTCAGAGTAGAATAAATCATCTCACCCGTTTGCTTGTGTAGCTCAATTTGATCTAAAGGATGGATATCCTTTACTAAGACTTCAAAATTAGTCCTAACGTAATCTGCAGCTGTCTGAGGCTGCCGCACCTTGGGCTTCAAATGGCTCATTAACATCTTACCCTGTTGGATGTCATAAGATGACATCAATCTTTCTTGATTTTTCGGAGCCATCTTCAAATATTGGCTGTATACTTGAAGTCTAAGTGGATCGTTCCTGGCCTTTATATTGGTGAATGTTCTTTTGATGTCCCAGGCAGTTTTTACTGGAGGTTTGAAAGAAGATATTTCTGCACTTTGTTGCCTCTGTATTCCTGTCCCACTACCTGTATCTGTTTGCTGACTGTATTCTGTTCCCTGGCTGTCAGGGATTTCCTGAAATGATTCATCTTCTGGAAGGGGAGTTAATTTCTGCCTTTTAACATCTTGCTGTTCAGAAGAGCCACCAATAGGAGTAGTTGTTTCAGCCTCTCTCTTTTTTCCCTTTTCTATATTCAGAGGAGTTTGTAAAATATAAATTTCTGGCTCACTGATCCGAGCAGGAGGAATTTGTCCTTGACCTTGTTCTTTAGAAGTCTCTGGTTGCGCTGTCATTATGAATTTTTCAATTATTTGTATATCAGGCTCCTTTTCTTTTCCTTTAGATTCTACTGCTACTGTACTAATCTCTTGCAAATTTTGTTGTAAAGTCCCGGCTGAAGAAGATCCCTGCACCTGTCCAAAAGATTCTAGGTCAAGTATCTTTTCAAGATCTTTCATTACATTTTCAACATTGACCTGCTCACTATCATTTTCAACCAATGTCCCTTCTGTCCATTCATCCATATTAGCATATTGTTCTATTTCTGGGATTCTTTGATGGATGTATGGTGACCGTTTATTTTTCATTCTTCTATCATAGATAAAGTTGTTTGGATCATAAGGCACCCAGTAGAAACTCTTTTGTAGTCTGAGATAGTCTTCTAAAATCCTTTCAGCTTCCTTTCCAGCTTCCCTAGATTTACAAATGAAGGGACCTAATTGGCTCTTGATCCCGAGTTGAGCCTTTTTCTTTGCATTGAAAAAATGAATTATATCTGAATTATTCATCTGCCTGAAATATTCTAATGCAAAGAGTCTCATTGGGACATACTTGGGCAGTTTGAATGGGCATAATTCACATCCATATATCCTGATCTCTGTGTAGTTTTGATATAGGTACCAGTCACCTATCTTGTAATGCTTTGAGATCTGAAGGATTTTCTTGATTTCATTGTTAATTCTAGGAGGAGAGACTCCCGTCAACAAGGTAGTTGCAAGATGAACAAAAAGGTCGACAAAATCATTATAGGAATAAGGAGAATCAGAGGAATTGTGAGTAATGGCAGACCAAAAGATGACTGACCTAGGATTCCCTTTGGCATCAAGTTTCTTAACATAAAAAGGGAAATTTTCTGACTGAAAGTAAATCATGAGATGATATATGACAGAAGAATAATTAAATACTCTCTCATTCTCAAATCTCATGAACTGATCATGGATTTTTTCAGCAATATAAGATGCAAAATCGTACTTGACAGCAGGAGGTTGTCCAGGGGTAAAAATGGATAACAATACTAGGGTTAAGTGATCAACACACTCACTAGTATTGAAGCCCATTATGGAAGATATCATGTCTAAAATAACTCTACCCTCATCAGTAAAGAAAGGATAACCATAAGGGGGAGGGTATTTAGGCTGATGTTCTGGTAACATGAAGGTTTGGCATAGGCGGTTTAACTCTTCATGGGATAACTTAGTAGATTTCTCAAGTAATTCAACCATGGACAGGGGAGTGAGAGCTTGACCAGGTTGGAATTGTAGCATTTCATTTATGGATTGAGCAATTATTGGGAAAAGGACATTTTGACTTGGGGATAAAACTGCTCGTTGGTTGGGATCATACTTTGCGGAGCAATAATGGATTAACTCAGGAAAAATATGGACTGAGGGGAGAAAGTACATAGGAAGATTTGATTCCCAAAGTCCAAAGATGTCAGAACCATTCAAATAATTGTCTCTGCAGCAGAAAAATATTCGAAGAGGATTCTCACAGAGACGCAAGTCCTTAATTTGAAAATCCATATCGGCTAAAGGCAAATAATCCAAGTCCTTGTGAGGGGCATTGATGGGCACGACATTCAGAGCTACAGGAACTTCCATTTCTGGTTCTTGTGGATTCAGAAATGGAATTTCGGGGTTTTTCTGGAAAAGGGGCACAATTACCAGTTTTGGGAATATAATTGCAGTTCTGGGAACGAAAAAGACCAAACTGAACTTCTTTTCAGACCTTAGTGCATAATTAAAACTAAAACCAGGATTTTTTTAGAGAGTTTAGCGGGGAATTGGAATAAATACCTGTTTACGGGAAATGAAATTAACGTGTTTAAACAGGCGCTGGTTATGACAGAAGAACCCTGAAATACTCGGCTTCAATTCTCTTCAGCAAGGTAACGGTCAGCAAGCGTTAACAGTTGGTTTTTGAATTTTGTTGCATGGAAGACTGGCTAGCGCACGGAACAATGAAAATGATGCATACGCAATTTGTTTTATTTACAAAGTCAAAAGGGTGGCGGGGAACAATGAAAATGACCCGAAAAAGATTAGGGCGAATTTGATAAGAAATTCGCGTCACAACTCTCCCTCCGTACGCCAACCAACTTCGGACCCGAAAAAGATTAGGGCGGAATTCATTTGGTTTTCGCGTCACAAAATTGGCCGACGTCAGCAGGCTATTTTGGAACGCGAATTTGGTTTGAATTATGGTTTATCGCCGTTTGAAGTCCGACGGGCTCGACTTAAGAGAACCGGGGTCGTGAACACTGTTCAAATATAAAAATCCCGCTTAATAAAGAGACAAGATTGTTGTGCTTTCGGAACCTGACCCGAGGATTGGACATGAGTTAACAAACAAAAGGAAAGCGGAACTAGACTTGCACCCGTGGTCAAGCCTGTACCAAAACCACGAGCGGAATCACAAAAGCGGGTTGCCCATATCGCACCGCTTTTGCGGAGTAGGCGGTATTTCCTATTCGCGAGCGATTCCATAGGGAAAGCGACACATGGCGAAGTGACCCCCGGAAAACCACCGTTTAACCCACGCCATCGCACGTTAAAGCCCGACGTTGGAAGCCGAGCGAAATTGCCAAGAGTCGTTGATTTGGAGAAGGGCCATCGGACGGTGGTCGCACGTTGAACTTGCCCTGAGGTTAACTAAGGTGTGCGGAGGATAGCCAGGTACGATACGAGTGTTTGATTGGTTATTGATATATATAGGTGGGGCCGGAGTATAATGAAATTGTTTAATTAAATGATTAGCGGATAATTAGCATAAGTCTGGAGCGTGATTGTTGTAAGGTTGGGTGGTGAAATATAGAGCCGAAAGTTCATTACAAGTTATTTATTTAAAAAGAAACGTGGAGTATAAATACAAAGTGTTGAAAGTTAAACATTGGTTATAAGGCTTCGAGATAATATAAAGTCAGGAATATAAATTAAAGTCCAACCATTGTGGATGGTATTTATTTATCAAATTCTACGAATTTGATAAATAAACCCGAAGAAAGAAGAAGTCAATGAAGACCCAGGCTGGAGGAAAAGAACGGGGTAAACCAGGGGAAAATGCTGACAGAGCGATTGTAGACACACCAGCTCTCCTTAGGGGTCCAATTTCAGCTTTGTTGCGTCACACGATGATCTCTCTTCTCTGGCATTTACTTGTATTGAAGATCACTATTCTAGGAATAAGGAGTTATTTTCTCCAAAAATAACCCTAGCCAAACATTGACAATGCATCAAGGATATCTTTCTATGCTTCATAAGCACATTTGTTCTACTTCTAAATCATGTCTTCGAAGTGGTTGTTGTGCTGGAAATTATTCACCAGTTGGTTTCATACCAAAGTCTTTTTCACATTTTTAGCATCCAATACATGAAAAAGATAATGGTTTAAAACAACATAAATATTTGAAATTTTGCAAGAATTTTCTGGCACACTTTGAATATGAATTTTGAAGTCAAGTGCATGATGCTGTATAGGATCAAGTGTCATTTTGAATACCAAATGTTTCACAAGGAACTTCTCAACATGCTACCCTGCAGTAAGGACTAAATGACAATATTGCATCAACTATTTCCCTAATAAAAGTGCACCTCGGCCATAAGACTAGACAACTACAAATGTTGTAGATCTAACAAGACCACACAATCAAATTTATTCCACAAGGCCAATACTGTATGAAAAATGAAAAGGAGTTTGCAACCAAAAATACCTTAGGCAACTAATTCAATTAGATACACCAAACCATCAGCAAAAAGGAAAACCGGCCTACTTGGCCTCAATATTTTCAACTGGGTCCTCTAATTCAACCAATAAAAAGGCCAAAACCATAGCATTGAGATACATTTCATTACACTGTCAATAACAATAAAATTTGACTCAACCATAACCCTTTCCTTTTAGACCACTGGGTAACAAATATGTTTCCTTTCACCTTTGAGTTTTCAAATTATGCCAACCAAATCTAAGACATTTAAGAGGGGGAACTAATACAACGTTAAAAAGAAAACCAGAGCACACATCTAAAATAACAACCCTCCATGAAAAATTAAAATAACACATTAAAATTTCATATAAGTGGACAAGGAAAGATCCACCGCAGTGAAGTTTCACGTGCAGGGGACCTTCCTTTAAACATAATTTTTTCTCTGACCTGCAATTTTTTTGTCACCGAGCCATCCTTGTTGAAGTACAACTCCTTTTCCATAGCTCTTGTATTAACTACCTTCTCTCTGTCGCGTAATCTCAGAGTCCCTCTTCTGCTTGAGCGATTAAAGGAAATGGGTGAAAAAACCGAAAGAGAAGACAATTGTCTGCCATAATTATCAAACATTGCACCCAACTTCTTCCCCTTTCCATTGTTACCCAATGAGGTAGATGTGGCAATTGTTGTCATACTGCCCAAAGCAGAGGCCATCTTCTCTTATGCCGAATATAGAATTACAAGATCTTCATATTAGTATGAACCTTAAAAAACATGACTCCCATTGTAAAAACCACTTTTAAGTTGTAACAGGCAAACTAAACAACTATCGCAACTTTTGGCAACTTTTGGAGCATTAAGAGAGAAACAACCAAAGAGAAATACAACCACAATCCTCATTTTAATGAGACCGGACTATATATTTTCATTAAGATAATAGAAAGAAATCACGACTATATTAAGGCCACCACAAAACAATCTTTAACTAGTGTCTCTCGCAGCCTTCAGGTTGCCATGCTAGAGGTTGCATATTTTTAATTTAAATTCTTGACCTCTCGTGCCCATCTATGAATGCATCCAATGGGATATCTACATCAAATTCTCCTTTATATCCCCAAAAACAAATTCCTTACTACAAGAGCACCAGTATTGATGGATCACCCCACACCATCCCACCCACTAGAAACGGTGAAAAAGGAAACCCGAGAAAACTTCTGAAATATCTCAAGATGACTATATGGGTGGTTCTTATGAATCAACCAACCATTCATAACATGCTCATCAATCCAAACCATAAGTATTATGTGACAATATTCAAGCAGGCACTGAATCGGATTTCTGAAGCTATGTTAGAGAAACCCTAACCTCTCACTGAAAATAGGTGAAATGTGGCACCACTCAGAGATTGACATGTGCCAATTGGTACAAGTGGTAGACAATTGGCATGCTCAAACAACGAGGTGATGCAGAAATGACATGAGGGAGAAAATATCAGAAAAGCCCCAAATCTGGAGAACTAAAGCTCATCACCAACCTGAGATTGACAACTTTACATGATGTAACCTATGAAATCGTAAATGGAGAAATCATAGTAACAATAAAGTAACCTATGTAAAAATAAAGTCGGATTCATCCTTGGAGTGGTAATGGGAGAAATCATAGTGAACAACAGGAAACATGCATAGTTGCTTACAATCAAATAGATGAAAAAACACATACAAAAAACCTAGATAATAATCGTGAACAAGCTTAATATTGAATTATGAACTGTGAAGGAACTTACAAAATGTGACATTACGAACCTGGTCAAGCGCACAAGCAAAAATATCCTGGACATGACCCTGGTTGACAAGTTGTATTGCTCATGATGCAAGAGGATTTGTACCTGCACTTCCAAGTCAATAAAAATCCATCATTATCTATACAATAAATACAAGTAATTGATGTAGTATTTTTTACTCTAAGATGCATTCTTATGATAATGTTAGAACATATGTTGAAAATGTCAAAACATACCTGAATAAGCTCCTCTTCGTTTCAAGAACAATTTATCGGAGTCGCATGAACTTGGAACAAGCCTCCCACGATCTGAAAGAGTAGCAACTAAGTCAACAGTGACTTTTTTGTTGCTACACTGGATCGAGGGTGGTTTGCTCCAAGATTAAATCGCTCCAATAAATTATTCTCTACTAAACAGGGCCAACCTCGTGAAGGTGGAAGCTCTTATGGCCCCTCCCCCCCGCCCTCACATCACTCTCAATTCCCCAATACCCAATCTATAATTCATTTTTTACTTTCATGAGCATAAAAAAAAATATTCAATAACTAATAAAAAACAATTCAACAAAAAGTAAGCAAGGAAACATTGCAATTAATGCTTGACATAAAAATAGTATGATAAATGATTTTTTTATATAACGCAAGAAACGTTCCAAGTATGGTCATTGGTAACGTTCCAAGTATAATACAATATTTTACATTATCGAATTTTCTTTTTCTTCTTCCTATTTCTAAAGCTCCTAATTACATCATCAATATCATCATGCTCTACTCCTGTTTCGTGCCTTTCGACCCGCACTGCTGACCTAGTTGCGTAGTCACGATGTCTGGTCTCATCCAGTGACGGGGCATCGCCTACAAAAAAAGATAATATTAAATTTTAATTGTCAGTTTTTAAATATCATTGAACTAGTTCGGTAATATTAATAAAAAAAATTGCAATGAGATTATTTACCTGGTGCACCAGTTGTCGGCGTTGACCTAGCTGGGTAGTCACGATGTCTGGTCTCATCCAGTGACGGGGCATCGCCTACAAAAACAGATAATATTAAATTTTAATTGTCAGTTTTTAAATATCATTGAACTAGTTCGGTAATATTAATAAAAAAATTTGCAATGAGATTATTTACCTGGTGCACCAGTTGTCGCCGCTGACCTAGTTGCGTAGTCACGATGTCTGGTCTCATCCAGTGACAGGGCATCGCCTACAAAAACAGATAATATTAAATTTTAATTGTCAGTTTTTAAATATCATTGAACTAGTTCGGTAATATCAATAAAAAAAATTGCAATGAGATTATTTACCTGGTGCACCAGTTGTCGTCGTTGACCTAGTTGCGTAGTCACGATGTCCGGTCTCATCCAGTGACGGGGCATCGCCTACAAAAATAGATAATATTAAATTTAATTGTTAATTTTTAAATATCATTGAACTAATTCGGTAATATTAATAAAAAAATTGCAATGAGATTATTTACCTGGTGCACCAGTTGTCGTCGTTGGGACTATTGCCCTGTCTTCCTCTTTGGTGGTAAGATCCTCAAGGGAAACATTCTCTGTCATTTAAACAAAAAACATTATAAGGACAACCATCAAGGTATAATTAGAAAAAATTATAAGTGGAAATTAATTACCGTCATGGCCCTCATTGATAGTAGCATTGTCGGCCTGGTCCCTACTACAATGATCAGGTTGCACATGAGGATCATCTACATTTGGCTCTAAAACTGGGTTATTTGCGTCGTCTGTAGTGTTGCTCCCCTGATTTAAACAAAGTTGTTAGAAATTAAATTTATGGATGAAAACAAACATATTGAAAGGTTAATGTTTTACCTTATCAGGCATTCTGGATCTTGGGACCTGCCCCAAGCTTATGCGACGTTCAACTACGGCTTGATAACCGAAATGGAAAGCGATATTTTTATCTTCCTCTGTTGTTTCTGTTCCGAAGTCATCACCCTACATTACATATGTCTGTGTATTTTTAATCATATTTGATAGGATTACAAAAGCGTTGGAAGGCGATACCATTAATTATAAGATGTTTAGCTACTTAATTACAATTCTTGCGGCCAATTTCAAGTAGCCGCCCCGGCCTAGCTTGTGATGGCCCTTTTTTTCAATCCTAGCTTTGGTTGCCTTTGAGGTGTCAGGCAACCTAGCATCAAAAGATTAAAGTCAGATATGACGTGGCACACTTTTATTTTAGACATGAGAAAATTAAAGCTATTGAATTAAAGTTGTAATACCTTGCAGGTCTAGTTGGTATTTTTCCTTCTTTCTTTGCCCTTTTCTCTTTTCCGTCATGGATGAGTGCTCTCCACTCACTCTCTGGAACTGTGAGAGGACGCTCATATCTAGGGTTAAATTGCAATTGCGTCCTATAGGTGTCCCTGGTATATTTTAAATATTTGCCGGCAACCCGAGCCACCGCTGTTCTATCAAATATGCCGACCCCAAAAAGGGTTTCTAGATAATCTAGAAGTTCTTTTTTCAGGTTGGAACTCTGGGAATTCCACCCTGTGCGTATGGTTGGGCCAAAAATTACCAACGCATGGCTCTCCAGATACCTATAGAACTCATTGTTTCCTACACAGATTAAAAAAAAGAAAAAAAGAAGAAGATATTATCATTAATTTAAAAATAAAAATCGTGATAAATATGTTTTAGATAAAGTACATGAAATAGTTAAAATATTAAAATTTACCTGGGAGTTGTACATGCTTTATAGGGACACCTTCATCGTTCACCAACAACGTGCCATTAATGGTCCCCGTGGAGCTGACACGTGTAGCTCCAGGAAACACAATAATGTAGTTGGCCATATCAGCCTCATCATTGCCAACACGTTCAGCGGTTGGCTGGGTGTCTTCTTGGGCAGGGTGTGTTTCTTGCCTGGCACCTAAAGGAGTAGAAGGTGTACAAGAGGGTTGTTGGGCAATCTCTTGCCCTTGTGTCCCACTACCACCAACACCGGTTTCAGCAAGTGCCAGTAAATGCTACATACAAAAGAACTTTTTGTTAGTTTATTCAATGTAAAATTTAAAAATCAAACTATCACAATTCATCTCATGCAGAACAAAAAAAATATCCTTTTGACTTTTTATTATTACCTGATATCTTTCTAGCTGGCTCATAAGTTGTTTTATCTTCTCTTCTGTTTCAGGTGTTTGAGGCGCGTCTATCAAAGTATTAAATTCCGACCTTGCATTTCGTGCCTTTTTTCGCAACAAGAGCACTAGAGATAGGGATGAAGAAAGCTCTTCCTCAAAGAGGGAATCATCAGGCGTACCATGGCTAGGTGTCTGCATATTTGAACAAAATTAATATTATTTCAATTATGTAAATAACTAAAATACCTGAAGATAGAGCAATGCCGGCACTTTACATGTTCTTCCGCTGGCCTCTTTCCGCGATCATCCCGTCTCTGGGTTGTTCCTGCACTGCTCTCATCAGTCTGCCACATTGCAATAAAATTATAAATGTAAAAACTTGAAAACAATATCTAACTTAAAAACACAAAATGAAAACGGAAATAATTTCTAATAAGACACCGGACGACAAAGTTAGAGTTTCAAATATGCCTTGCATTGAATTCAGTCCTGGAAACATGTCATTGCACATTAAGGCACCCAAACAAGAGACGAGTTGACAATGAAGACCTTATTGAATATATTGTTGGAGCAACTTCTAGTAAACTTGTTGTGAAGACCTCGAGGACATTTTTGGAGCAACATTGTTGAAGCTGATGGTATAGCATTGTTGGAGACGATCTTGAAGGGCCTTGAAGTGAAGCTTTTGGAGCAACTATTGAAAAATCTTTAGAGAATTTAAGTAAGGCACTTTCTATCTTCCATCACCTTTTTCCTTTCAATATCCTTTAAACGATTTTGTTGATATTTAATGTTTGAAATCACGTTATAATTCCTTGATTATATGTGTTTGGGGACTAGAATAATTTCACACTAAACGATGCAAACTTAAAAGTAACTTAACAGATCCATAAAGTAATAATAATCATAATTCCTAATTTCCTATTGTACGATATGATGCAAATTATTCAAACATGAAGCAATGAAGACATGCAATGTCTGAAATTCAAGATTGATGAACCAATACAAGAAGTTAGAAACTACAACTTTGATTCAATACTTTGTGTCCTAACTCCAGGAAGGAATCTAGTTTGTAGTACAGAACATGCATCGTGTATTATCAATTCTTAATTGACAACAACTAAAGGTCATCTACATCATCAATTCCTTCCCTTGTGTTTTTATGTTATATTCCTTATAAAAGTGTCAAATTTCTCTCAAAGTAAGCAACCACTGAATAAAATAAAAAATAGTTGAGATATGATTGAGAAATGGTCATTTATTTCTTAAAAGGATCTTCACGATTTCTTTGGTTTTTTTTCATCTCAAGAAACAAGAAATGACCTAAGAAACTATCGTGCTGTAATATAAGAAACAACACTGTGCAATGGCCATTTTCAAAGCCAAATGATGTCCATTGAGGACATGGCCTTTATTTGGTTCCCGTTTCATAGGAGTTTCGGGTATAAATGGAACTTTTTTGTATCATTTCCAGTAGTAAAAAGGGAAAACCTTCTTTTTCCATGGGAAATAATTTACCTTTCCTTTTTCAAGATAATCTAAATCACAAAAAATATGAACTATACTGCATAGATTCTTGGATAATGTGAAAGTGCAAAAGGAATACCCTACACAAGTGATGCACACATGTACACTTGAACACTAACATATTTTTGTAGTTGAAATGCAATGCTTTTTTTCATTTAAATGTAGGGTTTTTAAAGCAGGGAGAAATAATGGCTGCCAATTTAATAAGCGTTTCTTTGGGAAAAATTTAAATCTTGTATTGGGTGATGAAGATAATAGAGGGTATTGAATCTGATTCTTGACATTGTGTTTAACTTGAATAACTCAAATGATTATAAATATCAGTGCATGAGTTCTTTTTTCAAGTATGTCACTCAAAACTCTTATGTCAAAGCATTGTATGATGGCTAGCATTTTCTTGTTTCCCTTTCTTCAGTTCAATGTAAAAATTATATTAATATATTGGAGCACGAATGATAACTACAATTTTTTGCTCTGCAGTATATCCAGCCCCAAGATTATGAAAAGTTTTCTCAAGTGGAGCTATTTGGTTAGGTTGTAGGGTCAACCCTCTATAGGAGGAAGGGCCTGCAGTAAGAACTTACCATTTTGCAAGAGCGGAGGGCCAATGCTGTTCTGCAAGAGTTGAGAGCGAATGCTATTCTGCAAGAGCTGAGGGTGAATGCTATTCTGCAAGAGCTGAGGGCGAATGCTGAGGGCGAATGCTGAGGGCGAATTTTGTTCTGCAAGAGCGGAGGGCGAATGCGCGCGTGATATCAGACGTTAATGTAGCACACATGTACATTTGAACACTAATAGATTTTTGTAGTTGAAATGAAATGCTTGTTTTCATTTAAATGTAGGGTTTTTTAAGCAGGGAGAAATAATGGCTGCCAAATTAATAAGCGTTTCTTTGGGAAAAATTTAAATGTTGTATTGGGTGATGAAGATAATAGAGGGTATTGAATCTTGATTCTTGACATCTAGAGAGAACCCTACAGCCTAACACAATCCAATGGAATTGACCAAAAAAACCCCAAATAGAGTCAACCCTAGTATAGGAGGAAGGCCTAAGAACTTACCATTTTGCAAGAGCTGACGGTGAATGATGTTCTGCAAGAGCTGAGGGCGAATGCTGAGGGCAAATTCTGTTCTGCAAGAGCTGAGGGCGAATGCTGAGGGCAAATTCTGTTATGCAAGAGCTGATCAGGGCGAATGCTGTTATGCAAGAGCGGAGGGCGGATGCGCGCGTGATATTAGCTATTGCCACGGATACGAAAAAATAAAATCATTTTTATGTAGCGTGCATATAAGTTTCGTATATGCATTTAGCGCGCATATCAGTGGCGTTATACCGACGGCGAAAAAGGCGTCGCTATTGCAACGAAGGTCTCCAAACGTCGCAATTACGACACTTAGACATTGTGTCACACTTGTAGTCGTCGCAATAGCGACGCTTTGGGACATAGTGTCGCCAGTGCGACGTCTTCCTCCAAACGTCGCAGTGGCGACACTTTTAAGTGTCGGTATTGCGACACCTTAAAACTTACTATAGGAGGAAGGCCTAAGAACTTACCATTTTGCAAGAGCTGACGGTGAATGCTGTTCTGCAAGAGCTGAGGGCGAATGCTGAGGGCAAATTATGTTCTGCAAGAGCTGAGGGCAAACGCTGAGGGCGAATGCTGAGGGCAAATTCTGTTATGCAAGAGCTGATCAGGGCGAATGTTGTTATGCAAGAGCGGAGGGCGGATGCGCGCGTGATATTAGCTATTGCCACGGATACGAAAAAATAAAATCATTTTTATGTAGCGTGCATATAAGTTTCGTATATGCATTTAGCGCGCATATCAGTGTCGTTATACCGATGGCGAAAAAGGCGTCGCTATTGCAACGACGGTCTCCAAACGTCGCAATTACGACACTTAGACATTGTGTCGCACTTGTAGTCGTCGCAATAGCGACGCTTTGGGACATAGTGTCGCCAGTGCGACGTCTTCCTCCAAACGTCGCAGTGGCGACACTTTTTAAGTGTCGGTATTGCGACACCTTTCTATAAACGTCGGTATAGAGACGGTTTCGGGCGGGATGGAAAAAAGTTGGGGAAATTTCCGACATTTGGTCAAAAGCGTCGAAACCAAGTGTCGGAATTTGCGCCAAATGTAGTAGTGAGAGGAAAACATTTAAACAAGAGGAAGCAGACAGAATTAAGGTGCCTCTAACAACATATCTTAACCTAAATTTTTGCTCTGTTATAAGAGAAAGGATGAAAAATATGGAAAACATAAGGAAATAAGTATAAGATAAGAACAACATCACCATTTAACAAAGTTCATGAATCCTGTGAATATTATTTCTCCATTAACATTCAGTCCAAAACAGTTACAAAGCTCCAAAGACAACTTCTTCACAACTCAAAGTCAATGTAATATTCATCTCAAAAATCAACCAAAAAAATTATGAAGCATACATGCAGTATTTATCTGCAAAATGAGGAGGTGAACCCTAGCTAAGGTTTCAAATGTCGTTTATTACATAGTTAATGTATTTGACCTTTAAGACCATGCAAGGCCCAAGGAAAAATATCTAAAACTCATTTATTGCCATACTAACTTCTAACATAACTAATGATCCAATTTTGGAAAAAGTTTGACTTTAAGGCTTCAAAATATATTTTTCAATAACTCTTGGTAAGGGCACAACTCCAAGGTATAGGGGCACAACGCCAAGACTGAGAAAATGACCTATTTTGTAGCTAATGTTTGGAGGCATTCTCGGTGTCCAAATGAGCTCCATGATGGCTCATTGGAAAGGTATCCGAGTCCATTTTCCAAATCGGCTTTCACTTTCCAGAATGGTGCCCATTTTCCTTGTCAAAAACTACTTCTCCCTAGACTGCTAAACACACATGGTAGAAAGGTGATTTTTTGGTAGTTTTTGGCCTTTTTGAGGGATCAGTTTTGCTCCAAATCTCCTGAAAGTTTTTGAGGTTGATGTACTTGGCATGAGGAACATGAAAATGTTGAATTTTTCCCATTTGTATGGCCCAAAAAATAGCTGAGCACCACTGGCGCTGCGCGTTTGGCCCAATTTTCTGCAAGCCAAACTGTCAAAAAAAAAAATTGCACCAAAGTGCCAAAAATGGAATTTTCTTTATTGATCATTGTTTGGAGGCTTGTAGGGACACCTCAGCAAGAATATTCAGTTTTTCTTTCTCTTTTGCCTCATTTAGAACCCGAATATTTGCATGGGTTTGTTTGAGCTTGGCCCTTGCAATCATTTTTCTCATGGCATAATGTCTTGCCATCTTCCTCTGCATGTCAATGTCTCTTTTTTCCTTCTATAGTTGACCCTCTAAATTCAATTTTTCCCTCTCAAGCCAATATTCTCTATCTTTGATAATTTCTATGGTAGGCAACTCACTTGGCATGAGCCGCTCTACCAATTCTGCCTCTTTCTCCCTTTTTCGGTGTAAAGCCTTCTTCAACCCAATTGTCCTTAGTATTTGCCAAGGAAGCCATTCTTTCTCATCATCACTACCATCAAAAGTGCCCAAGGTTTCATCTAGCAAATCCTTGGCCTTTCTGGCATATTTCTGAGCTCTGACTGCCATGACATCATTGATGGCCTTCTTTGTCTCTAACTGTTGATTCTCTAACTCAAAATAGTTAATTACATTCTCTGCCCTACCAATATTAGCTTGAAGCTCACTAATCTTGGAATTCTTGATTTTGATCAACATATTGGTGATCCTCTCCTGATCTTCATCATCAAGGTCAATCAATTGAAACTCCTACTCAGTTTCATGTTTATCCTCCTCTTCAACAATGACATGCTATGTAACCTTTTCCTTGCCCTTATCAACCTGTTTTTTTGATGAAGAAGGCAGGGCCCCTTTCACCTCAAGTGAAGAAAACAACTGCTTGTGGCCTCTCTGATAGTTCAAAGGAAATGGCTCAATGTTAATCATTTTGGTGCCAGCTGTTTCAATGTTCCTTTCCCTGCTTGATGCTTCATAATCATGAGATGAGGGTGAAGGGTTGTGGAAATGTGATGAGGAAGGATCAACTTGAGGTGAATGGATGTGAGTGGATGGTGATGTATGAACAACAGGGTGTGATGGAGAAGTGGATATTGGAGGATGAAAAGATGAAGGAATATCCTGCTAATGATGGTCATGTGGAGTAGTGAAAACCTCATTCGCAATGAAGGTATCCCATGGAATGTTTTTCTATAGGAGTTGATGCATGAACACCATATTGATGAGTGAATGATGAAATAGGCTCTGTATTTGTTGATTATAATCTCTCTTTTGCACAATGTAGGCCATTTTTTCAATGCTATGGAAAAGATAATATGGTATATTCAGCATCCTAACTCTAGTGAAATGCATAAGAAGACGGATATGGTATGAGTAGAGGCAGGAAAACCTTCCCTCACAAGTGAAATACTTCATTATTTTCTTCATCATGGGTGCATATGTATCAAGAAGATGAGAAAAAGGGAACATGGACTTGTGGTGATATTTATATCTAGGTTTAAGGTATGGTTCAAAATAACTCATGTGCAGGTTTGCTTGCTTGAAACATTTCTCTCCCACACTTGGTATCCCTGTAGTAGCTTCAATGGCATCGGTGGACATTTCAAATGTAACCCCGGCAAGATTTACCTGCTTTTCATGTAGGTTGATGATGAATAGTCTTGTTAGCTCTGGGTGACTTTGGACTTGCTGCACTCTTTCCCAAAACTCAAAGCAACCCACATGTTTAAAGCAATAAAAAATGAGGTGAGAGGCCATGAGTTGCCTTGTGGTGATAGGCTCAAATATGTTTATCTTCCCTCCCTTGTGATCATGTCGCCTTGGCATTTTTGCCTCAACACCACTGCCACTGCTTTCTTCCTCTGACATTTTTAAACTATGTTTTGTGAAGCCCTAGAGTGTAGGTGAACTGAATGAGGGGAAGGAGATGAGATGGAAGCTTTGGAAAAATGTAGGGAATGAGTGTGAAATGGGCAAATTATATGAATGAAAAACCTCAAGAAATGTAATTACCCCTTCATGTGATTGATTTTTTTTAAGGAGGATGAAATAAGTATATAGATAGTGATCTCTGATTTGTAGCTAGGGTTTGATCAGGGTTTTATTAGGGTTTCATTTTCATTGATTAAATGATGACCAAAATAGCTTTGAAAATGGGTTATGGTATGCACTTACCACTTATTAGTGCTTTGGAGAACCTTGGAATATATTTGAAGGCGATTTGAAGTGATTTGGTATGTTAGAAGACTTAGAAACCCTTCTTGTCTAAGTGCGCAATGCCAATGGTAGAGCGCGCAATGTGAAGCCAAGTGCGCAGTTCCAGTCTCTGAGTGTGCAATGCCAATGAAAATTAGCACAGGATCCTTTTGCAAGGGCACAACACCAAATCCCAGGTGCGCAATGCCTTTAGAATTTACGTGGAGGAAAACTGGCAAGGGCCCAGTGCCAACTCCCAAGCACGTAGCGCCAAGAAAATTTGCCTGAATTCTGCTTGCAAACTCACAAAGTTTTCCTTGCGAAGATATCTTGATTTTTTAAGAGGAAACAATGATTCATTTGAGATCTAAAATGGGATTTTATAGACTTTTAGATTTAATTTAACTTCAAAAACCCACTTTCTAATTTTTTTTAAGTCTTTTTACTTTGTCACTGATACTCTTTGACACCTTTTTTCTTGCAGGTTGCTGAAGTCACTGAATTGGATTTTCTTTTGATCATTGAGACTTAACATGTTTACTTTGAAAACCTTTGGATTTAATCACATAGTAGCATCTTAAAAATCTTCTGTAGTTCCCACCATAAATTTCAACTCCTCTTTTCCACCTTCTCTAGCCATATTTTTCAAAACCTTAGGTGTCTATAGTTCTTTAGAGCAATCATCAGTGTTGTCTTCTAAGTTCTCTAAAGCCCTTTCAATTTCATTCATTTCTGTTCAGTTCTCCTCACCTTTTTCCATATTCCATCAATCGTTTCTGATAGACTTTATTCATGTTTGGCCTTGTGTGCTTCCTCCATGTCATTTTATGCAATTGATCACTACTTTGGCACTCAAATGGAATAACCATTTCATAACCCTATTCATCTTCAAGACCAAGTGTTTCCTCTTTCCTTGTTGTAAATTGTTTTCATTCAGGAGTAGACAATCTACACCATCAGTACCTTCTGCTAATAAATCTTCCAACACTTCTACAGAAGTGCTAAAATTTTTCCATTTTTCTCATTTGCAAGTTCTGAATTGAGAATATAATCCTCTTTGGAGATTTTAGGACCTTATTGAATAACCAAGTCGTGACATTCTATTACATCTGAGCCGGATTCTAACAAAGGAAAAGAAGTGCCTAAAACATCCAAGGATTACCTTGAAAAAATGCAAAACCCTAATGACCTAATGGGAGTGTCCTTTGACCTGATTTTGATTGAAATTTTGACCTAAAAACCTTCAGGTGAAAATAGTATTTTCAAGAGTGTTGTTATGCTCAAGGGGACATGTGAATGGGTTAGCAACAAGAAACCCTAAAGGGAGGATAGAGTTTATTGACAACGGAAAATGGGGAAATGAAGTTTTAGGTAGGAAAGAAAGATGAAAATGAGAGGTATAAGTCCATAAGTAGTTTTTTAAGACCAACAGGGTGACTTTGAGATGGCAAACTGATAAAATAGGTAATAATGTTTTATGAGGATAATGAAGGCAACGAGATTTCTGAAACTCAATATATTCAAGGAATATTATTTTCAGAAAACTATAACCATCCTATAGTCATCCAAAGATAGTGAAAAATACTGATGACTAACAGATGGGATCACTTTAATGCATGAGGAAAAGATAGAAAGAAATAAGGATTCCACTTTAGAAACTGTTTTCAAAATTCAAGTTTCTATTTCAAGAGGTCGAGGGAGAGCTATATCGAGAGGCAGAGGATGAGGCGAAATATATGGTGCTCAGAGAGATGACCGAGAAGAGAATGAACATGAAAGTGAAAGCAACAACAACAGAATCTTCAACAATAATTATAGATCTGAATAATGAAAGGTGAGATGTTATTATTGCAATAAATTTGGACACTATGCTCATGATTGCAGGAAGAGGATAGGTTATTAAGGAAACCAGAGAGCTAATGTTAGTAGAAAGAATACTAACCACATGACAAGCAACAAGAATTTGGTTGCAAATTTGGATCAATCTATGAAGACAAATGTAAATTTGGGGACTGACAAGACTGTGGATGTAGATGAAAAGGAGTGGTCAACATTCTGACCAAGAAGGGGGAGGCAAAGACAATCTCAGAGGTATATTATATTCCTGGTCTTAAACATAACTTTATAAGTGTTGGTCAATTAACACGGAAAGGATACAGAGCTATCCTTTAAGGGCAAGAGTGTGTTATTTATGACAAACCCCCAAGCAAGAAACTGATAGCAAAGCTGAACATCATGAGGAATAGATTATTTCCTCTAATTATGAATTACAATGATCAGGTTAGTTCTTTCACAGTTTCATGTTCTAATGATTATTGATTACGACACTTTCAGTTTGGGCAGTTGCATTTTTCCGGTTTAATATTGTTGCAGCAGAAACAGATGGTCATAGGATTACCTCCCATCAAAAAGCCTGCTACTACTTGTGAGTGTTTCATCTTGGGAAAGAAACACCGTGAAAGTTTTTTGAAGGGAGTTTCATACAGAGAAAAGATACCACTTGAGTTGGTGCATACAGACTTGTGTTACTTCCTCGATTTTATTGATGACTATAGCAGAAAGACTTGGGTTTAATTCTTGAAATAGAAGTTTGAAACTTTTCCAAAGTTCAAAGAATTCAAAGCCTTAGCAGAGAACCAAAGTGATCGACAAATCAAGGTATTAATATTAGATCGTGGTGGAGGATATGATTCGAAAGAATTCCATGATTACTGAAAATAACATGGAACAAAAGGTAGTTTACAACTAGATACACACCACAACAGAATGGTGTATTAGAGAGAAATAACAGAACTATCATGAACATGACAAGGAGCATGTTGAAAGTAAGAAACTTGTCCAATGAGTGTTGTGAAGAAGCAGTTGCATGTGTTAATTATGTGATAAACAAATCACCTACAAAGAGTGTGATCAACAAAGTTCCATAAGAAGCATTTTTCAGGTATGTCATGCAGCCTATCTCATCTCAGATTTTTTGGATGTGTAACCTAGGCACATGTACCTCAGAAGATAAGAGGAAAATTAGTTGATGAAAGTGAAAAATGCATATTTGTTGGTTGAGTGAACATTCAAAATATTACGAATTGTATAACCGTGTCAGAAAAAAGACAATAATTAGTAGAGATTTGTGTTCAAAGGACAAGAGTCATTAAATGAGACGGTAGAAAAAATAGTTGGTGCACAAGCACCATTGATGGAAGAGGATGATGTAGCAGAAAATGAGCAACAAGAATCAAAAGAGAAGACACCAAACAGAGTCACACCAGCAAGGACTCCAATTTTAGAGCAGCATGGATCTTTAAGCATCTCAATGGACCAGAATTCTCCAAGAAGCCAACCAGGTAATGAATCAAAAAATGGTAAGAGAAATATGAGAAGTCCGAAAGATATTTTTAATGATTTGTATGTTAGTTCAAAGTTTTCATTGTTGTCATTCCAACCTTCGTCATTTGAAGAAGCAATCAGAGATGAAAATTGGGTGCAAGCCATGGATAAAGAGATTGATTCTATTGAAAATAATAATACATGGTATTTTGTTAATTTTCCAAAGAATAAAAACCTCATTGGTGTGAAGTCACTGTACAGTATTAAAGTGAATGAGAAAGGTGAAATTGACAAATTTCAAGCAAGACTTGTAGCAAAAGGACTCTGACAACAACCGGGAATAGATTTTGGAGAAACATTTGCTCTAGTAGCTAGATTGGATACTGTAAGAGCAGTTCTAGCCACAACAACTCAGAACAAGTGGAAATTCTATCAGATGGATGTGAAATCACCCTACTTGAATGGAATTCTAGAAGAAGAAATCTATGTGTAGCAACCACGATGTTATGAAGTTGAAGGTAAAGAAGATAAAGTTTACAGGTTGAAGAAAGCGCTATATGGAATGAAGCAAGCACATAGAGCATGGTATAGCAGAATTGATAGTTACATGATTAGGAATGGATTTTGTAGAAGCAGCATTGAGCCTACCTTGTACAAAAAGGTAAATGAGCATGGAAATATTTTGATTATTTGCTTATATGTTGATGACATGATTATTACAAGTGATCTTGAGTTAGATGAATTTAAAGTAGCCATGATGAAATAATTTGAGATACAGATATTGATCTCATGAAATATTTTCTTGGCATTGAAGTTGAGTAATTTGAAAAAGTAATTTTATTTGTCAAAATAAATATCCTAGAGATTTTGTTGAAAATATTTAGGATGGATAATTGCAAACTTGTACCTACACTAGTTGCAACAGGCACAAAGTTAAGTAAGGATGATGAAGGATCAAATGTAAATCCAACTCTATTCAAAAGATTGGTTGACAACATTATGTATCTCACAGCTACAAGACCGGATATTATGAAAGGAGTAAGTTTGATTTCTAGATTTATAGAGACTCCAAAATATACACATTGGAGTGCTGGAAAAAGAATTTTGAGATACATAATAGGAACTAGAGATTGTGGCATAATGTATGCAAGTACAGAAAAGAAAGATTTGATTGGATTTAAAAATAGTGATTTTGCAGGTAGTCTGGATGATAGGAAGATCACTTACGGTTATGTGTTTCATCTTGGTTTAGGTGTGATAGCATGGAAATATAAGAAGCAGCCTATTGTGACACTATCATCAACAGAGGGAGAATATGTAGTAGAAACGTCAGCAACATGTTAAGCAATATAGTTAAGAAGAGTATTGGATGGACTCAAGTAGAAACAACAAGGATCAAAAACAATTTATTGTGACAATACTTCAGAGATTGCACTATCCAAGAATAGTGTGTTTCATAAAAAAAACAAGAATATTGATACTATATATCACTTTATTAGAGAACTTGTGAGCAATGGAGAAATTCACTTGAAGCCTTGTAAATCTAGTGATCAGTTGGTTGATATATTTACAAAGCCATTAGCAATAGATATGTTTGAGTTTCCCAAAATAAACTTGAGTGTTGTAAGCCTAGCTGAGACATGGACCAAAAAACATGTTTGAGTTGTCATGAGTTATGTCTTAGTTTAGCAGTTGTAATTAAGGGGGAGTGTTAAAAGAGTTAATTAACTCCCGCATGCAGAATTAGAAAATCAATTAACATTGAGTAAGTTGATAGATTAATTTGGTAAGTGAGTTAGAGAGTGAGTTAAGTGATAGTTTAGTAAGTCGAAGTTATGTGATAGATGAGTTTGGTAGGTGTATGCATGTCAAGAGAGTAAGGATAAATATGCATCCCAAGGTTAACTGTATTTAGAGAGAAAATGATTGAAGATTAATAGAAAAACGTGTGTTTTGTACGTGAATTATTTGTGTTATTTATAACTTTACTCTTCTGCCTTTCCAATAATTTTCACCTTTCTAGTTGTCTTTGGACTTGACATCAACTTCTGATCAGAAGTCAACACTCCAAGTCCTACTTTCTCATCTAAACGTCTCGCAATGAATCCAAGTGAACGGTAGGATCAGAGTTTGATTTAGAAGTAGGGATTGGGCGTTTAGATTTCAGTGACAAAGCAAATCGAGAATCCATAGTCAAGTCCTAATGCCTGTTCCACTGAAATTGTAAATTCTGTTTGCACTGAATAAAGAGAAATGAGAAACCCCGATAGAATGTGCCTCTAAAAAGCTATTAAATTATGTTAAAATATGATTGAATATGGGATATCATACATTCATTTCAATTAACCTATATATATTTGGGAGCTTATGATTATTGTTAATTAGTACCAATCAGATGGTAGCTACCTCAGAGAGTGACCATGTCTTCCACTGACAAAAATTTAGCAGTGAAATTTTGAGCGAGATGGTTCACATTGGATTGTGGAGCAGGTATATTCCCTGGTATGTCTGATGCTGTAGAGATCCTTTCGTCTCTTCATCCCGCTGGAACTTCAAAAATTAGTTGGCCAACCTGCGGTAACATCAATATAAAGATATAGTTACCTGCTTCACTATTGAGATGACGACGTTCAAGGATGTCAGTGCATGATGTCACCCCATGAGATGATGTTCGGACATTTGTCCAAAATGGACTTTGATTCATCAATTATTTCAAACCCACGGAGGCTCAGTTTGTTTGCGGGTGAGTCTTTCTCTGCTTCATTTCCTATTGTAGAATCAATAAGTATTGATCCATCGCAACCCTGCAACCATCAACGACTATATTATCACACGAAATTGATATATATATATATATATATATATATATATATATATATATATATATATATATATATATATATATATATATATATATATATATCACCTATCAGGCACTAGATATTGTTGGAATTTCTGAGTGATTCCAAACAACACAGAGGAATAAAATAATTCCTCCTCTCCACACAGAGATTAAATTTTTTTTTTTTTAAGTTGAACTAATTCTATTTATGTATAAGTAGTGGTACAAAACTGCCGCAGTTCAGCTGCGTTAGCCTGAAACTGGGCTTGAAAGTCAAACATAATGCAGAAAGGAAGCTGCCCATATAGGGAAACCAGCTTTTTTGAAACAGTCTCGCCGCCCTTATGATGGGAAACCGGCTGAATTGTTATAGTTGCAAAGACATTGTGACAAAAATCTAGAACTGTAATGAACGAGAGCCAGTAGGCTGCTAAGTACATAGTAGAACTAACAGCATTACAAAAAGAAGCTATGTCTAAGACCATACTGGTTTCAGTTGGAAGTGACTAGAGACGGTGGCTCCTCCAGAATTGGGCAGCCGTAGTAGTTCTCCGGTTCATCCATATCAGCATCTGTAACATTCTGAACCATTGCGCCTTGGGCCTCCAAAGTTTCCACCTGCAAGGGAGAGGGAGCATGGGGGGAAAAGGCAGCAGCATCAGGCGTGGCCAGGTTTTCAGGAGGAATAGCAGTCGAGGTGGAGCGAGGCGCGACAGTGGAGGAATGGGGGTCAGGAGGGACTGCAGTGGGGGCGTTTACAAAAGTGGAGCTGACAGAGGCATCTTCACACAAAGTAATGGTGATATAAGCAGTAATCGAGGGGCGGGTGAGGGTGCCATCAAACCTCAACTCTGCGCGTTGGGTGGATTGACGGATGAAATCTCTGCGGGTGGGCAGGGGGACATAAACAAAATCAAAAGGGATTTCAGAGGCAGTTCTGCTGGAGGAGGGTCGCTCCCCAGCGGAGCCACCACGAGAGCTGCCTCTGCGAGCCGTCATACGAGGCCTGAGACGAGGCATGGCAGTCTCCTTATCGGGAGTCTTCGGAATGGCCACAGCAGAAGAGCAGGGAGTGAGCAGAGGCGGGCCACCGGAGTGCAGGACGTCGGTCGGGTTAAGAGGCAGCTGAGGGGCAGCGTTCCTTCCAGAGCAAAACCTGATGTTCAAGAAGTGGACGCCCGGAGAAAATTCAATACAGCTTAATAATGAGCAGCGCCGGCCTGTGGCTGTGCGAGCACTTGGCTCAGCACAGTGGGCAGGGCACTCACCGGCTAGAGGCACCATACAGACGCGGAGGGAGGCGATGAACTCTTCGGACAGGGGATCGAGCAGAGTGTCGATGGCCATGATGCCCAAAACAGTCGAGCCGAGGCTATAGAAGTGCCGGCTCAAATGAGAATTGAAGAGGGTGGCAGGCGCATTGAGAAATGCCATGGGGAGCCATGTGGCTGCCATGCTCACCGGGCATTGGGAAGAGAATCTCACACGTATCCTCTGTCCCCATGGGGCTGTCAAACATCCGCATCCGGAACACAGAGATTAAAATTACTAGACAAAGAGGATTTAAAACTTATATTCCATTCAAATGTAAAAGGCTATTAAAAAATATGCCACAGAACTACTGTTCTAGAATTTACAAAAAAAAAATACAACTGCTGCAGACACAGTGCTCTACTTCATTAAAATGCTCTCTCTGTCTTTTACAAAATGCACACATAGTGTTATGTTTTGTTCTCTGCCTTCTGGCACATTTCATGCACAGTTCACAACCTCTGTTTTTAATTTCTTCCTTCTTGCTTTTACAAGATGCACTATAGTGCTCACAATCTGCATACAATACTCTATCTCTCTTTAAAAAGTGCTCACTATCTTTTTTTAATACAATGGCTCACATTGCCTTCGGGCCTTTTTTTTTAATACACAAAAAAAAAAAACTTTACTGCCTTTATATATATATATATATAAACATATGATGTTTATATTATATATATGTTATAAAATTTTATATAATATATACCTTCAAAAATCTTTCACGGCATTTTATTTAAAACAAAGTAAAAAAAACATAAAAAAAACTTTGACCCTAAGTTAAAAAACTTAAAACTCATGTTGCCATAGCTTATTAATAAAAGATACAAAAGATTTGAACTTTAAACCCATGACTTTTAAATCTTATGGAAATGATTTATCGTGGACTTCAAAACCAAAATTAAATTCTTTTGAATACAAATTTCACATACCAAATGGTCTTGTTGACATAAGGCACCAAATCCGCGCGATCGCTCTCCCATTGATCGGAGATGGTACCCGTCGGACTTCAAACCAAATGTAAACTTTATTTTATGAAATTATTGCATACCAAAAGGTTCTTGTGATGTCAACTCCAAAACTACATGATAAAATTCTATTGGTTGGCGGTGTTGTGTTGGCATGTGGACCCTCCGTGGACTCGACGTGGCCTCGTTTGAATTAAATCAAAACAAAAAATTGGCGCGCAAGTACTCTGGTTGGTGAGAGAAAATGGTTGGTGGAAGATTTTAAAGGAGCGGCATGGAAATTTTTAAATTTATAGTTGTGTGGTGAGGAGAACCACGAAATTTAAATGCAAAAACACAGAACAATGGCTATGACCATTGACCAAAATTTAATTGCAGAGTTTTTAAATGTGTTGTGGCATGTAGGCAAACAAAAAACAATCACTGCTACCCATGCATTCTTCATCCTTCTGCACAGTTGCACTATTGCAGTTGGATTTTAAAATTCAACACTCCCTCTTAAATTCAAATACTAGTTTTTCTTCCATACCAAACATTTTCTCAAATAATTAAAACTTTTCTACCCCAATGGTTTTTTTTAAATGTCTACAAACTACTTCTCCGTTCTGCAATGCTTCAGAACAATTTCACCATTGTTCACTGGCTCTCTAATGTAGTGATACTTGGCTTCAACGTGTTTCGTTCTCTTATGAAACACTTATTTCTTTGACAATGCTATTGTCGAGCTATAATCACAATAAATTTTTGTGCCTTTTACCTGTTCATGACACAAAATCCTTAACATTATTCTCATCCAAACTGCTTTACATGTTGTTGATGTAGCTGCCACATACTCTACCTCTGCTGTAGATAAATCCACAATTGGTTGTTTTTTAGAAGCCCATGAAATGGCTCCTGAACCCATATGAGAAACATAACCAAAGGTGATTTTTTGGTCATCTATACTTCCAGCCCAATCACTATCAGTATATCCAATCAATTCAGAATTGTCTGAAATGGTGTATAAAATTCCATACCTCTTTGTTCCTTTCACATACCTCAGAATTCTTTTTGCTTCTTGCCAATATGCCTCCTTTGGCCTTTCCATAAATCTGGAAATTAAACTCACATGCATAATATCCGGCCTAGTTTCAGTCAAATACATGAGGCTGCCAACTATGCTCTTGTACAAACTAGGATCAAAATCCTTGCTGCTGTCCTCTTTGGTGAGTTTCAATCTCATCACTGTACGAGTAATTGCTGCCTTGCAATCCAAAACTTCATTTACATATTTAGCTTGAGGGATAAAAAATTTATTTTCATTTTGCTCTACTTATTTCAGCATTCCCATATCAGTCATCTCAAATTCATCCTTCATGAATGATTTAAAATTCTCAATGAGGTAAGCATCATTACCTGTAAAGATCACATCATCAACATATAAAACAAAAATCAACATCTTACCATCTTTCTCCTTGATGTATAATGTGGGTTCTCCTTGACATTTTTGAAACCCATTTTCCAGTAGATAGGCTTCTATTCTACTGTACCATGCTCTTGGTGGTTGCTTCAACCCATAAAGAGATTTCTTCAATCTGCATGCTTTATGCTCTTGGCCTTTTTTCTCATAGCCCAGAGGTTGTTCAACATAAACCTCTTCCATTAATACTCCATTTAGGAATGTTGATTTCACATCTATTTGGTAAAATTTCCACTTGTGTTGTGCTGCTATGGACAACACTGCTCTCATTGTTTCCATTCTTGCAACCGTTGCAACTATTTCCTCATAATCTCTTCCTTGTTGCTGCTTGTAGCCTTTAACAACAATTCTAGCCTTGTGCCTTTCAATCTTACCTTCAACATTGCTCTTGGTTTTATAAACCCATTTTACTCAAATCACTTCTTTGCCTTTTGGGAGATCAACTAATTCCCATGTTTTATTTTTCTCTATGGCATTCATTTATTCATTCATAACATCTATCCATTTCTTATCTTTTATAGCTTCTTCAAAATGATAGGATGATCTACATGACAATACAATGCAAATAAAGATTTCATACCTTCATTTTCTGCCTCTTGCTCATAAATATCATTCAAACTTCTGAATCTGGTTTCTCTTTCACTTAGTGTACCTGTGCTTGTAGAAGAACTCAGATCTGCTCCTTGTGGTGTGCTTGGAAAAGCACTGTTATCACTTCTCAAGGGTGTTCTCATACCTGTTTGTGGTGTCCCTTGTTTTCCTTGTGTTGGTGGAGGTGGTGTTGCTAATGAGGGATGTATTTCAACCATCTCTTCCTCATTACCATCATAAGACAAACAGCTTTTAACATTCACTGTTTTCTCAATGCTTCCATCCCAAGCTTCTTCTTCAATGAACTGCACATCTCTGCTTATAAAAAACTTCTTAGTGGATGGGTTATACAACCTGTATGCCTTAGATTCTTCACTGTATCCAATAAATATGCACTTCTCCCCCTTACTGTCCAACTTCTTCCTTAGCTGATCTGGAATGTGTGAATAAGCCACACAACCAAAAACTCTCATGTGAGTGACACCTTGTTTTGTGCCACTCCATGCTTCTTCCGGAACTCTATTCATTATAGCTTTGGTTGGGCATCTATTCAAGATGTATGCTGCACAATGTACAGCGTCAGCCTAGTACTCATTTGGAAATTTTTTTTCCTTCAGCATACTTTTTACCATGTCCATGATGGTTCTATTTTTTCTTTCGGCAACTCCATTTTGCTATGGTGTATACCTTACTATAAATTGTTTGTGTATGTCATTTTCTTTGCAAAAACGCAAAAATTATTTTGAGATATATTCTTCTCCTCTATCAGTCCTTAAAAATTTTATATGATGTCCACTTTGGTTCTCTACAAGAGCCTTAAAGTGGCATAATTTATCAAACACTTCACTTTTATATTTCAAGAAATAAACCCAAGTTTTTCTTGTGTAATCATCAATGAAAGTCAACATGTAGTGATTGCTTGCTAGTGACGGTGTTTGCATTGGTCCACACAAATCTGAATAGACAATTCTAAGGGTGTTTTTTCCCTTATGCTCTTTCCTGATGGAAATTTTCTCTGTGTTGTTTGCCCAAGATGCAGTCTTGACATAGGATGTCTCATTTATCAATCAATAGTAATCCCTTTACCATTCCTTTCCTATGCAAAAAATTTATACCTCCAAAGTTGAGATGTCCAAATCTCAAATGCCATAACTAGTTTTCATCTTTTGCTTCTCTTTGGAATGTCTCTTGTGTTACTGCTACAATTTCATCTCCTTTCTTCAAATCTGCTCTCATCTTGAGAGGGGACATTTCGTTCCTTGTCATCTTTACTTATGAAATGCATTGCTTGCTTGGTATTTTATCCATGATGGTGCATACATCATCTTCAAAGAAAACATTGTAACCGTTTTGAATGAGCTGTCCAATGCTCAAAAGGTTACACTTCATACCAGACACGTAGTAAACATCTGATATGGATCTTCCTTCTCCTTTCTTTTTCAAAACACTTACTCTGTATTTTCCCATGACAAAGACCTTACTGTCTATCCCCAATGTTACTTAAGACTTTATATTTTCATCTAACATGAAAAGCATGGAAATGTTTTCAGTCATATGGTTGCTACATACTAAATCTAGAAACCATATATCTTCATTCTTTTCCTCAGCCATATTACATGCTAAAAACATTTTTTCTTGACTGATATTTTCTTGGGTAAAATTAGTGTTGGGTCTATTACCCATGTCACTCTGTTTCTTCCTACCATCATTGGAATAATGACCATAATTCTTATAGTAATGACATTGGACTTGGGATTTATCATACCTTTGTCCATGTGCTCAATTTTTTCCTCCTTGTTAGTTGTTGCCTTGGCCTTGGTTCTTATTTTGATTTTTGCCCCTTCCATTTGTGTTTACAGGGTTGTTTCTTCCTCCTCTATTTTGGCTTCTGCCTCCTCCTTTTCCTTTGCAGTTTCCTCTGCCTTGACCTCTTCCTCTTTCAAAGGAAATTTGGGTCTTGAAGACATGCTCCAAAGATGAGTTTGTTGTTCTTCCAAATCTTTGTTTATGTGTCATCAATGATGCATGAAGTTCATCAACTGTAAACTTTGAGAGATCCTTTGTCTCTTCAATGGTTGTGACTATCACATCAAACTTTGAGGGTAAGCTCCTCAATACTTTGTCCACTATCCTTCTTTTTTCAACTGTCTCTCCATGAGACCTTATCTGGGTAACCAATCCAATCACATGTGTGAAGAACGAGTCTATGTTATCGAACTCTTTCATACAGAGAGTTTCAAAGTCTCTCATCAACAATTGTAGCTTTGTTGTCTTCACCTTCTCCATACCTTGATAGGCAGTCTGAATTGTATCCCATGCATCCTTGGACCTCTTAGCTGCTTCTATTCTTATAAATACACTTTCATGCATTTCTTGATAGAGATAGAAGAGGGCTTTTGAGTCCTTCTTCCTATTTCTCTTCAGAAAATCATTCTCTGCCTGTGTTAAGGCATTAAATGCATTTTCATCTGCTGGTTCTTCGAAACCATCTTCAACAAGCTCCCATAACTTGAGAGGCAAACAGGGCTCTCATTGTGATTGCCCAATAGTCATAGTTCTTCCCATTAAACTATGGGAGTTGAGTATTTCCAAAACTCATGCTTGTGTTGGCTCCTGCCATGGCTAGCACATTGAACTATGCTTTAAAATTGATTGTGTTTATTTTAAACACATTGTCTCCCTGCTTAAGAGATAAACTCTGTCTTCAAAAATACTTCTCTGGACTGCACTTTTTAAACACAAAACAAAAACTTTGTTTTTGTAAATACATGGACTTTTGCTGAGCCTTCACATTGTTGAAGAACTGCTTCAATGACTCATTCCTTCAACTTCTTTGAAAAACTTCAAAGAGTCTGGACAAGCTGCTCCAATACCATGTTGGAATTTCGGAATGATTCCAAACAACACAGAGGAATAAAATAATTCCTCCTCTCAACACAGAGATTAAAATTACTCTAGACAAAGATGCTTGAAAACTTCTATTCCATTAAACTATAAAAGACTATTACAAAAGATGCCACAGAACTATTGTTCTGGCATTTACAAAAAAAAAATTACAACTGTTGCAGACACAGTGCTCTACTTCATTAAACTACTCTCTCTGTCTTTTACAAAATGCACACACAGTGCTATGTTTTGTTCTCTACCTTCTGGCACATTTCATACACAGTCTGCAACCTCTGTTTTTAGGTTCTTCCTTTTGGCTTTTACAAGATGCACTACAATTCTCACACTTTACATACAATACTCTGTCTCTCTTTAAAAAGTGCTCACTATATTTTTTTAATACAAAGACTCACACTGCCTTTGGACCTTTTTTTTAATACACAGAAAAAAAAACTTTATTGCCTTTTTATATATATATATATATATATATAAACCTTTAATGTTTATATTATATATATATTATAAAATTTTATATAATATATATCTTCAAAAAGCTTTTACGGCATTTTATTTAAAACAAAGTAAAAAAACATAAAAATAACTTTGACCCTACGTTAAAAAACTTAAAACTCATGTTGCTGCAATGTATTAACAAAAAAATTTAAAAGCTTTGAACTTTTATCCCATGACTTCTAAATCTTATGAAAATGATTTATGGCGGACTTCAAAACCAAAAATTAAATTCTTTTGAATACAGATTTCACATAGCAAATGGTCTTGCTATCGTAAGACACCAAATCTGCGCGGTCGCTCTCCCATTGGTCGGAGATGGTACCTGTCAAACTTCAAACCAATGGTAAACTTTATTTGATGAAATTATCACATACCAAAAGGTTCTTGTGACGTCAGCTTCAAAACTGTGCAATAAAATTATATTGGCTAGCGGTGTTGTGCTGGCACGTGGGCCCTCCGTGGACTCGACATGGCCTCCTTTGAATTAAATCAAAACAAAAATATGGCCCAAAAGGACTCTGGTTGGTGAAAGCAAATGGTTGGTGGGAGGTTTTAAAGGCGCAGCATGGCAGGTTTTAAATTGCTGGTTGCGTGGTGGGGAGAACCACGAAATTTAAATTCAGAAACACAGAACAATGGCTACGGCCATTGATCAAAATTTAATTGTAGAGTTTTTAAATGTGCTGTGACATGTAGGCGAACAAAAAACAATCGCTGCTTCCCATGCATTCTTCATCCTTCTGCACAATTGCACTATTGTAGTTGGATAAAATATATGATATAATGATATATATTATATGGATGTATATACTTTGACAAAGTCATGAATGATGAGAGCAGGTGCAACGCCAGGATTTGCTGTCATGGCTTTGGCCACAGCTGCACCTACAATTGCCTCGGTGTCAGGGCACATATACGGTAGTAACCCACCTTTAACCCATTCGCATTCGCGAAAATTACAAGAGATGACACTACTACCATTAACATTGCAATATTAGCTAAATTAAGCAGACAACGGTGATCAATTGATCGATAGTCCATTTGGAATGACTGAGTCAATTATGAAGTAACAGATGATTCGGTGATCGAGTGACTGGAAAATTGCGTGTTTCCACTCGGTGTAATGTGGGGTGAGGCTGAATATGGAAACAAAGAAGTAAACAACAAAGAAGTTGATAAACACTTGATGCTGTGGACAATTGTAGATGAATGAATAAAGTGGCGCCATAGTATTTAAAAGCTTGGCCCGTAAGTTGGCAAGGGTGTAAATTTGACCGGGATTCAATTCAACATTTCTCGCTGGCTGGGTTCATCGAAAGATACAAGAAGGTATTTAAAAATTAACACAACTGGCGGGGAGGATGACGTAATTCGTTGTTTCCTTTGTCTCATCAAATTCAACGAACGCGCGGGCGGAGAAGTAGTTTGAATGAGACGGCAACCCCTTTTGATGATGAATGTTCCACGAAATAATGAGGCGAATGATAGTGTAATATATGAAATTCATCATAAATCTTTCATGACACTCAAAGACATCACATTTTAAACCAGTAGTTTAAAAAAAAAAAAAATGGTCTAAAATTTGGCAAAGATTTTATGAGAAGAGAATCTTGTTTTCAGTTGTTAAACTTCATATTTTGGGTGCTCCAAGAGTTTTTCATAATGCTGAATCTATTTTTACTATCAAAACTAGATTCCAAACACTGTAATTACTTGATTTTTTGAATTTTATTTTACCACAGCAAAAAACTATCATCCAAGCTATTTTGTACCCTAAGTAAACAACTTTCATTTTAAATATCTGAAATACATGATCTAATGATTCCGTTGGAAAGTTGTAGCCAAATCATATTATTTTACCTCAAAAATTACAAAATATTTTGAAACATTGTAATATTATAAATTTTTTTTACAATGTGCATAATATGATTCATGAATAACCTATTAAAATGATGGTTTATTCAACTATGTGACCATGAATGTATAGTGAGAAGATGTTGTGGAAAAAGTGGTAATATATGTGTTGCTAAATATGTACTGAATTGTAGGTTCCAAGTGCAAGTTCTAAGTGATTGACTTCCACCATGTAATGTAGAAGTACTACTTTGATATTTCTGTGAAGTTGAACCAAGATTTGTAATACAACGTCCATGTTTCGTGTATTGTTTTTTTAAACTACTCAAGGCATTAGCATCTTAAACTACCCAAGGAGTATGAGGTAGAGTTGGATTATGGGTTGGTGCGAGATAATACTATCTTTCAGTAACACATGAATATGAGGCAAGCTGGATTATGGGTTGGTGCAAGATAATACTATCTATCAATAACACATTAGTTGTAACGGAAATTTCGATAACAAAAATATAATCATAAAAGAGAATTATTAGAGGTAATTAAACAACTTTTTAGAACCAGTTTAGAACCTAGTGAAAGAATGTGGAAAATTAATTGGTTTTTTTTTTTAATATATAGCTTTTATTTTTGGAAAAATATTGTAACTTAATAAATATAGTGCTTCTTTAAATTGATAAGGTACTTTTTCTATGAAACATAATGCATATAGGCCACTATGTTTTGAAACAAATTTGTACAATTATCATGTACGCCATAATTTTTAGTACTCATTTTATATAATTTTTTTAATTATTAAACAAAGTCAGACATTAAAATGATGAGGTCTGCTATTAAGTCTCACTATGAGGCTCTTAAGAGTTTTTCCTTCTTAAAAGAAATTGTTGTATTAAATTATAACTTAAGCTACTATTAATACTCTGGAGTTCTTGTTTGAATTCGATATATAAATCCTAGTTCCATTTAATACTTCATTAGTGTATTTACCACTTCATTTGTGAATTGTATTTTATATGTTATCACATCAATTAGAAGTAATTTTTTTTTCCCTAACATGTTTAGATTTATATATATTATTTTTTTCTTTACCTTTCACCTCTTACCAAGGTTATAAGACGACATGTCAGTGATTTCAACAATTGAAAATAATGGAAAAATATGTATTATTGGAGAAAGTTTGTTTCACAATTTTGAGTGTATCCTAGAATTAGTTTCTATTTTCTAGGAGATAGTTCTAATCTCCCTAAAATGATGTAAGCTTATATATTTCTTATTTGTGATTAATTGAATAAATCAGTTCAGCTTGTGAAGTCTCCAAGTTCAATGTGCTCAACTCTGCGAGTTTCAGTATATAATTTCATCTTCCATTTTTTAACATGGTATGTGAGCTGGTGCAACCTCAGTGACAAAGGAGTTGTTGCAAAAATTCGTTTTTTTTTTATCTGCAAAGTTGTCTTAGCCTGATATTCTGCACTCATTTACGTGATGGTCAACAAAAGGGGGCAGCATGACATTTAGAGTTAATTCTCACGCTTGTGCCCAAATACTCAGCGTAGACCGCTAGTCTCGTAGGATGACCTCCGCATACATGGTTTTGTCAACCATTACCATTGCATACATGTACCTGTATCTACAAATCCCCCCAAATAAGTGTTGACCGCTTTGTGCTCAGTAAACTGAGACCTGTCAGAAACTAAGTTTCTCCTATGAGTAAGGCGTTTCTACAGACCACCTACTCTGTTGTGAGCATGAAGGCCCCTCTCTGAGCACTAAGGCTCCTATGTGTGCCCGGGGCATTGTATCCACCAAGGCTCTGTAGTTGTGTAGGATCTGTAGCCACTAGGGCTCGCATGTGGTTTCTGGCTCACTAAAAACCATCACTTCAAAGTGACAAAAGTGGTTTCCGACTGACCAAAAACCTGTAATTACAAAATGACAATTACAAAGTGGTTTTTAGATAACCACAAACTTCCCGAGGATACATATGCCTTTACAAGGCTTCTATTACAAACTCCAACTCTTGGAGTTACCAGGTACATACAAGGACGACTACAAAAACATCCTAGACTTGCTTACCATTCAACTGTGTGACTCATCATGAAGAGTATATTCCAAGAAACTCACACAAAACAAAATTTCAACTTAGTTGTCCATCATAATCGATGTTGTTTCTCCTTCACCTCATCTTTTTTGTTGTTCGCATCTTAAGCATCTTTGTCTTTGTCAATTAAGTCTTGGAACTCCATGCTTAACCTCTAATTTGTTAGAGTCTCGAATTCTAACAAAGTAACTTTACCTAAATTGAGTTAGCTAGGCTCAATAAGGCTTAATAATTTTAAACATGATTCCAAGAAACAAAATAAAAACATAAACTTTCTAGATTAATAAGAACATCAAATTTCTCTATCTCTGCCCAAAGATGACTATTGCCGAACATAACAAAAACCATTCTTCTCCAACAATACCTCAAAGGGGTCCAATGATAAAGGAACGGATCGACGAATTTTCAATTGTTCTCAATTTAGTGCATTCCAGCATAGATGATTCAAATGTAGGCAATCACAACCACACAAAGAGAAACAATAACAAATTGTCCCTCTCAAAACAAGAATGCAAGACTTAACATACATAAAATTCAATGATTTTACACACAAAGTTCTCATTTCAACATCCAATTCCTCAACATCGCAGCTGTTGACGGGAAAAATTGTCCGGCCAACAGTAGGGGATCTCCCCGGTAGAAGTCCCAATTAGACCTTAAACCGTATGGAGTAGGGATCCCGTCCGGGGTGTGGGTCCGGCTACCACTTAAGATGACTTCCCTTCGGTCTCAAAAGAACCTGTTTGAACCTGCTGACATACACTTATTCACACGATACAGAATACAAGATTAATGTGTTAAACACGAATCAAACACTATGCGTAGCAAGATTATAGATAAAGCACGTACACCTCAAGAGATGTCATTAGCAACACATCTTTTGTGGGGTAATGCTTGTAAGGTAGTCTGATCACAAAAGAAATAGTTCTTTACGATAAGATACCTCTTTACTTCCTGAAAGATAAAACGAAATGCTAACAAAATAGTTCATTAACATTCATTAATAGAACAGATGATAAAATGAACATCATTGATACAACACGGATAGCCATGATGCATAAACGATGACATGAATAGTGCAGCTTCATTAATCATAGGATGTTCTGAAACTGTACAAGGAAATACACAAAGTGTTTACACTGCAAAACACATCATAACCATAGGGTGTTTTAACAAGATTCTATATTCATATGCTCAAGTGTTAGATCTTTCAATACAATGCCTGTAGCTCCCCAGTTTCCAAAAAAGAAAAGCCCTTTTACAAGCTCCCGTAGGAGTATTTATAATGCCAAAACTGTCCGTTGGGTTTCCTTGACTGTTCGCCTTCTTGACCGTTGGGTTGCTTTGCGACCCACTCCTTCTGCGACCTGGGTAGGTGATGCGACCTGCGACCTAGGTAGGAGAGGCGACCTGCGACCTGTCCTGTTGGTGCGACTTGCGACCTGGCTCTACTTGCTGCTCAGGACTTGCTGCTGCTGGGACGCGAAATGTTAATGTCAGGGATGTCAACCTGTTGCTCTTTGAGGAAATTCTGCCATGCCTGGTATTCTGCCGCTATGGGGGAAACCAGAGGCACCTCTTCCTTCATCCTATGCACACATTCCAAAGCGTTTGGTACTAAGGTCTCCCTTTTCTGTCCGATCTGATTTGAAAGTGATGCAAGCTTGGTATAAATTCGCACTGGAGTGGTGATGAATTGACTAAGATGCTCTTGAGATGCCGAGGGCTCTGGATCAGCTGCGGCTTGCTTGATGGGTTGCAAAAACGATTGGATGTCCTGGTCTACTTGTTCCCAGGTTTTCTCTTCTTCTAATGCTCCAAGCGATGGAATGTGATGCAACGTATGCATTGAGTCGATACCACTAATCAGGTGGTTGTACGAGGACATTACTTTGTCCAGGTTTTTAGAAAATTTGTCTCCAGATTGCATCGCCATGCGGAGTTGAACCTTTGCATCCTGCGTGTGAATCCAGTCCCTCTTAGGCAAATTTTCAGGTGCCTGAGGGTACTGTATGGTCCAACCCATCATCCTGTCTAAGGCTTGCGAAGCCTCTCTGAGCTGCTCATGTCTTTGCCTGGTTTCCGCTCATGCCCTTGCCAATGGGGCGACTGTTTGTTTGATGGTGAACATTTCACCATATACCTGCCTCATAGTCACTTCCAACACCTCACACTCCTTGAAGATGGCCAGCGAGACTTCATTTACTGGCAGAGCCTGGTTTCGAAGTTGCTGGACTTCTGCTTGCAGTTCTTCTTTCTCTTTCTCTGCTATCTTCTCACGTTGCTCAGCTGCGTGCAGTCTATTTTGTAGAGATACTATTTCTCTACTCATTCGGGTGACATTCTCTTCCGTAGACGCGGCAAAAGCAGTACCTGCTGATGCTATCATTACCGGATTAGTCCTGGTATCCAAAACTATATCCTTGCCTGTTGATACTGCGGATGCGGCAGAGGGACTTTGTGCCAACGACCTCCTCTTCTCTTGACGGATTTTGAACGAAAACTGATCAAATGTGAGTCTGGTCAGGTCAAACACATCTTCTTCCTGTCTTTGGGGCGATCTAACATCAGCGAGTTTTGTACGGCCCAGAGGTATGTCGAGAGGAGTCACCTCAAGATTGTCCAGCATGTCATCCTCCCTTTCCTCTGTGTTCTTTTCTTCTTCTTCCTTCCGCCGGCGTTCAGCTTCTGCTGCGGCCTCTACTTCGGCCTTCTTCTTCTGTTCAGCTGCAGCAGCCTGTTCGGCTTTCTTTTGTCGTTCAGCCTCTGCTTTGTCTAGCTCTACTTTAAGTGCCCGTTCTGCTGCGGCCTGTGCCTCCTTGCCCTCTTTTTCTTTTCTGGCCTCTTTGGCCTGCTTCTTCTTTTGTGCTGCTGTTGCACTCTTTTGGCGCGCTTCCTCATCCTCTTTTAGCTTCTTCTCCCTTTCTTGCTGGGCCTTTTCCTCTGCTTCCTTTTGTTTGATGGATGGAATTGGCCCTGTGTTGGTTCGAGATTTCTTGAGTACAGATGAAGAGGCACCTCCTAACTGACGACTTCTGTCCTCTAAGCTCTGATCATCTGGGTCTTCCTGGACCACGTCAGTTCCCGGAGCAAGTTGTCTTTCAACATTATACCAATTTCTTCTCTCATCTTCCGCCAGGCGCTCAAGATGCCGATAAGTCCACTTGAAATTGGCTCTTCGGCAATGTTCAGGAACTATTTTCTCTGGATCATATGTTCGGTGTTCAAGCGCCCCGAGCTGATAACTTCTCATTGCTTCTACTTCTGCTGTTACTTCCCTGAAGTCTTTAACTGTGAATGCACCAATGGTGAGGGGTAACGTGGGCCACGACTTCTTTTTTCCTTTAGAGAGGATGCTGGAGAATCCGTGTGACATTTGAAAGCATACCTCCTGAATAGGCATTTTGTCTGTCATGAAGCGAGGCATAGCATGTGGCGCCTTGTAAGTTCCAAAGACTCGGATGAAGGTGTATCCAGGGAAAGGGAACCAGTGCGCCACTTTCACTAGAGTCTCCTTGGCCCGCCACGACATGTAAGGGGCATCTTGGCCAAATAAATGTCTGTACAGAGAGGGAATAAATATTTGGGAAATCTGATCCATATCCTGTTTGTATTTGGACTCCCAAAATACCTTGAATTGTAGATGAATTGCGCGCGACTGCTCGGAGTCCCAGTTGTGCGCCCATCCCTCAAAATCTACTCGGGCGCAGACCGCGTCTAGTAGGTAAGAGGCCATGTAAAATTCGGCAGGAATTCCTTCTTCCGGGGCCAATGCCGAGTTCAAATTGGTCTGCATCGACGTCATCAGTATGCCGGCCCAGTTGAAACGGGTGCCATGTGTTGTCACATACTCCATGATAGTAGCCCAACTGCCGCTGAAGGTGGAGCAGTCTGGGCGCCCGTAAAGTCTGCAGAGCATGGCTGCAACCAACTTGTAAACCTTCCTCAGGCTTGCCACTGGGTACTCTTGGTCTTTCTTGACCTTGAACTTCTCGGGCTCCTCCCACCATTGTCTGATAGTATCAACTATTGGAACGACGTGAGCAACAACCCATTCTGGAGAGAAATGCTCGTTTGGGCGAGGCAGTGAGTAATAAATGTGTGCATCCGAGCCTACCAGTGTAGTGAAAGCTCTGCCTTGGTGATCCCTGATCACAAACTTCTCAGGGTCTGTCTTTTGTATGATCCAGTCTATGATCTCTGGACATGGGAATATGGCTGGATGCGCCCCTGCCAGATGTAGTTTAGACCTCTTTACCGCCAAGTACACTTCCCGGTCTGGGAGATCTTCTGGAAATTCTTCTTCTGGTGTGGCGAACTCATGATAAATTTGGTACCATCTCATGCTGTCGTCCTTTGTAAAAGTACATAGTGTATCTCGGTATATTGGGGGTGGGGACACCACTTCCAGCTCATCAATATCTTCCACTACTTTCTTGTCCCTCCTCCGAGATAACGGGGGTGCCATGTCACTAGAATCCGATAACACAGGTATGCACTCTATGTCTTCTTGAATTTCACCTGCCAAATTCATAAAGGAGTCCCACGATAAGAACGACATGGTGATAAAAACCAGTTACAATTTAGTGATAAAATTTTACTGTCACATGCAACACTGGGCTATTGGGTCGATGGGTCGCGGATTGCGAAAACAGAGTCCGGGCGCGACCTTGCGACCTCGCGACCAGGTCGCTGGGTCGCTAGGTCACAGATCTTCGGAAAAGTGGAAAATGCGACCTAGCGACCTCGCGACTAGGTCGCTGGGTCGCAGGGTCACAGATCCCAAAAAAATGGAGAGAGCGCGACTTTGCGACCTCGCGACTAGGTCGCTGGGTCGCAGGTCGCAAACTGGCTTGCCGGGGGTTTTTCGCGCGCGCGGCCTTGAACTCCTTTCTCCCTTCTCTTGGGAATTTACAAGATGGCTGGGCCCTAGGGGAGCTGTGGCATGATTTCAAAAGCAAGGGATGGTGCCATGAAGGTGAATCAAGAAAAATCAGAAAGGTTTGGACAATTATGCATACAACAGTTTCATAAAACCCTCAAAAAACATAAAAGCTCAGTCAAAAGACAATTTAAGGGCCCAAGGGGAGATGGGTTTGGTAAGAAAATCACCAAAACGGAAACAGCAGGAAGAATTGGCAACTTACCTGGAAAAAACGCGCCAGTTGAGCTGTCAGAGGCGTTTTCTTACAAATCGCTGAATGTGTAAAATGCGACCTGCGACCTCCCTTTTATAGAAAGTCGCACGTGTGAGCAATAAATGCGGGTCGCTGGGTCGCAAGTTGATTATTTTCAGAGTTTTGCGACCTTGCGACCTTGCGACCTGGCGACCTGGGGTCGCTGGGTCGCGATTTTCATGAAAATTGCAAAATTGCGACCTTGCGACCTGGCGACTTGGGGGTCGCTGGGTCGCAGGGTCGCATTTTCCGTTAATTTTGGGGATTTGCGACCTGGCGACCTGGCGACCTGAGGTCGCAAGGTCGCTAGGTCGCGATTTTCTTCACTGTTTAATTTTGCGACTTGGCGACTTGGCGACTTAGCACTTCCTCTTTAGTTTTATGGGGCTCCAAAAATTTGAAATGGTGATCTTTTTTGGAGGGTGTTGTAGGGGCTACAACAAATGGCGATTCACTGGACGAACTCAGAATCTCTGCTGATGGTTAGTCTTGGCGGGGGGAGGGAGGGGCCTATGCTGAATTTTTTCTTTTACCTTGTGGTCGACATCTCCTAACTTTAGGCACCTAGCTGGGTTGCTGAATCTGCTGGTCTGCTTGGGCGCCATTCAACCAAACTTATTTCTTCAAGACTCCGGACTGGAAGGGTCGGAGAACTCCATGCGGCCACAGGGTCTGGTACGATTATTTTTTCCTCATCGTGTTGCTCCGCTGCCAGCGAACCTCTCAGTCCCGGCGGAGTCACTGCCTAGGAATCGTGAACGTTGCTCCGCTGCCAGCGAGCCTGGTCAGTACCCCGGCGGAGTCGTTACATCGCCTCTCTGCGCAGGAAGCCTTTCTCAATCCTTTACCCTTTATTAGTGTGCTATTGCACTTATTTTGAATGTGCCTAGGCACTTATTTAGATGTGCTCATGGCACTTATTTGAAATGGAAATTTAGCCTGGGCGGATGAGGGATCCCGACTTATTTTGCTGGCAGAGAGGTTGTTCCTGGTCTGGTATGAGGACTTTGGTTTTTCCCAGTTACCCTGTCGTAGCATAGAGTACCTCTTTTCCCTTCTGGTCCGGTTTCCATTTACACTGCATTTTCTTTTGCGGCCACCCTCTCAGACTGGCGAGGTAAGCTTTCCTGCTTGATGACTCGAGCTCGGTGATGTGCTAACTTTAGGTGCGGAGAACAAGTAAGCTTTTGCCGCCTTTGAATTTATCGGGAAAGGCTTTCCATCAGCGTAGAACCTGTTGCAGTATGCCAATATGGGTGGCTCTAACAAATCCTTCCTTAGGCTTTTATTTCGTTTTATTTATTTATTTATTTATTTATTTATTTATTTATATATATATATATATATATATTTTTTATTTTATTTTATTTTTTGACAAAGAAAAGACAAGGAACTATGGTACAAAGCAAGACAGCCCTCGAAGGGCTACTAAGTGAAATAGTGTTTGAGGTCATGCCCGTTTACCGGGAGGACCTCGACTCGTCCATCAAGGGTTTGCAATCTGAATGTGTGTGATCCTATCTTTTCATTAATTTGGAACGGGCCTGTCCAAAGTGGCTGGAACTTGGCATGCTTCCCCTTTTCCTCATGGGCTTTATCCCACTTAAGGACCAGGTCTCCTACTTCAAAAATTTTATTTCCCGTGGACTTTTTGTCAAACCATCTTTTGATTCGGCTCTGATGGATGGAAAACTTTTCCCGGGTCTTTTGCCTTTCTTCCTCCAATTTCAGCAAGGTATCGATTCGGTTTTGCAAGGTGGGACACGGGGTACCATGACACTCTTGGGACAGTTGGAGAACCGGGAGAGAGAGATGAGGAGGGAGAACAGCTTCTTTTCCATACACGAGAAAAAATGGGGAGGTGCCTAAAGAGGACTTGGGAGTAATACGGTCAGCCCATAGTGCATTGTGAAGGGCATTGTGCCAGTTGCGCTGGTGGGATAGCAGAGTCTTCTTAATAATACAGATAAGGTTCTTGTTAGTGGACTCAGCTAATCCATTTCCCTGGGGATAGTAGTTTGCAGAATGTTTCAAAATGATACCATTTTCCAGCGCAAAATCATATAGTTTAAAAGATGAGAAATAAGTCGCATTATCAAAAACTAAAGAAGTCGGAACGCCAAACCTGGTCATGATGGAGTGCGTGAGGAATTCTATTACCTCTTGATCGTTGATTCGGCGTAACGGTGTTGCCTTGACCCACCTGGTGAAGTAATCAGTGGCTGTAAGGATATACCGATGTTGTTTAGAAGAGTGAGGTGTGATTTCCCCAATTACGTCTAAACCCCATTGTTGGAACGGTTCTTCTACTGCCACTGAGAGTAGGGGTGTGGATGGCCGTGCTTCTCGGTTGGCGAACTTCTGGCACTAAATGCATTTCCGAACATATGCATGCGCGTCTCTGAAAAGAGTAGGCCAATAGTATCCTGCGCGCATTATCTTATGGGCAGTAGTATCTCCGGACAAATGACCTCCAGCTGGTCCGTCATGCAGCTCGGTTAAGATTTTCTGTGCTTCGTCAGTTTCCAAGCAGCGTAACAGGACCCCGTCGTGATGTTTCTTGAACAACTTACCTTGGATCAGTTGGTGAGATGTGGCTTTTAGTCTTATCGCGCGTTTCTGTCGGGCTGTGAGGGCAGGGTCCATGGTGCCTTGGGCCAAATATCTCGCAATATCCGAATACCAAGAAGGGTTATTCGGTTGAAGTACATGGTCGCTTTGATACATGTCAATCTCTTGTTCCCAACATTCCTCTTCACTTTCACGAGCACTTGCAGCCTCTGCAGCCATCTGACATAAGCCCTATCCTTTAACGGTATGTGCTGGTTTGAACTCTAAATCGTATTCTTGTAAGCACGCCATCCAGTTACCCCGCCTTTCACCTAGCTCTTGCTGTACGAAAAGTGAGCGGACTGCTGGGTGCGGTACAAAAACCGTGACGTGATTTTTCCAGATGTAGGGCCTAAAATGTTTAACGGCCTTGTAAACGGCATAGGCTTGCTTGTCAATTTCCGGATAGTTTAATTCAGCTCCCTGTAGACCGGTGCTCATAAAAGAAATGGGCCGTTCATCGTTGTTATTATCTTTCTGCGTGAGGACAGCCGCAAGCGAGGAGTCTGAAGCGAAAGTGTATAGGATGAAACCTTTATCAAAATCTCGACTTTGTAGGGAAGGGGTTTCAGCTATAGCCCTTTTGATTTTATCGAAGGCCTCTTTCTCTGGGGAATTCCATTGGAATACAGCATTCTTTTTAATCATTCCCTGCAGTGGTCTGACTATCTGCGCGAAATCTGAAATGAATTTACGGACAAAATTAATTTTCCCCAGGAAGGATTGCATCGCTTTATTGTTGCTTGGGGGCGGGATCTGAGCGATGGCTTTAGCCCGTTCCGGATCAACCACAATGCCCTGTTTAGTGATAATGTGGCCTAGCAAGTTTCCCTCTGCCACAGCGAAAATGCTCTTTTTAGGATTAAGCGATATTCCGTACCTCCTGCACCTCTCGAAGATTTGCTTGAGGTGGCGTAAATGATCGCCCCTGCGTTTTGAAAATACAGTAACATCGTCTAAATAAACCACCACGCTCTGCCTTATTAAACCACGGAAGGCTATGTCCATGGCTCGTTGGAAGGTTGCCCCTGCATTGATCAAACCAAAGGGCATGCGTCTGAAAGCGAAGGTTCCCCATTTTGTCCGGAAGGTGGTTTTCAGTCTGTCCGGTTCAGCTACCAGCACCTGGTTATAGCCGGAGAAGCCGTCCAGTAGGGAGAACATCTCAGATCCAGACACAGCTTGTAATATCTGTTCCATGGGGGGCACCGGGTAGTTGTCTTTGTTTGAGGCCCGATTCAGATTGCGGAAATCTACACACAAGCGGATCTCACCAGACTTCTTTCGTACGGGTACCAGATTCGACACCCACGTGGAGTGACGAACTTTGAAAATAATGCGCGCATCCAAGAGCTTCTTAATTTCTTTTAGAATCATTGGCTCCAAAGCTAGATGCACTTTTCTGAGTTTCTGTTGGAAGGGTTTAACGCCTTCCCTCATGGGTATTACATGCTGAATGATACGAGTATCGTATGTACGTAGATCTTCATATGTCCAAGCGAATACGTCACGATACTTCCTGAATAATTGGGTGAAAGCCCGTGCCTCTTCATCACTGCAGTCTTTGCCAAGGTTAACGAACTTCGGGTTCTCATCTGACCCCAAGTTTACTTGCCGATGTGCCAGTATGGAACTTTGCACTTTGGTGTTCGGAGGCCTGCGGAATCGGTTTTGCAGATCAAACATCTTTTCTAGTGATACCACCCCCTTGGGCATAATGTTCCCTTTGTGTTCATCATTCTCTTTCCGTAACGCATGCTCGTGTTCTTCCTCATCTATCGCCGCGTCCTTGAACACTTCAGTATTGCACATAAAGTCCAAAATCTGTTGATCATCATTAAAAACGCGTAAATTAGAAATATTGTCTGGCACAGAGGGTCTATATATAATTTCAATAGAAAAACCGTCCCTCAAAGGGGTGAATCTAGCAGCAGCATTAGCCAGAGTATCTGCTGCTGCATTGTGCATCCTAAGGACAGATTTAATTCCAAATGCATCGAAACCAGAAATCAAACGCCATACCTCTTGTTGATACGCTTTTAAATGCGGAGATAAACAGTGAATAGTGTTGCATACCTGGCGGGTGATAATCTCTGAATCTCCAATGACCTGCAAACATTTTACCTTCAAATCCAGTGCTTTTTTAAGTCCGAGGATTAACGCCTCGTACTCAGCAGAGTTGTTGGTGCACTGGAACTCTAGCCGGCATGAGATTAAGTATTTATTTTTGCGCGGGTCAAGCAATATGCAACCAGCACCGGCTCCATCATGGGTCTTGGAACCGTCATAATACAAGGTCCACATGTCACTTTTCGGCTCCTTCGGGGCACTAGGTTTTGGAGGGGTCCCTGTTGGGGGTAAGTCAGGGATAACTTGCTCTTCTGTGACAAAGGCTACTTCAGATTGAACCTCGGGGTCTATAGGAGACTGAGGGGGTTGGTAGCATCCAAATATTGCTTCCAGAAAGCACATGCCGAGCTCTTCTTGTGCAAAGCTGATAGGTTCATTAACGACATCCAGATCAGTAACGGTGTGCTTCATATAAGGTTCACTTTCTACCCTAATTTGATTATTCCGCCCCTTGTAAGGGAGCCACAAGTGGGACCAGTCGGTGGCGAAGTAGCCTTGCAACTTGCTGGACCAATCCCGACTAAGCAATAGGCCGTATGCTTGCGGGATATCGACAACTACAATGTCAATGCATTGATGGACCCTAGAGTCTGATGACAAGCAGATAATGACATTGTTCAATTCTCCTACGGCGGGTACTTGTGATCTATCGAGTTGTATGATTTTTGCATCAGTCTTTTCTGGGCGAATATTGAGTTTCTTACAGATAGATAAAGGCATGACGTTTGTAGAGGCACCGGAGTCAACTAGACAGTTGTGGACATTGAAGTTAAAAATCTCAAAGGACAAAAGGAAAGGAGGTGTGGATCCTCTTGAGTTTGTATTGATGGCGTTTACTATGGATTGTACATCTGGTCCGGCTTGCGCAGACGTGTTGATCACAGTCTTCGTAGCTGAAGTATTTGTGAAAGCCTTAAGGATGAGCTCCTTTTGATTAGTAATGCGGGCCAGCTCATAGAGAGAAATGTTTGCTCTTGTTTTCTTCATATCTTCAACAATGTTATAGCTGGGCTCTGGTTGAGGGCTAGGCTCGGCGGAAGTCTTAGAGGATTCTGTCGGAAGTTTGCTCTTTTGACTCACTCGGGTAGTGTTGTTGGGGAGTTTCTCCGTGGAAGATTGTTTTCCGTTTCCCGGGGGCAGGATTTTCCTTAGAAAAGCCCTTTTCTTGTCTTCATAGGACTGCTCGGGAACAGGTCCTTTGCTTCTGAGGCTATAATTCCGCACGGGTTGATCTTTGGGAGCATCTGCCATGTAGATATCAATGGGGGTAAGGTTCTCTCCACCTCGGATTATGTCAAAAGCAAGGATAGAAGATCCTGGTTCTTCGTTAGAGGGTGGATCCTCATCCTGATCTGAAACATCATCCTCCGTGACATCTCCTGGAGTTTGGTCATCTAAAAGTTGATTAACTACTGCTGTCATGCTGCCGATCCATTGAGGGCACGTTTTTTCAGAGTGGGCAGCTTGGTGAAACGAGCAGAAGTTGTCTTTCCCGATCTCCTCCACATTGAGAGCAGCATTTGTGTTTGACGGAGGTTTGTTACTGTTGGGATTACTTTTTCTGAAGAAAGGCTTGGGTGGTTTAGTGCTAGTTGTGGCTTCGGTGCCTTTTCTCCTTAGGTCAGTGACCTCGTTTGTTAAATGCTTAAGCGTTTTTGCCATGCTTTCAAAATCAAACACATCTCTATCCCTATCAGTGGTTTTAAGAATGGAGGACTGACCTCTTTTTGGGTTAGGTTTGTGATCATCTCTCCCTTCATGATCAATGGCTCCTATCGAAAGCATGTCTTTCTCTACGGCAAGAGAAGCCTCATAATTAGCCGTAAGAGTAGCGCGGGCTTCACGTTTGACGAAAACGGCAATGTCTCTAGGTAGGGCTTTGGTATAGTAGTCAATGGTGATTGAGTCATCCAACGCTAGGTTCGGAGGAAATTTCTGTAGTATGGTAGCGAAGCGTTGGTTGAAGTCCTTCACCTTTTCCTTTTTATGACACTTGATGGTGCTCAATTCAGTGAGAAGCATGGAAGGAGTTTTATCTTCTGAAAACTTATGCAGGAACGCGTGACGGAATTGTTCCCATGAAGTGATAGAGGCACTGGGGAGAGAGCGGTACCATGTGGCTGCCTTGTTTTCGAGGGTATGGGGAAACAGTCGACATGCGACATCATCGGACTAGACCCTCATGATTTGCAGAGACAAATAGAAGCTGCTGATATGATCTTCAGCTAGGGTGCCTTTTTCAGGGTCGAACTTAGGGAGATGCTTCTCTGGGTGCCTAGGCAAATCTTGGAGCGGGCCCAGAAGATTTAAGGGGGATTGCGCCATCCAAGCTAGGGGTTGCACTCTCCTGGCCCGCTGATGTTGTCTAAACTCATGTTCAGATTCGTCTCCCGAACCTGAGACCGATGCTCCTGACTCGTGACGGGAGTTTTCGTCTTGGTGTCTCCCACGGTGCAGAAAATCTCTAAGATATCCCAAGTTGTGTACAGGGGGCCTCATTGGGTTTGGTTGATGATTGCGAGCTTGACCTTGGCCTCTATCCCCTCTACCTCCGGCCCCTCGACCTCTGTTTCCTTCTCCTTCATTTCTGCAAGCTCTATTCCTTTCTCCTTCATTTCTACGAGCCCGATTCCCCCCGTCTACATTTCCTCGGCCTCTGCCTCCCTCACCATCCCTGGGTGGGGGGTGTGCCTGGTTGTTGTTTTGTCGAGTCTGGTTAGGCTGGGAGTCGTGGAAAGGCTCGGTGTCAGAAAACTCTTCGCCCTCTTGGAGGATAGGATCATTTTCTTCAACGGCATTTGCGAGGTCTTCCAACATGAGATTTACGAGCTCGGGTATGGTACTAGCAATGGCACCGTTACGGGTGATGTTCTCGGGCGGAGTTCGAGTATGGGAAAGGTATTCCATGATTGGAGTGTACCGTAAATTGTTGATAAGATCCCAGGTAGCTGGGCGCAAGGCTCTCAGCTGCTCCCTAGTGATTTCAAAATATCGAAGCTCCCTCCCTGGAATATCTTCTAGATGAGGAGGGACAGTTTCATTGTTTATGACCTCCCCTTGGGGAGTTTGTGATGGGATGTTCATTGTGTGCTGGGAGGCTGCCATCAGGCCCTCCTTCTAGTGCCAATTCTGTTGACGGGAAAAATTGTCCGGCCAACAGTAAGGGATCTCCCCGGTAGAAAGTCCCAATTAGACCTTAAACCGTTTGGAGTAGGGATCCCGTCCGGGGTGTGGGTCCGGCTACCACTTAAGATGACTTCCCTTCGGTCTCAAAAGAACCTGTTTGAACCTGCTGACATACACTTATTCACACGATACAGAATACAAGATTAATGTGTTAAACACGAATCAAACACTATGCGTAGCAAGATTATAGATAAAGCACGTACACCTCAAGAGATGTCATTAGCAACACATATTTTGTGGGGTAATGCTTGTAAGGTAGTCTGATCACAAAAGAAATAGTTCTTTACGATAAGATACCTCTTTACTTCCTGAAAGATAAAACGAAATGCTAACAAAATAGTTCATTAACATTCATTAATAGAACAGATGATAAAATGAACATCATTGATACAACACGGATAGCCATGACGCATAAACGATGACATGAATAGTGCAGCTTCATTAATCATAGGATGTTCTGAAACTGTACAAGGAAATACACAAAGTGTTTACACTGCAAAGCACATCATAACCATAGGGTGTTTTAACAAGATTCTATATTCATATGCTCAAGTGTTAGATCTTTCAATACAATGCCTGTAGCTCCCCAGTTTCCAAAAAAGAAAAGCCCTTTTACAAGCTCCCGTAGGAGTATTTATAATGCCAAAACTATCCGTTGGGTTTCCTTGACTGTTCGCCTTCTTGACCGTTGGGTTGCTTTGCGACCCACTCCTTCTGCGACCTGGGTAGGTGATGCGACCTGCGACCTAGGTAGGAGAGGCGACCTGCGACCTGTCCTGTTGGTGCGACTTGCGACCTGGCTCTACTTGCTGCTCAGGACTTGCTGCTGCTGGGACGCGAAATGTTAATGTCAGGGATGTCAACCTGTTGCTCTTTGAGGAAATCCTGCCATGCCTGGTATTCTGCCGCTATGGGGGAAACCAGAGGCACCTCTTCCTTCATCCTATGCACACATTGCAAAGCGTTTGGTACTAAGGTCTCCCTTTTCTGTCCGATCTGATTTGAAAGTGATGCAAGCTTGGTATAAATTCGCGCTGGAGTGGCGATGAATTGACTAAGATGCTCTTGAGATGCCGAGGGCTCTGGATCAGCTACGGCTTGCTTGATGGGTTGCAAAAACGATTGGATGTCCTGGTCTACTTGTTCCCAGGTTTTCTCTTCTTCTAATGCTCCAAGAGATGGAATGTGATGCAACGTATGCATTGAGTCGATACCACTAATCAGGTGGTTGTACGAGGACATTACTTTGTCCAGGTCTTTAGACAATTTGTCTCCAGATTGCATCGCCATGCGGAGTTGAACCTTTGCATCCTGCGTGTGAATCCAGTCCCTCTTAGGCAAATTTTCAGGTGCCTGAGGGTACTGTATGGTCCAACCCATCATCCCGTCTAAGGCTTGCGAAGCCTCTCTGAGCTGCTCATGTCTTTGCCTGGTTTCCGCTCGTGCCCTTGCCAATGGGGCGACTGTTTGTTTGATGGTGAACATTTCACCATATACCTGCCTCATAGTCACTTCCAACACCTCACACTCCTTGAAGATGGCCAGCGAGACTTCATTTACTGGCAGAGCCTGGTTTCGAAGTTGCTGGACTTCTGCTTGCAGTTCTGCTTTCTCTTGCTCTGCTATCTTCTCACGTTGCTCAGCTGCGTGCAGTCTATTTTGTAGAGATACTATTTCTCTACTCATTCGGGTGACATTCTCTTCCGTAGCCGCGGCAAAAGCAGTACCTGCTGATGCTATCATTACCGGATTAGTCCTGGTATCCAAAACTATATCCTTGCCTATTGATACTGCGGATGCGGCAGAGGGACTTTGTGCCAACGACCTCCTCTTCTCTTGACGGATTTTGAACGAAAACTGATCAAATGTGAGTCTGGTCAGGTCAAACACATCTTCTTCCTGTCTTTGGGGCGATCTAACATCAGCGATTTTTGTACGGCCCAGAGGTATGTCGAGAGGAGTCACCTCAAGATCGTCCAGCATGTCATCCTCCCTTTCCTCTGTGTTCTTTTATTCTTCTTCCTTCCGCCGGCGTTCAGCTTCTGCTACGGCCTCTACTTCGGCCTTCTTCTTCTGTTCAGCTGCAGCAGCCTGTTCGGCTTTCTTTTTTCGTTCAGCCTCTACTTTGTCTAGCTCTGCTTTAAGTGCCCGTTCTGCTGCGGCCTGTGCCTCCTTGCCCTCTTTTTCTTTTCTGGCCTCTTTGGCCTGCTTCTTCTTTTGTGCTGCTGTTGCACTCTTTTGGCGCGCGTCCTCATCCTCTTTTAGCTTCTTCTCCCTTTCTTGCTGGGCCTTTGCCTCTGCTTCCTTTTGTTTGATGGATGGAATTGGCCCTGTGTTGGTTCGAGATTTCTTGAGTACAGATGAAGAGGCACCTCCTAACTGACGACTTCTGTCCTCTAAGCTCTGATCATCTGGGTCTTCCTGGACCACGTCAATTCCCGGAGCAAGTTGTCTTTCAGCATTATACCAATTTCTTCTCTCATCTTCCGCCGGGTGCTCAAGATGCTGATAAGTCCACTTGAAATTGGCTCTTCGGCAATGTTCAGGAACTATTTTCTCTGGATCATATGTTCAGTGTTCAAGCGCCCCGAGCTGATAACTTCTCATTGCTTCTGCTTCTGCTGTTACTTCCCTGAAGTCTTTAACTGTGAATGCACCAATGGTGAGGGGTAACGTGGGCCACGGCTTCTTTTTTCCTTTAGAGAGGATGCTGGAGAATCCGTGTGACATTTGAAAGCATACCTCCTGAATAAGAATTTTGTCTGTCACGAAGCGAGGCATAGCATGTGGCGCCTTGTAAGTTCCAAATACTCGGATGAAGGTGTATCCAGGGAAAGGGAACCAGTGCGCCACTTTCACTAGAGTCTCCTTGGCCCGCCACGACATGCAAGGGGCGTCTTGGCCAAATAAATGTCTGTACAGAGAGGGAATAAATATTTGGGAAATTTGATCCATATCCTGTTTGTATTTGGACTCCAAAAATACCTTGAGTTGTAGATGAATTGCGCGCGACTGCTCGGAGTCCCAGTTGTGCGCCCAGCCCTCAAAATCTACTCAGGCGCAGACCGCGTCTAGTAGGTAAGAGGCCATGTAAAATTCGGCAGGCATTCCTTCTTCCGGGGCCAATGCCGAGTTCAAATTGGTTTGCATCGACGTCATCAGTATGCCGGCCCAGTTGAAACGGGTGCCATGTGTTGTCACATACTCCATGATAGTAGCCCAACTGCCGCTGAAGGTGGAGCAGTCTGGGCGCCCGTAAAGTCTGCAGAGCATGGCTGCAACCAACTTGTAAACCTTCCTCAGGCTTGCCACTGGGTACTCTTGGTCTTTCTTGACCTTGAACTTCTCGGGCTCCTCCCACCATTGTCTGATAGTATCAACTATTGGAACGGCGTGAGCAACAACCCATTCTGGAGAGAAATGCTCGTTTGGGTGAGGCAGTGAGTAATAAATGTGTGCATCCGAGCCTACCAGTGTAGCGAAAGCTCTGCCTTGGTGATCCCTGATCACAAAATTCTCGGGGTCTGTCTTTTGTATGATCCAGTCTATGATCTCTGGACATGGGAATATGGCTGGATGCGCCCCTGCCAGATGTAGTTTGGACCTCTTTACCGCCAAGTACACTTCCCGGTCTGGGAGATCTTCTGGAAATTCTTCTTCTGGTGTGGCAAACTCATGATAAATTTGGTACCATCTCATGCTGTCATCCTTTGTAAAAGTACATAGTGTATCTCGGTATATTGGGGGTGGGGACACCACTTCCAGCTCATCAATCTCTTCCACTACTTTCTTGTCCCTCCTCCGAGATAACGGGGGTGCCATGTCACTAGAATCTGATAACACAGGTATGCACTCTATGTCTTCTTGAATTTCACCTGCCAAATTCATAAAGGAGTCCCACGATAAGAACGACATGGTGATAAAAACCAGTTACAATTTAGTGATAAAATTTTACTGTCACATGCAACACTGGGCTATTGGGTCGCTGGGTCGTGGATTGCGAAAACAGAGTCCGGGCGCGACCTTGCGACCTCGCGACCAGGTCGCTGGGTCGCTAGGTCGCAGATCTTCGGAAAAGTGGAAAATGCAACCTAGCGACCTCGCGACTAGGTCGCTGGGTCGCAGGGTCGCAAATCCCAAAAAAATGGAGAGAGCGCGACTTTGCGACCTCGCGACTAGGTCGCTGGGTCGCAGGTCGCAAACTGGCTTGCCGAGGGTTTTTCGCGCGCGCGGCCTTGAACTCCTTTCTCCCTTCTCTTGGGAATTTACAAGATGGCTGGGCCCAAGGGGAGCTGTGGCATGATTTCAAAAGCAAGGGATGGTGCCATGAAGGTGAATCAAGAAAAATCAGAAAGGTTTGGACAATTATGCATACAACAGTTTCATAAAACCCTCAAAAAACATAAAAGCTCAGTCAAAAGAAAATTTAAGGGCCCAAGGGGAGATGGGTTTGGTAAGAAAATCACCAAAACGGAAACAGCAGGAAGAAATGGCAACTTACCCGGAAAAAACGCGCCAGTTGAGCTGTCAGAGGCGTTTTCTTACAAATCGCTGAATGTGTAAAATGTGACCTGCGACCTCTCTTTTATAGAAAGTCGCACGTGCGAGCAATAAATGCGGGTCGCTGGGTCGCAAGTTGATTATTTTCGGAGTTTTGCGACCTTGCGACCTTGCGACCTGGGGTCGCTGGGTCGCAAGGTCGCTGGGTCGCGCTTTTCATGAAAATTGCAAAATTGCGACCTTGCGACCTTGCGACCTGGCGACCTGGGGGTCGCTGAGTCGCTGGGTCGCAAGGTCGCATTTTCCGTTAATTTTGGGGATTTGCGACCTGGCGACCTGGCGACCTGAGGTCGCAAGGTCGCTAGGTCGCGATTTTCTTCACTGTTTAATTTTGCGACTTTGCGACTTGGCGACTTAGCACTTCCTCTTTAGTTTTATGGGGCTCCAAAAATTTGAAATGGTGATCTTTTTTGGAGGGTGTTGTAGGGGCTACAACAGCAGCGTAACGCCACTTCCCCTATTCAAAATGCCAAGGTTGAGTGACTGCTTCCAAGCATGAATCCTCACGCTCACTGCTAAGATGCAACAACGAAGACCCACTGTCGAGTTAATATCTTCACAATTGAACATGCATATCTGTAATCACTTAACATCTTTCAAACAAACAACTAAATTTCTAGTTGTTCGATACACAAGCTAAGACACTTGAGGAATGTTTCAACTTATCTGTTGCCATCACAATCTACTCCCCTTATCACACTAGGCACACACAAAATTGATTTTACATCATCCTCCAATCTCTGATGCTTCCATCTTCAGTGTCGTGTCATCAATATATCTGGTAGTTAATAATTTTCCTACAAATTTGTGTATTTTTGGAGTGACCACTTCCAACATACTCATAATTGTGACAATAGTTGGTCAAACCAGTGTCACTTCAATGATGACCATAAATACCATTACATGACATATTAATACACTCAACAATGACATATTAATATACACAACAATTTTGTGTAACTTGCAACATCCAAAAAAACCTTGACATCTATAACATAGAAATCAAGCGTCAAGAAACTGTACGAGAACACAAACTCGTTGAATGAGCCTCCCCTTAATAATTCAACCATGCCCAAACTGATGTTCAATGTGCCAAAGAAATTGACACCAAACTCTTCTACTATATTTTGCTCCCCCAGACATCTAGACCCTTAGCATATGTGAGTCTACCAACTGTAAAAGGAGGCCCATCAATCTGTTGGTTCTATTCTTCTCTCTTCCATACACTTAGTTATCCATAATCATGAACAAAATAAAGGAAATAAAAATCATCGCATTTATTCTTGCCTTAGAGGCTGAAAATTCAAGTTCTCCAGGTACTTCCCCATGCTAGAGGCTGACCACTCAACATGCAGGTCTCGAAGACATAATTCTAACACAATAATTGCTCTCAATATTCAATAAATTTGACATAGCTAAAAATTCCCTTTGTGTTGGCTCCACACACAGATCCGCGGTTCCATCTGACCATATGCATTTTTTAGTTAGCCATCCACAAGACTCTTTCACGTGGATTCCCCATCATGGAGATGTATTCACCTTCATACTATCGAAGGTATCTTTTCTCCGTACATGTTACCAAGAATCCATGACCAGACAAACCCAACAACACTGATTTGACACTTTTGTAGGAAGACTCATGATAAATTCACCATAGAACATAGTAAATACAACCAATATTTATTCCCTCAATAGATTGGAGAATACCATTAGTTATATCAAGAAAGCACCGGAGATTCAAATCTTTGGCATGTTTTTCCCACGACTCCACTTGAGTGCCTTCTTGAATAAAAAACCTAGAACTGCACAATTACACAGGAAACAACAAATCAATAACTCACCTAAGGCACCTGGGTCTCCTCTGCGCACTCGGATCCGCAGCCACCTGAAATCCCATCCATGGTTTCCTTCATCCATCGAATCTGCCACGAGTGACTGAATGGAAAGTATAAGCAACTTCTATGATTTTTGGCTATTGCATTGTTGCCACATCAAATAATGTGCAACACTCCAAATAGAATTCGCTTCTCACCATGGTTTCGGCTTCCCAACAGACACCACTGGGACCAGCAATCCACTATGCACAAAGGAGACCTATTTCACACCACAACGATGACACCCACCATGCTTCATGATGGGATTACCATTCTTCGCGTCAGGTTCACCACGCTTCAGTGATTCACCATGATGCAAGCATCGATGTCACAACACACCCTGTAGTTGTCCTTCGCACACCAGCAATAGGTTGTCCACTATTGGATAGATCCATTAATAAAGACATGGCTAGCAGAGAAATTCAAAGTCACCCCTCTTTTGTATATTCTTCCATGCAGAAGTCTTGCAACGCTTCTAGATATCCATTGATTCTCTCAGTTGAAGTAGAAATTCAATAATCTATTCCAACTTTGGAATCTATACAATTCCCTCACTTTGATTAAAAAATTGTGCACGAATCCACCTGATCCAACTACACCACAGAAAGGGCCTTGCCTCTCCGTCAATTCATCGGTTCTCTTCTGTCAACGGATATCATAACTTGAACATAAACACGCCTGGAAAAAATTCTTGCACGCTTTGTTCACCAGGAAAATCCCCTTTGCAGATAGAGGTAATCCCTCTAGCCCTAGGGTGGGTCTAGCAATAAGGAAACACATTTCACTCCTAAATTCCTATCATATAAATGAAATATGAACTGGAATAGATATCCTACCTCGGTCCAATGGTTTTTTCGTGGCATGCGACAGTGATCCTTCGATTTTGTCTTCACGCCTTGAGCTTCGTGTTGGTGACGATGTTCATGCATATGCACAAAGATCAAACAAATGATGACATCATACAAGCCCATACATTCATCTATAGCTATCCAGATAGTCAAGGAGAGCTAAAAACTTTGCATATGAATTGAAACAAAGTTGGAACCAAAAACTAGTCATGTATTATCGATATCTGAAAAATAGGTTTACAACATTATTCCTTGACGTTGCGGATCTCCTTCGACAGATTCAGTCCGGTGCGTCTAAAGCATTCATTCGGAATTTGACTCAATGAGGCAATGGGCTTAAACACTCTCTCAATAATGGATTATTCTTTGCTTTCTTCAACACACCAGCTATACTAATGACTATTCAGCTAGCTGAATCAATGTGAGGAGGAAGAATTTATAGGTGAGGAGGAGGAGGCTTGGGATTCCACATAAGGTGGAGGAGAGGTCTATCCCTTTGTGGAGTTTCACATTTGTAGGAACTAACAAGTCAAAGGGATAAACTCAACTTGATTCATTCAAAAAAACCATGATGACTCTACTCACGAAGGTGTTAAGCATGGAAGCTTTGTTTCTATTTTAAAAAACTTTCCAAAACCAGCTCGGTGAGGGTGCCCTTCTGAGACAGAGTGCCAAAGGGCACAGGGCCTAGTGTTAATTTATTCATGGGTGCGAGGCCATAATAGCCTACCAGCATCAACCCAAAATGATATGTTTTTGAAGGTTTGATTAAGGAATGATAAAAAAATATTATGATCTTCACATGTCGAGGGATGCAATGACATTTATGGAAATGTATGATAGTACACAGGGTTCACTGAAATGGTCCTCCAATGTGCGACATGTCGATTGCAGGGACGGTGACAAAATACTATGTAACAGATGCCCCCTAAAGCATGAAATCTGAGAGAGAGGGAGGGGTGAAAGGCTTTATGATAACATGCCCAAACCAAAATGCCACCATCGGAAGACCTACAAGAACAAGTACAACTGGTATCTTTGATACATGAATATGTGGTATGGGTGCAACCATCCATAATAGAGTACATATAACAGGATCCAAAGTATGGACGCAACCATCCAGTGAAAAAAATCGTCAAATAGACTGAGGTATGGTTGCAGCCATCCAATCATAAGAGTCATGCATATATTCATGATAAACCAAATCATCCTGCAGCCTAGATTTCATCAAAAAAACAAAGGGTATTGCACTCCATCTCGACTCGAACAAGTATAAATTCAAGCATGCAAATGAATGAGTTGAAGTCGAACATGTAATAAAATCAACTGATTACCAGCCAATGATGAAAGATGTTAACAGGTGCAAGAGAAACCACCAATAATGACAATGGTTCTCAAGGTACAATAAGTACAATCCATGAAATATGAAAAATGAGTTGAAGTCGAACATCCATGAAATCACTCGATCAAAGGCCAATGATGAGAACTTGTCATCGAATGCGAATAACCTATTATTGAGGCATGCAAGCTCTAAGGTACCAAAAGGGAGTCTCTAGATCAACTTCATGGATAATGGACTGAAGTTGATAGGAAGTGATCGGTCACATGAGGGTGATAATGTTTCCCACATCATCGACTTGAGATAGAGGAATAAGATGACAGTGAATCAGGAATAAATAGAGGATCAGGGGTTAAAACTGTAGAAGGAACTTCTCTTGAACATACTGGTGACATGACTCCAGAATTTGGAACTTTTGACATCAAGGGATATGAGGTCATTGTGATGTGGCAAAGAGCAGATGAGAGGTCAAAACGGATAACCCAAACCCATGGAGGAAACATGAGGAATGTGGGATGTCCCCAACCCAAAATGAACTGCAGACAAGTGTCATGTTCAAGAGTGACATACTACTGACACTACTGAGAACTAGTTCCATTTTCCCCCACCATTTCTAGCGAGTACCCCGATTATTTTTGGAAACAAGCTTGAAGGGGATAACATATGTTTTTCATATAAGTTTTCCTTTGGAAAAATCCATCCTAGTACATTTTACGAGCCCTAGGAAGGAGGAACTCGGTAACGTCATGGTGACGATTTCCCATGTCATTAGGTTTCAATGACTGTGACAAAGAGAGAACTCGACGTCTTTTCATGTTTAGAGAGTTTGAAAAGAAGCGGAAAAGAAAAATCTAGCAGGCCCCTTTTAGTAGATAGTTCCACAGATCCGAAAAGTTAGAAAACAATATCTGGGATAACCTCTTAGCCATGTTTGACTAAGGTATTCCATTTTCGTAAATAGTCTGTCCTAGCCCGAAAAAGGGGTAAACGTATACTAAGCAGATGAATTTTTGTAGCCTTTAATGGGTTCAAAATGACAAGAGGCTCGAAAATCTTTTCAATTTTTGAGAGTAAAAAAAAAGCTGAAATATGACTCCAGGGGGTGACTTTTTCGTGTTTTTATCGAGTCCGAAAAAGTAATAAAATACAAATCGTCTCTTCATTGTCATCATGTTTAGCCATTTTCGAGATAAAACAATAAAATAATCGAAAAATATGTCAAAAATATAATTAGGGTTTCGAAAAGGTTATTAAATGATGGAAATAGTAAAAATAATTTACTTTTAACCTTTTCACCTTCTTGTGAGCATTTTACCATTTTTAACTGTGATCTTGTGGAACTAACAACAAAAAACCCAGGAGGTCATTCATGAATATGTTTTCTCCATGTAAGAGCGCTCATCTTCTCCTGCATTTTAAGCCATTTTTCGTTTTCTGCATTTTATGTTTTGATGCATTTTGAGGGAGTTTTGTCATGGGTTGGTCGAGGCAGTCGGCGCGAGTTCCGGGCATGGAGTCGCGCCCAACCCTACAGAATCAAAGGGGAGGTGCCAATTAGCGTTGTTGTTTGTAAAAAATCAATGTGAATCACCGCGACCAATAAATGCACAAAATTTCCCCTAAAAGGCTTGATTTAAATGGTTGAAAAGTCAATCATATGGTTAATGGGAGCCTCAATTATGGTTTTTCATGGAATTAGTAGCCAAAATGGTCATAGAGTGGAAAGAACGAGAACATGGTGAGGAAGATGAATAAGCCATGGAAAACGATACATGTATGGATTCCCTGAGAAATTTTGGGCTCTTGAAATTCTTCATAACACCGTTTCTATGAGCTCAACTACAACTATTACAATAATTGATCATTGTGTGGGACACCGATCAAGAAATTTTCATGATTCATGACCAAGAGTTGGAGATAGAAGTCTCTGAAATTTATTTCATCACTGGATTTTCATGGAGGGGAGCGAAACCAATCCTGATAGGTACCCGACCCCTTGGTGAGAGCATCGGCATGCTAATAGATAGAGTCTGCCCAGTAGCAAAGAAAGGAACAAAGAGCAAAAAATTGGATATTTAGACAATACCTGATTTGGCATTACGGGTAGTGTTGCACACTATAACTCGGGCCGCTAGATCTTAGGCTCCTCACAAAGCTACAAAGACACAACTTCAACTTGCCATGGATTGCATGGATCCAACCATTTGCAATTGGGTGGAAGATGTAACAATCAACTTGAAGTGTCAGTTAATGAAGTGCAAGAATGGAAAGATGAAACAATTTGGATATGGGTCCATCTTAATACCATTCATCCTATAATTGTTGACGATATTTCAACGCCAGGAGGTGGTAGTACCAACACCACCAACACGATAGCCATGGATAGTCCGTTGGGTGGATTTTATGCCTTGATTAGGAGGTGGTCAACATATGTTATGGAAGCCAGATTTCTCTGACTGGCTCCGCTGATACCTCCTCATCGTAGAGGACTAGCCATACACCAGCACCGATTTCATGTGTGATCCAGACCTTCCACTCTCGGAAGGAGCTGACTGGGATGAGGCTTTGCATAAAAACTAATTTATGATTTTAATGAGTATAATGATTTTTTTGTTTATATATGTTCTGATATTTATCCATGCATTCCAGATGTTTGCCCAAAGATACCTGCAGGGATGTCCCCCATAGCACGAAGGGTCCCACGTGATTTCGAGGTAGCCCTTAAAGGTGAGGGAAGAGAGGAAGAAGAGATCACGCACAACTTGGAGGGACTCATAAGTGGGATCCCATATTACGTGAGATTCGAGGATATTCCTCGTGCGTATCAGAGGGACAATGCAAGGGTGTCTAACTGCATCCACTAATTACTGAGGCCGGTCATGCGTGCAGTGACATGCTATCATGAGCACCATGCTAATTAGAAGCCTAGGTTTTATTTCTGCATATTTTGAGAGACATGATGTCTCGGGATGTAACCAAAACACACATATTTTTTGTACTTATGATGCACATGGATGCAAAAAATCTCTCTCTCTCTCTCTCTGTATATATATATATATATATATATATATATATATGTATATTTTCCATCCATGTGCATCATAAGTTCGAAAAATATGTGTGTTTTGGTTAAATCCCGAGACATCATGTCTCCCAAAATATGCAAAAATAAAACCTAGGCATCTAATCAGCATGGTGCTCATGATAGCATGTCACTGCACGCACGACAAACTCAGTAATCGATGGATGAAATTAGACACCCTTGCAGTGTTCCTATGATACGCACGAGGAATATACTTGAATCTCACGTAATCTGGGATCCCGCTTGTGAGTCCCTCCAAGTTGCGCATGATCTCTTCTTCCTCGCTTCCCTCACCTTGAGGGGCCACCTCGAAATCACGGTGGACCCTTCGTGCTATGGGGGACATATCTGCGGGTCTCTATGGGCAAACATCTGGAATGAATGGATAAATATCAAAGCATATATAAACAAAAAAATCATAATACTCATTAAAATCATAAAATTAGTTTTTACCCAAAGCCTCATCCTAGTCATCTCCTTCCGAGAGTGGAGACGAGCGATCACTCATGAAATCGGTGCTGGTGTATGACTAGTCCTCTACAACGAGGAGCTGTCAGCGGAGCCATTCAAAGAATTTTGGCTTCCATGACATATATTTACCACCTCCTGATCGAGGCATCAACTCTTCCCAACAGACCATTCATGGCTCTCATGTTGGTGGTGTAGGTACTACCACCTCCTGGCATTGAAATATCAGCAACCATTCTAGGATGAATGGTATTAAGATGTACCCATATCCAAATTGTTTCATATTGCCTTGCACTTAGTTAAATGATGCTTCAAGTTGATTGTTACTTCTTCCGCCCAATTGTAAATGGTTGGAGCCATGCAATCCATGGCAAGTTGAATTTGTGTCTTTGTAGCTTCGTGAGGAGCCTGAGATCCAGCGGCTCGAGTTATAGTGTGTAGCAATACCCGTAGTTCCAAATAAGGTATTGTCTAAATATCCACTTTTCCACTCTTTGATCCTTTCTTTGCTACTGGGTAGACTTTATCTATTAGCATGCCCATGCTCTCACCAAGGGGTCGGGTACCTATCAGGATTGGTTTCTCTCCCCTCCATGACAATCCAGTAATGAAATAAATGTCAGAGACTTCTACCTCCAACTCTTGGTCATGAATCATGAATATTTCTTGATCGGTGTCCAACACACTAATCAAATACTGTAATAGTTCCAGTTGAGCTCGTAGACACAATGTTAGGAAGAATTTTAAGAGCCAAAAATTTCTCAGGGCATCCATACATGCATCGTATTCCATGGCTTTTTCATCTTCCTCACCATGTTCTTGTTCTTTCCACTCTATGACCATTTTGGCTATTAATTCCGTGAAAAACCATAATTGAGGCTCCCATTAGTCACATGATTGACTTTTCAACCATTTAAATCGGGCATTTTAGGAGAAATTTTGTGCATTTATTAGTCGAAGTGATTGGCGTTGTTGTTTTACAAACAACAGTGATGATTGGCGCCTCCCCTTTGAAATTCTACAGGGTCGGGTGCGACTCCATGCCTGGAACTCGCGCTAACCACCGCAACCAACCCATGACAAACCTTCCCCAAAATACATCAAAACATAAAATGCAGGAAATGAAAAATGGCTTCAAATGCAGGATAAGATGAGAGCTTTTTCCTGGAGAAAACATATTCATGAATGACCTCCCGGGTTGTCTGTTGTCAGCTCCACAAGATCACAGTTAAAAATGGTAAAATTCTCACAAGAAGGTGAAAAGGTGAAAAGTAAATTGTTTTTACTGCTTCCATCATTTAACAACCTTTTCCAAACCCTAATTAGATTTTTGCATAGTTTTAGATTATTTTATTGGTTTATCTTGAAAAATGGGTTTTACATTTGTTTCTTGTGCAACAACAGGTCCTAAACATGACTGTTGGGTCATAAAAAGGTATCTTTTGAACACCTAATTAGCCTACATTAATCATCAATCCGGGAGAATCTTTTTATTTCAAGAGTGTACTCTGTCTGAGGCTGCAATTGTCTAAGAGCAATGCTGTGAAGATGTAGTACAAAATAACAAGAAAAAAAGTAACCAATGCTTGAGAAGAAATCTAATTACCGTAACATGAATGGAAAGATTAAACTACTTCAATCTTGCAGAACATCGATCAGGGATGCAGTAGCAGTAACTCTTTCCCTTAGAAATCGATGCAAGATGACCAATCTAGGGACTTGGAAGCAAAAGCCTCTATCCTCTACAGTTGGAGATCTTAAAGCAATTGAAACGAAAGCAGATTCACTGAAAGAAACTTAAAAGAAACGCAAGTTGAAAAGGAACAACAGTGTGTAACTACAACTCATCTATTTAAATACTATGAATAAGTAATGAACAGAAACGAAACAGCAATGTGAAATGAACAACAATTATAATTCAAACATATTCAAGACACTAGATTTCTATGCTTCAATCCTATCAACAGCTTCTCACCACGCAACGATCAGTTATAACAGATTATAAACTAAAGGAACAACAATTCAAATCAGATACAAGTCAACGAAGCTTTATAGTAACAACAAGATAATCGAACTACGAATTGTGCTTCTTGTAAAGAAATGAAACAACAATGACTCTGTATTTGATCCGATCAACAATAAACCAATTCTGTAATCAACACAAACATTAAGCGCACTCCACACGGCAATGAGCAAAGATTAAAATACAAACAGTGAAGTTATTCCACCAGAGCCGGGCCCTTAGCGCCAGTGAAATACTGTTGGGCTAATTCAGAACTGCAGAAGGTAAATAAAACGTGTGCCTTGTATTAAACCAACATAGAGTTTTACAGAAAGGTTTCTCTCAAAACAGAGAGTTAATAGAAAAGAGAAAACGTAAAGTCTTGCGACCAATTCCTAACTTCAACAACAATCCGTCCCCTTGTCACTAAAGACGTGGCTTTATATATCAAATCTCGATGGACCAATCAAGGAACAAGATAAGTTTGAACAACAATCCCTCAGGATCAAAAGATCCTGAGGGATTCGCTCCTCTGCGTTTAGTCATCTTTCTGTTTGTGCTGACTGAGGCTGAGTTGTTCCCTATCCTTTCTGGGCTATTTTTTAATATCTCCTTGCCTTTGGCTGGATATGATTCAATGCTGTTGGAGCAGTAGTTAGATTGTTCTCAACCCCGCCTTTGGTATAGCTGCTCACCTCTCCGAATTCCAGTTTGTCAATCAAAAAGTAGCTTTTAGTCATCTTTTCGTAGTAATCACAAACCTTTCCAATTCTATTGTAATTCCTATGATAAATTACCTTTCCAAGGAAAACATGAGTATATTTATGGTAAAGAATGAGTAAATGCATAATAATTTCATACCTCTTTCATTGCCCAACACACCCCCTTGCTTAATATTTTTCATGCCCTCATGAAAACTATAGTTCACATGGAGAGCAGTCAAAGAATAAGTTGAATAAGGTTTGTCATCCACAGGCCTAAAACCATGTAGTGCAGCTAATTACTCAAAAATATGTTCTGTCTGTCCTTTAGGAAGTTCATAAATAGCTGTGTAGTCCGAAGCAGGGTACCATGCAATAGGGTTGCGGAACCTACACCCTAACCAATATGGTCCTTCTTTTAAAACAAGATGGCTATAGGAAATGAAATGGTCTGCAGCTAGCCCAAAGTTTCTATAATTAAATGGTTCCCTATTTTTCACATTCTGATTCGAGGTTCTCCATTAGACCTTGGCTGCTATATATGCTTGGTTCCTAATGGATGAAAAATAATTCGTTCCATTCAAAATGATTGATTTTTGGACAGGCCCTAGAGTTTGGGTAACACATTCCTTTATCATCAAACTTTTCTGTCTAGCCCAAAATTGAAGTGGGTTCTGAGGTTCACTTCTGACCCATATATCTAATCCATTTTCCTGCCTTTGAAAGGCGTTATAAGCTTTAAGCCATTTTAATTGATTTACAGCAAAGGAAATGAATGCCTAAAACTGAACATCTCCAATAAAAGGGTTAGGGTTTGATTCACAGTCATTTTCAAGTATTAGGTTATGCAAGTAAAATTCACATAACAGGCACTGTACTTTGATCCCATAAAGTTTGCATCATGATATCAAGTCATCTATTGTTTTTAGCTCTATGGATTTCCCTTCCCTAACTGCCTTGATATTTAATTGTAAATATATTTCTAGTAAAAACAAAGCATAGTTTTTTGCGAGGCGTCTACAGGCTAAGACATCAGTATACAAGGAGCAGAGAGTGTCCATTTGAATGTAGGCTAGTTTTAGTTGGTTCATTACCTTATCAGCCTTTACCTCTGTTTTCCGTCGTTTTTCATGAGCTTCAACTTCTGCTTCATGAATAGTTCTCATTTGTTGTTGCAATTCCTGATATCTTTTTCTTGGGACAGTATATTCCTCCAGTCTCTGCATTTCTATTCGGGCCTGTGTCAATTCTTCTTGAAGTCTAACCAGTGTCGACTCACTGAAAGTGTGCTGACTGCTAGATTTCATATTTTCATTGAAAACCAGTTCCTATGGAATAGCTTGTGTTGGAATAGCTATTTGTTGCCCCGCATCCTCATAATTAGGCTCAGGTATGGTTTCTTCTGTAACTTGGGGGTTCCTATCAGCGACCACTCTTCTCTTTTTCGAGCTTCTTTTGATAGCAATGCTTCTTTTCTTAGGGGCTCGCTTGGGCATGTGTTTCATTCTCAGAACCCTAATGGTTTGCCGGAGCTGTTCTACTAGTTCATGAAGCTTTATTCATTCTCTGCGAAGCTTCTCAATCTCAGTTGTTTTCTTCTTCTTTCTTAATGGAACAGTCGTTCCTTTATCTGACCCTATTTTCTCAATAGAATTTTGGCCCATATCAGCAGTGCCTTAAGTAAAATTCCCTTCTTGTTCTTCTCCTTGGGGCTCCTCTTCTATATTCATATGCCCTTGGCTCAATTCTCCTGGAATCATATTCTTAGTTAACTTTGCAGTCTCCTGGGGGCTTCCAGCTTCAGTGTTTTCTTTCTCCTACTCACATCCCTGAGGAGAAGCAACCCTAGCTTCGCTAGGGTTTGCTGTTTCATTCAGTTTTTCTCCAGTTGTTTCCTTATCAATAGCAGAGTATTATGGTAGTAGATTATTTTCAATATTGAGATCCAACGGGCTATGAGGCTGTGCATAATCACTCATATTGGCAAAAATCTGGGCCAATTGGTCTTCCTGTAAAGGACTTACGATAACATTTTCAGCTAGCTCTGTTTCATCCTAGTTACTGCTATGATTGTCCTTGGCCTCCTCACATGTGTGATAACTTCCTTCCTCTTCATCTGAATACCAGATTTCTCCCTCAACTTCTTCTTCTTCAAAATTTCCTTCGATTCCTTCTTCCTTATTATCTCCTTCCTCTGCACTGGATTGTTTTTCACTATCAGTTTGGTGACTTATTTCTTCTTCGTCTGAGTAGCAAATTTCTCCTTCCAATTCATTTTCCTCATCAGTACAAGGGCTTACTCCCTCTAATTTCTCTTCCTCGTCAGTGCGAGGGCTTACTCCCTCCAATTGTGGAGGTTGTTCCTCCTCTGAGCTGTGAATTTCCAGGGGCTGGCTGCTACTACCCGAAGTTCTTCCACCATCCTTCTATTTCGTTTCGATTGGAGGGAATGTATATGAGTAGAAGGCTCAGCAATTGAGCCGGCCATCCTCTTCCGTTTTGGAGCGGGTAGAGCTAACCCTCCGTCAATGGAAAATATTAATTCTTCCCAGCTAGACTGTTGCTGGGCGAGGCTACGACTCACTATTAAACGAATTAGACAATGGCGGCTGACCACTGTATCTGCATGTTGGGATTTTATTATACCACGAGCAGTATCATGAAACAAGGAATTTAAAAATGCAGGCAAATTAATAGTGCATTTATGTTTTAATACAGCTAGTAGCTTAAGGTGGCGAGGTCTTACCACATCCTTTCTTCCGTCGCATGTTATGTAAGCCTGCACAATCTTGGCCAACTTCGTCCATGGTTCTCCTAATGACACTGGCTGGTCTCCTTTACCTTTTATAACTAACGTCTGTCCATCATCTTGAAAATTTTTTATGGCTTCACGAATCCTAATCTTCTTCTGAGTCAAAATAGTCCCTTGCGCGGGAATGCCAGACACTTCTGCAATTATCTCGTCAGATACAGCTATCTGCTTCCCTCTGACCATGGAGGATCCTTCCTGTAGGTTCAATAAAAATTCGGTGGCCACAACTTCATGGGGTTGATGCATTCTCAAGAAATATGTAATCCACCCCAGTCTTTCTAAAATTGCTCGTGGACGATCAGAGACGATCAATACTTGCGGTTCACTGCGAATTGTCTGACCTCCCATTTATGCGTTCTGTTAATTTCTCAACACACAGTAATCACAATGGAACAACAGAACACAGTTCGTTGAAAATTTATTATTTCCTAAAATGTAGGGATTTTAATTCGTATACATGAGTCTTGGAGTTTGTTTTGTATGCAGACATCCGCGCCCCCCAAATGAATGAAAGGTTGCCCTCGACCATCAATTGAGAGGAGCATGTGTGGCTCAGCAGCAGTACAGCAGTAAAAGGAAAGCGTAATTATGATACATTCAATAAAATTACAGCAATTACTGAAATCAATGCATGTGATGAATCGTTAATAAATAGAAAATTGTTTTGTAATGATTCAAATGCAAGGAGAAGGGACAACATAAAATAAACATAAATAAAATTGTGTTATTTACCATTTTGAACTAATATGATCGATTTGTAATGATTTTCATGTATAATAGGTTCGGAGGGAAAGGTAAGTGATTCATATTTCATTTGACATTTAAATAAAGATATAGGAAAAGGGTTAAATATAACTATTGATGTGTATAAATGTGACCCCAATACCATAAGCAGAGCTTCGCTACCCACAGGTGTCCATAACCTTGACAGAGTTGCTTGCTTACCCATGGAACCATTGTCCTTTATGTATACTGAGGAAGTGCACATTTTTTTTATTGAATATCATGATGGAGGTCATTGTGCTGGCTTGGTGACTAGATAAACCACAATGCCATTCACCGGGAAGAAGTGAAACGTGGGCAGGCCGGCTCATGATGAGAGCTCCTATTCCAAGGAATTCTTGATTTTTTCAATTGTCTATTGGACCATTTCCATGGTTTGGTGGCCATAATGGGAATGCCACTTCACTGCCTTCCCTATGATCACGGTAGGCTAGTTCTCGGTGAGACCCCTATCCTCCATCTGCAAAATCATTATTAAGAATATGTAAATATTTTTTCTTCTTTTCTTTTTCACACAACACTTTTCCTCAGTTATTCATAAGGGATGGCTCAACACTCCTTAAGAGTAGGGATGGTGGAAGAAGTCTAAACATCTCAATAGAAAAAAACATTATGCCCTTAGTCCTATTCTTTAGATAGACATCAAAGAAAGTTATAGAATATGGGAAAGAACCAATCATGATAAAAATAATCGATCAGATTAATTCAATGGTAAGAATAGCAAAGTTATGTTATTGATCATGCCCCTTTTCCTTTTTTTCTAATCATTACTAGACAATTTTCTTAAAAAAATGACGATTTATTTTGATTTGTTGATTACAGTAAGCTTTAATTTGTATGATTGTATATAAATGATATATTTTCCTTTAGAAAAGTAATAAAAAATTCAAAATGTTGTCTTAAAACAAAAAAAAAATCCTAAAAAAATAACAGCAAAAAACAATCTGCGGAACTGTTGTTCCTTTCAAAAGGAACAACAAAAAATACTCTTCGGAAGTGTTGTTCCTTTGGGAAGGAACAACAAAAGCGCTCTGCGAAACTGTTTTTCCTTTCAAAAGGAACAAAAAAAAATATTGTGCGGGAGTGTTGTTCCTTTGGGAAGCAACAACAAAAACGTTCTGTGAAACTACTGTTCCTTTCGAAAGGAACAATAGCGGTCTGCGAAACTACTGTTCCTTTCGAAAGGAACAGTAGCAGTGTTGTTCCTTTACAAAGGAACAAAAAAACAAACGGAATAAACATAATTTTTTCTCTCTTTTTTTTTTTTTTTGAAGAAACCAAATTTCATGAAACAACGATGAAGAAATAAAGCAGTAATATTAACAGAATATTAAAAAAAACAAATTCCATAAAACAACAATAAAAAAACGGAAAAAAAATGCTTTATGTACAAAAATTAAAAAAAGAAGATGATTTATCAAACTGATGCCGAGGAGTTCTCCCCTTCAGCGAGAATTTCCATGGTAGAATCTTCTCGTAAGTGTTGGTAAAAGGATTCCTGGGTAAGCGGTTTATGATACAATCGTACTCGATGACCATTTACCTTAAAGGAATGTCCAGATCCATCAATGGTAACTATTGTAACAGTGCCATTATCATGCAATTTTTGTATTTCATAGGGTCCAAGTCATCGTGTCTGGAGTTTTCCTGGGAAATCCTGAAACCTGGAATCATATAGGAGTGCCCAGTCTCCTTCGTGGAAGATCTTTTCTTTGATATGGGCATCATGCCATTTGGCTCTCTGTTGCTGAATTAATGTTTTGTGCTGAAGAGCAGAGAGCCTAATTTCATCCAGCTCATTAATTTGCTACAGTCTTTTAGCCTGGGCTTCATTTCAATTTAGACCCACCTTTTGAGCTGTTCGTAATGTTTGAATTTCGAATTCTATAGGAAAGATGGGTTCCTTTCCGAATACCAATTGGTATGGTGAATATCCTGTGGTAGGTCTCCACACTGTTCGATATGCCCACAATGCTTCTAGAAATTTGTAGGCCCAATCTCATTTATGAGAAGCAACATTTTTTGTTAATATAGATTCAATTACTTTTTTTGTGCTCTCTACTTGGCCATTGGCCTGTGGGTGATATGGAGTCGTAATATTGTGCTGAACGTGGTAGTTTTGCAATGTTTCAGCTAATTTTTTACCTACAAACTATGGTCCTCCATCTATGATTATGTCTCTTGGGAGGCCATAGCGCACAAATATTTGGAAAATAAATTGTATTACAGAGTCCTCTGTGGCTTTTGAAAGAGATTCTTCCTCAACCCATTTGGTGACATACTCAGTTGCGACTAGGATATATGTTTTTTGGTTCGATGGGGGGCTAATAGGACCAACGAAGTCAAGAGCCCAACGTTCAAACGGTTCGATCACTAGTTTAGGGTTCAGAGGCATTTCATCAGACTACCCAGGGTGACCTACCCTTTGCCAGCTATCACCGGCCTGCACGAATTTTTTAGCATCTTTAAAGATAGTAGGCCAATAATAGCCTATTCATAAAACTTTATGGGCAGTTCTACGGTCTGCAAAATGTCTGCCACAGTGTCCATCATGGCATGGTTTCAAGATGTCAAATACCTCATCCTCCCTAACGCATCTCCTTATTTGCATATCTGCACCTGTATGAAATAGGTGACCTCCAATCTAGAAGAAGCAGGTACTATGGTGTATTATTTTCTTACGCTCATTAAGGGACAAATGTTTAGGTAATTTACCTATTGCCAAATAGTTCGCTATATCAACATACCATGGTGTTCTGATAGTAACAGCGAAGAGATGTTCATCTGGAAAGTGGTCTTCAACTGCTTCTATATCTGTTGGCTTTGGCATTCTTGATAGAAAGCCAGCTACAGGGTTCTCTTTCCCATGTCGATCTCTGATTGTGATGTCAAATTCCTGCAGTAAAATCAACCATCTTGTCACTCTTCCATTTGTGACTGGTTTATTTGCTAAAAATTTAATGGCAGAGTGATCAGTATATAGTACTATAGGATACCCAGTTATGTAATGCCTAAATTTGTTTATAGCATGAACTACAGCTAAAAATTCTTTCTTAGTAACAGTATAATTTAATTCAGCAGGGGATAGATTTTTGTTAATATAGTATATTACATGTGGCTTCTTGTCTTCCTCCTGTCCAAGTACTGCTCCAATTGCTGTGTCTGAGGCATCAGATGAAATTTGGAACGACAAATTCCAATTTGGGTCCCTCAGCACTGGGGCTGTTGAAACAAGCTTCTTCAGATCATTAAAGGGATTGTCACATTTATCTTTCCAAGTGAAATCAACATTTCCAGTCAGTGCATATAAAGGTGCATCTATTTGAGAATAATGTTCTATAAATCTTCTATAGTAACCAGAAAATCCAAGAAAGCTACGTACCTCTGTTTGTGTAGTAGGTGTAGGAATTAACAAGAGTATTTGAATTTTAGTCGGGTCTACTTGAATTCCAGCTGCTGAAATATAATGCCCTAAGATAACTCCTTCAATCATCATCATAAGACACTTTTCATTGCTTAAGCAAAGCCTAGTGTCAATACATCTTTGCAATACTGTTTCTAAGTTTTCCAATGCAGGCTCAAACTCATCCCCATAGCGTGTGAAATCATCCATATATACTTCGAGGCCTTCATTTATTAAGTCTATAAAAATGTTGAGAATTGCCCTTTGGAATGTAGCAGGAGCATTGCATAGGCCAAAAGGTAGGAATCGGTAGGCAAATGTCCCCCATGGATAGGTAAAAGTGGTTTTGTCTTGATCTTTAGGGGAAATCTGGATTTGGTTGTACCCACTGAAGCCATCGAGGAAAGAGAAGAATTTCTTCCTCGCCAATGTGTCTAATACCTGGTCAATGAAAGGAAGGGGAAAGTGGTCTTTCTGTGTTGCCTTATTAAGTTCACGGTAATCTACACATATCCTCCACTTTCCGTTCTTTTTTGGTACTACCACTAATGGGGAGACCCACTTGCTATCATATATTGGGTAGATGAAATTAACATCCAATAGTTTTTGTAATTCAGCTTTCACAATATCTTTAAGGTGAGGATTTAGTCTCCTTTGAGGTTGGCGAATGGGTCTTGCATCTTTTTCAATGTAAATGTGGTGAGTACACAATTGAGGATCAATTCCTTTCATATCGGGGTAATCCCATGCAAAGGTTGCTTTGTATTTTTGTAATAATTGGACCAATTTCTCTTCTTGTTCAACAGTGAGATTTTTATTAATATTTAAAGTTTTTCCCGGCTCAATTTCTACAACCTTGCTATTGCTCACAGAAGTAGTAGGTATTGTTTGATCAGGAATATCTTTGAAAGGATATTCTTCTTCTTTATTATCAAATGCTGCTTTGATCATGTGACATTGCAAATGAGATCTGGTTTGTGACTTATTAATAAAATTATTAATGATATCATCCTCTATTTGATCTTTAAAATCAAGAGAATTTTCTATGGTTAGAGGTGATCTCATATTGTCCATAAGATATGATGCAGGTGGTTTTCTTGTTTTGATTATTGATAGAGTTGGCTGGGCTGGGGGATATAGGGCTAGATTCTTGACATAATTTCCCCTTGTAATTGTCATGTTTCCTTGTCGGCATCCAATATAAGCATCGACAGTTGCCAACCAAGGTCTACCTAGAATTAACGGATGTCCATCTAGTCGATTATTTGGATTGATAACCAGGAAGTCAACAGGGTATTCCCAGGAATCTACAGATACCATTACATCTTGTAGTATACCTTCTGGTTTGAATACTGATCGGTCAACCAATTCCAACAAGGTTGTTGTTGGTTCCAGTGATGTAATTCCAAGTTTTTGATAGGTGGTGGTTGTTAAAATGTTAATTTCTACCCCCAAGTCAACTAAGGCATTTGGAAATGATTGGCCATTGATCTGCACTGTCACTATAGGATTTCCTGGGTCTTCATATTTGATGGGTGTTTCCATTCCTGATAATAAGTCAGATAAGGTACCGACTATTTGGACAGTAGGATTGGTTGTTGTTCTCCTCTTTGGATTATTTATGCATAATTCCTTAATAGTTTTTGCATATATAGGAATATCTTGAATAGCTTGGAGGAGAGGGATTTTTATACAATTTTTTAAAAATTCTCCCAGAAGATCAAAATTAGGTTGTTCTAATGGACGAGGTATAATTAATCGTTCTGGGAATGGTGGAGAGGAAGTTATTACTTTTTGTTGATTTTGTTGTTGATTTTGTTGCTGGACTTCCTTCTCACTTTGTACTATTCGTTCTACAAGTAACAAATCTTCAGTGTGGACATCATTGTTTCTCTATATTTCAACTATGCACCCAGACCTTAATTGAAGATCATTGCACTCCCTTAGTTCAGTTTCTACTTCTGGGGGTTCCATTATTTGGACAGACTGAACTGGCCTATTGTTTGGGTTTGGGTTGGGTTGGGCTAGGAGTTTTGGTCTTAAATTGGTCTGGGGGTTTTTATAAGGAGCTGGCAGTGTAGGTTGAGAGAGAGGAATTGATCCAGCTGGCTGATTTGTTGGATTTTTCCAGTTTGACTGCCGGGCCTGATTCTGGGAAGTAGAGGGGGACCATTGTGTAGGCCAGAAAGGTGGGTAGAAAGGAAAGCTAGGCTAGTTATTTTGATTTGTTTGATTTGGCCAAGATGTGGGAGGAAATGGCTGTTGTGACCAATTAGGGAAAGATGGTTGATTCGGCCACATCCCACTATATTGTTGAGCATTATATTGAGGAGGTTGAAAATGAAATGGATCATTTGGCATACCTGATGGTCGTGACTACCATTTTCGGCACTGATTAAGCAGACATACCACTTTTGATTCCTCTTCTGCCTCCTTATAAACTGCTTTTATGCCAGGAAGCGAAGGACATCCTTCTGTAGGGTGATCTTTCGTGCAAATGGCACAGACTTTAATCACATCCAACGGACATTCTTTGTGGCTGTGCTTCTTTCTACACCTGGGACAGAATATTGCCAAGTTCTGTTTTGCTTCTTCCTGTTTATGCTTGGCTTGCATAATATCGAACTGTGTTGTTAAAGTCCCAAGTATGTATTTCTTAAAGTCTTCTAGGAGATTTACAATCTCTACACGAGTCACACCTTCATTAGAGGTCTTATTTTCTCTTGTGATTATATCACGTTTTGCTGATTTCAACCTTGTATTGCCCTTTGAACTCTTGATACAGAAATCAATGATGTTAGGATAAATTTCCTGATATATATCACCTTTTCCCATAATATTCAATGTTTCAACCCATTGATCTTTCATTCCCCTAATTAATGTGGTTTTCAAAACATTATCAGGTAAGGGTAAAGATGCATAAGGGGATCTCTGAAGATTATATTGAAACCGTTCCACATACTCTTCCATGGTCTCATTTGGTTTTGCTGTCATTTGGAATATCTCATCTTTTAATTCCCGAGACCTGCAATAATCTTGATATTTCTTTAAAAATGCAGCCTTCATATGATCCCAATCAGTTATAACACCCCCACCTAATCCCATAAACCATCGTAGGGATGCCCCTTTTAATGTAGAAGGGAATAGTTTTAGTTTTTGGGCATCAGTGGTGTAATCGTATCCTCTGCACAACACATCAAACTCAAATAAAAACGCATCTGGGTCCTCTGATGTTAAGCCATGAAATGTGGGAATATGTTGAAGAGGTATAGCTTTCATGGGTGCATTGACTGAACTATCCACTATAGGATATTGCAGCGTAGAGGTCTACTGCTGATTCTGGTTTTGGTTATGGGCCATTTGATCGAAGATATGCCAGTATCCCTCTGGGATTTCCAAGGAATTTCTAGGTTAACGATCAAGGGCAGGAATGGCTTTGACAACACTCCCTTTGTCTGGGATAATAAGTTTTTCCTGTCGACCTACTGTTTGAGGTGATTCAAGACCTTGGTTCTGAATAATTTGAACAACACTTCCCTTATTTGGGCTGCTTATTGTTTGGGCAGTTTCAATAGGAGATTTCAAGTTTTTGATTTCTCTCGTTTCCCCTTCTCCTTCTCAGAGATTGCTAGTGTTCCCTTCTTGAAGGAAACTTATGCAAGGATTCTCAATTTCTTGGGAATCTTGCTCAATTCCCACTGTTTGACTGTGTATCTCAGCAAAGGCTTTAGATGGTGGCTCTGTAGTCTGAAGGGAACTAGTAGGCCATCTAGAAGTAGTTCTTTTAAATCCTACTGATGGTTGAGATTCAGTTCTTTTAAGGATTTCGTCAATAAAGGTTGTGCGCCCAAGGGTCATCGATCCCTTAGGTTTTTCAGTTTTAGGAGGAATTTTGTTTCACTTAGTTGATTTATTCATTCAAAGAAACAAACCTTCATTCCTACCTAAAGAAATAATCTTACCTACTTCTGCTGTGAAGCGGGCTGCGAGCAAGTGTCTTTCTTGCCCAGTGCGCAGGTTCTTACCTTCCGTCTTTAATACCCAATTCTCCACAAGAAGAAGAAAATCAGCTATGCATTACTCCTTTAAAATGGCATACACTCTCCCTAGAAACGACGCAAAAATGTTGGGTCATAAAAAGGTATCTTTTGAACACCTAATTAGCCTACATTAATCATCAATCCGGGAGCATTTTTTTATTTCAAGAGTGTACTCTGTCTGAGGCTGCAATTGTCTAAGAGAAATGCTGTGAAGATGTAGTACAAAATAACAAGAACAAAAGTAACCAATGCTTGAAAATAAACCTAATTACCGTGACATGAATGGAAATATTAAACTACTTCAATATCACATAACATTGATCAGGGATGCAGTAGCAGTAACTCTTTCCCTTAGAAATCGATGCAAGATGACCAATCTGGGGACTTGGAAGAAAAAGGCTCTATCCTCTACAGTTGGAGATCTTAAAGCAATTGAAACGAAAGCAGATTCACTGAAATAAACTTAAAAGAAACACAATTTGAAAAGGAACAGCAGTGTGTAACTACAACTCATCTATTTGCTAATCAAAGACTATGAATAAGTAATGAACAAAAATGGAACAACAATGTGAAATGAACAAAAATTATAATTAAAACATATTCAAGACACTATATTTCTATGATTCAATCGTGTCGACAACTTCTCACCATGCAACGATCAATTATAACAGATTATAAACTAAAGGAACAACAATTCAAATCAGATACAAGTCAGCGAAGCTTTATAGTAACAACAAGATAATCGAACTGCGAATTATGCTTCTTGTAAAGACATGAAACATCAATGACTCTGTATTTGATCCGATCAACAATAAACCAATTCTGTAATCAACACAAACATTAAGCGCACTCCACACGATAATGAGCAAAGATTAAAATACAAACAATGAAGTTATTCCACCAGAGCCTGGCCCTTAGCGCCAGTGAAATACTGCTGGTCTAATTTAGAACTGCAGAAGGTAAATAAAACGTGTGCCTTGTATTAGACCAACATAGAGTTTTATAGAAAGGTTTCTCTCAAAACAGAGAGTTAATAGAACAAAGAAAATGTAAAGTCTTGTGACCAATTCCTAACTTCAACAACAATCCGTCCCGTCGTCACTAAAGGACGTGGCTTTATATATCAAATCTCGACGGACCAATCAAGGAACAAGATAAGTTTGAACAACGATCCCTCAGGATCGAAAGATCCTGAGGGATTCGCTCCTCTGCGTTTAGTCATCTTTCTGTTTGCGCTGACTGAGGCCGAGTTGTTCCCTGTCCTTTCTGGGCTATTCGTTTAGATCTCCTTGCCTTTGGCCGGATATGATTCAATGCTGTTGGAGCAGCAGTTAGATTTTTCTCAACCCCGCCTTTGGTACAGCTTCTCACCTCTCCGAATTCCTGTTTTTCAATCAAAAAGTAGCTTTTAGTCATCTTTTCGTAGTAATCATAAACATTTCCAATTGTATTGTAATTCCTATGATAAATTACCTTTCCAAGGCAAATAGGAGTATATTTATGGTAAAGAATGAGTAAATGCATAATAATTTCATACCTCTTTCACTGCCCAACAATGACGACGATGAAGTGACGAGTTTTATTTTATTACTTTTTCGGACTCGGTAAAAACATGAAAAAGTCACCCCTTGGAGTCATCTTTCAGCTCTTTTTTGACTCTCAAAAATTGAAAAGATTTTCGAGCCTCTTGTTGTTTTGAACTCATTAAAGGTTGCAAAATGTCATCTGCTTAGTATATGTTTACCCATTTTTTGGGCTAGCACAGATTATTTACGAAAAAGGAATACCTTAGTCGAACATGGCTAGGAGGTTCTCCCAAATATTGTTTTCTACCTTTTTGGATCTATGGGATTATCTACTAAAAGGGACCTATTGGATTTTTCTTTTATGCTTCTTTTCAAACTCTGTAAACATGAAAAGACGTCTAGTTCTCCCTTTGTCATACTCGTTAAAATATAATGACATGGGAAATCATCACCATGACGTTACCAAGTTCCTCCTTCTTAGGGCTCATAAAATGTACTAGGATGGATTTGTTTGAAGGACAAACTGATATGACAAGCATATGTTATCCCCTTCAATCTTGTTTCCAAAAATAATTGGGGTACTTATATGACAAGCATATGTTATCCCCTTCAACCATATTTTATCTCCATGTAGTTTCATTCAAGTGTGTCTCAAGCATTCGTTCGACATTCTTCAACACACGAGCTATACTAATAATTGTTTAGCTAGCTGAATCAATGTGAGGAGGAAGAATTTATAGGAGAGGAGGAGGAGGTTTGGGATTCCACATAAGGTGGAGGAGAGGTCTATCCCTTTGGGGAGTTGCACATTTGTAGGAACTAACAAGCCAAAGGGAGAAACTCGAATTGATTTAGTCGAAGAAACCATGACAACTCCGCTCACTAAGCTATTAAGCATGGAAGCTTCATTTTTCTTTTAAAAAAATTTCCAAAAGCAGCTCAGTGCGGATGCCCTTCTGAGACAGAGCGCCAAAGGGCGCGGGGCATAGTGTTAATTTCTTCATGGGCGTGAGGCCATAACTGCCTACTAGCACCGACCCAAAATCATATGTTTTTGAAGGTCTTCTTGAGGAATGATCAACAGAGATTATGATCTTGACATGCGAAGGGATGTGATGACATTTAGGGAAATGTATGACAATACACAAGGGTCACTGAAATGATCCTCCAATGTGTGGGATGGGGATAGCAGGGATGGTGACAAAATAATCTGTAGCAAGCTTCCAAGCACTTGGATTCTTGTTCTCCAGGGGATTCTATCTTAGAATAACCGCTCTTTGAATCCAATTCCATAGGCGACAGTGTCACCACTCTTTGAATGTGACTGCATAGCTGATACCATCACTAAGTGTTGTTCTCTGGAGTTGATCTTATCAACTTCAAGATCCATTTAGAAAATAACAATTTAAAGGAGAAATTATGAGAAAATCCAGGAACCTTCTATGAAAGAATATAGATGCAAATCCGACACCTCCCAAGATAGCAGAGATCGGCGTTAACAAAAAATATCAATGGTTTAAGGGATTTGGCCAGGCGAGCACAAAATGAATAATGCACACACAATCTACAGCTATTCAACTCATTGCAGACTCATATGTCAATCTTCACAGTGTAGGGATGGGGCACACTCTTCAACAACTCGAAACTGAATTTAATAATCCTATGGACAATTAAAAATTTTAATGGACAAACACTCTTTATTTACCTTGTCCGACGCGAGCTTTGATACCAAGATAAAATCTGAAAGGATTACAAATGTATACATGAAGTATAGTCTCAAGATAGGAAAACTATCTTGGACGCACAATAAGGTGGTTGAGAGAATATCTCAACCACACACCAAACTAGGAATATATAGATTTAGCTACCTCCTATGATATAGGAACAAACTCCTTACATAGAGAGTCACAACCGCATACAAGTAGGAATTACATATTCCAATAGACCTCTCCCCCTAATCTCACGTTGGTGCAATTGTACAACATGGATCATTCTGTTGACAATGATTTACATTCTATGGCGTCTAGTGAATTGATTTGGCATCACGCATCACGCTAAGATACCTTGAATACACCTCGAGATGACTTGGTAGATATTTGGTGCATGGATCGATTGGTGGGTCATGATGGATGCATGAGGAGATCCAATTATGGTTGATTTGTGCATTCAAGCTCGATATTGATTGGTGGATTCTGATGCATTTTGAGTGAAGCCCATGACCAGTCAACCAACAGTAGAATAGGTTTTGTGTTACAGGTGTGGTGATCATAGCGCTAGCCTACAAACATGAGTTGCTTCTCTTACACCTTTGATCCACTGACTACACCAGAGTAAAGGCTGAGAGCGCATGTGGTTCTATAGAGGCTGATATTATTCCTTTGGTTACCTTGTGTTTTTGGGTGTGTGCTTTGATGCTTTGAGGCTGAGATTGTTCTAGACATCATTTTTTGACGTGGGCACATTAGACAATGTATTAAATCTGCATAACATTAGCATCATCACAAAACTACCAAAAGAATCCACCAAGGCTACAAAGGAACTTGATGCAGGCACTGAAAGTATGGGTGTCGGAAACACACTCTGCTTGCTAGTAGACATATGTGGATTTGAAAATGAGCATAGTGTTGTATTTGTAATCTTACGAGGGCGTGTTTTGTTCTAGTGACACTAACACTTGACCGATAACATTGAAGACTGGACTTCGGGGTTAGGTTGGTGCTCAAGATAGCTTCCTTGGTGGAAAGGATTGCCATTAGAGATTTTATGGCTAAGATCGTCGGTGCAGTATTGATGTATTTTTTGAAAGCATCTCTATTGTTCCATTGGTTGTTGAAGATTGAGAATTTTTTTGCGGATCCATAGATCGATTTTGTCACAATCAACAATCATATGGCATAAGTATATCTGAATGAGAGAAATAAGCTTGATGGGTCGAATTACACCAATTATAAATTCAAATTGCAGACACTACTCGAGGGTTCGAGTGCATGGGAAATTGAAAATGGGAACGAAGCAAAGATGACTACAACTGGAGGAGGAACAACTGCAACAATTCAAGATTGGGAGAAGAGGTAGAAAAAATATAAAGTGTTGGTTAAGATGTTAGTGAAAGACATCATCATCCCTCATATCGGAGAGTGAAAATCTTCCAATGATATATGGGTGAATCTCAAGGATCTATATGAGACAAAGAATACAAATCAAATATTGTTCCTTAAGAGTGAGATTCTCTCCATCACAATGGAGGAGAATGAATCGGTTGTTTCATCTCTTATATCAAAGAGCTGAAAGACAAGTTGGGTGACATAGGAAAGAAAGTTTCCAATGCTAATCTTGTCATGATGACCTTAAATTATATGACTAATGATTATCAAATGTTCATTACAAGGTTGACAGCGAGGGAGAAATCTCCCACTTTTGAATAGATGATAAGGATTTTGATGCAGGAAGAAGAGAGGTGGATAAATATGAAGCCATAGAATGTAGACCTAACATTGATGCAGAAGAAAAATAATTTCAAAAGGAAACGAGGAGGAGGAAATAAAGTTGGTGATACACCCCAAAAAAATCCGTTCCAAGGTTATCAACTAAAAGGATTCAGGAGACAAGCGTTTTTACTGTGTTAAAGCTAGTCACACAGCTAGAAATTGTTATAAAAACACTGATGAAACCCAACACAAAAAACCCAATCAAGAAACCATAACTCACTTCATATGACACTTGTTCATGTGACATTTTATTAATTAATAGTTTTATTTAACACTACAAAAAGGGAGAGCTCCTTGATAATTTCTCCTTGGGTGTGTCCTTTGATGCTTTGAGGCTGAGATTGTTCTTAAATGATAGTAGAAAACTATGAATATTTTAGAATTTTCCATGCAGTTTGAATCACTACTATCCATCTAACAAGTATTGATAATTAAATTAAAATTCTAAAAACTTATTCAAAAATAGGCACACCAATCAAGGTAATATGCATGACTACCTTGGAATAGTGCATCTATAAATTTTATATAATTATATAATTATTAATAATTATTACTTGGAATATTCTAAAATAGTTTTATTAGTATTCAAATAGCTTTATAATAGTCTTAATTAATTGGTATTGGCCCAACTTATTGTAACACATCCTAGAATTACGAATATTCCTACCAAAATGAGGTGAATCCAAGATTCTATAATTGAGAATCTTACTATGAAAATGGGGTGAATCCCACATTCTATAATTGAGAATCTAACTATCAAAATGAGATAAATCTCCATTGTTAAATATGTTGGTAAATCTCTTTTAAAATGTATGTATGTTTAAATTAAATATTAATTACTTTTATAGTAAATAATAATAATAATAATAAATATATTATTATTATTATTATTATTATTATTTAATTTATGTATGTTTTTTTAATGTTTTTAGTATAATATATATATAACTCATTTAATTTATATTGCTACACTAGTTAATTTACAAAAACATTATACTACAATACAATATTTTACTAATACAACACACACACACACACACACATATAGTCATCATATAACATAAAAAATTATAACTAGTCTTCATATAACATATTTTTGATTATTTAATTTAATTAAAAAAATGGAGATAACCTTATTACTAATAAATAATATTACTTAATTTAATTTAAAAAATGGAGATAACCTTATTACTAATAAATAATATTACTAAAAAAATGGAGATAATCTTATTACTAATCAATAATATTGTAGATAATTTCTACTATCATACTAATCATTATTAAAAATTAAAATAGAATATTGAAAATCATTTTTTTCCACAGAAAAAATCAGCAACTTTTTATTAAGAAAATGAAAAGTTACATGTAGCATATGCATTTAAGCATTTCAAAAAATGCCCATTGGGCTCATGTGCTCTGGCACACAATGCATCGTAGCGAGGCTACATTGCATTTAGAATAAAAATAAAAATTAGAAAGAAAAAGGGAAAACGGTAGAGAAAAGAAAGGAGGAAAAACTATCAGCCTCTAGATAGTGGGTAAATGTCCCACAAATCAGGTTTTTCTCCCTTTCTTCTTCTCAACCTTGCACCACTTGCCCTGAGATGGCACACAAGTGGCAAGGATAATCTGATTTTCTGATGTTTTGGTTCCTGTATCCTTGTCCGAATCTAAAGTTTCTGATGGGTGGTGTCGTTTGATCCCTCCACTACCCATATCATTGGTATTCCTTTCCATTTCAATCACCTGAAATTGTGGATCCATGAGTGTTTTTGTGTTCTTTTATTGTACTTCTAGTTCCTGAGTAGGTTTTTTACTTTCCGTAGGAGCTGGTTCCTCTTCTTCTTCTTACTCATCCTCCTCTGAATCTAGCCGGGAGAACTTCCAAGCTTTCCTTTGCTTCCCTTTCTATTTCTTTTTGCTATTTTCTTTCTTTTCTTCTAGGCACGTATTTTGTAGATGTCCTATCATCCTACAATTCCTGCATCTGAATGCAGTATTCTCATAGTCTAATGGTTGCAACTAGTTTTGTTGCTGATAGATCAGCATAATGTTCTCCAGTAATCCTTTGCTTAGATCTACCTCCACACAGATTCTGGAAAAAGTGTACATTCTGTCTTCTATTCTTTCCATGTCTATTTTAATATACCACCCAATACTATTCCCAATGCTCTCAAGGACCTGATTGTTCCAGAAGTGAAGAGGGAGATTGAATATTCTCACCCATACTGGCATTTTAGATACTGTCATAGTATTGGGGTCAAAATCTGGAAGCCATGGGGTGAAAAAAAGCCCCAGGGATCCCCAAAACCATGGCCCCTCTCTGATGATGAAATCTCTTTCCTCCAAGGAGTTAAATTTCACAATAAAAAACCCCTTGGAACAGAGGTGTATTTCGCATTTAAGGGTCCATCGAGTGAAGATCCAATGGAAAAGGTCCAAGGGTTTGGGCCAGAAACAGTTGAAACAAAAAATGCTTGGGCTTTGTATGTCTTTACATGCTCCTTTGTTGCTGAACTGTTGATTTTTATTGCTGGAGTTTGTTCAAGTTGTTCTACTATGTATGGCCTCGGAGCATTGCCAACTTGTTCTGGAGGTGTACCTATAGCTTTTTTTCCCTGTAGGATGTTTTTGTAGGATGGGCCTCCATTTGTTTGTTGCTAGCTGTTGGTTTTTTTTCCTTTTTCTCTCCCTGTGGATCTTGATGTGCCCTGGTTTGCGGCACCTCCTCGCAGACGCAGATTTAGGGAAATACTCATGTCTTTCTTTATGGCATAGTCCTTTAAGAGCCTGCAATCCTGAAGAGAGCTGTGTCCATTGACTAGGTGTTGAATCGGTATTGGGTACCCCATCAATTCCCATATTTTCTGTTTTAGTTGCAGAATAGAATTGTCTTCGTGTACCCAGACTAGCTGAGACTTACCCACAGGGGGTCTGATAAAAATTTGAAAGGAATTAGATCTCAACTAAAACAAAAGGTTACCTGTTATTTGGGGATCAAAGGTCATATGATTTGTTGAAGAGAGAATGAAAGGTGCCCCCTTTTGTTGTCGTTCCTACATCGTCTGTGCCTCCCCTTTCTTCTGATCCGACGAAAGGTTCTGCAAATCGGACTTGGACACCTCTGTCCTTACCATATGTGTTTATTGGATTGTCCATCTAAACACAAATCCCCTGCCATAGTCAACTAGAAAGTTTACCAGAAACAAGGATCCTAGACCGAAGCTTATCCTGCCTTTAATTGCACAAAAAAACGTGGGCCCTTGAGTTCCTTGACGAATTTCATCGAAACTCCTAAACCCAAGTGGCCAGATCTCCCTACCCGCCATGAACTATCCGCATGCAGGTATATTTGTGGCTTCTTCTTTATTCGATGTAAGTTGATCGGAGTAGGTTCGGCAACAAATTCCCCTTGAACGGGGCACATCGCGGACTGATGGCCCTAGGCCTGTAAACGTGGCTCTCAATCTGTGATTATCTACCCGTGGAGCTAGGATCCAAAGCTCAAATCCTTGAGGCAACAGCAGAAACACCTCTCGTGCCCCGCCTGCTTCTAATGCAATCAGATCTGGTTTGTGAACGGCTGCAATAGCGCCGCAAAGAACCCTTGCTGAGATTGTGCTACCAAGATCAGCATGCGTGATGACGGCAAGATGTGGCAAAACCCTATCTGAAGCCCTAACTGAAGCCATCCTTGGCCTCCTCTCCTCTTGAAAATCATATTCCAAAAACTTAACTAATTATTATATAAATTATTTAAAAATATTTTGATTATTTATTTGAAATTATGAAATCATAAATAATAATACTCATTACTAGTAGTTTTTAATATATATTTTTTAAAACAAAAATTATTAATACCAATTTCTTAATAATAATAAAGAAATAACATTTAGAACATAACTTATGACACTAGGTTAAAGGAAAAAATAAGTGAAAGGAAAATTACAGAAAAATAAAACCTAAACTATAGGTCAATATTTATTCTACGTCGTTTAATCTACCATCACTCATAGCATATCTGCACACTGGACATGTTGTGTTCTCACGAAACCATTGGAGAATGCAGTTCGCATGGTAGTGGTGTTTGCATGGCAATTGTGTTGCGGAATCTTCACTGGAAAACGGGTATTGACAAATTGTGCACACCACTCTATTATCGCTGTTTTCACATTCTTCGCTAATCATGGCCAATGCCAACCTATCCAAAGCTGCAGGAAGAGTATGAGGTGCAATCATGATAATTTCATGTCTGAAATCTAAGTTATACCTATTGCCCTCCAGATGTTGTTTGACCTCACGCCATGTGAATCTGGAATTCCATATAATTTGACCTGAACTCAAAAGATCCTCTCTTTGGTTGGGTTGGCCATAATACTGTATGTCTCGAAAAACAATAATATTCTCTCCAAATGTAAATGTTGTGAGATAGTCATCGCCCTCGTTATATTCACGGTCATCCACTCTAACACGACGAACATTATCTCTACGCCATTCATCATCTAATTGACTTATATTAATATTCTCTGATAAGCGCTCGATCTGAATACTGGTTCCACGCAGTTGATCATTTGATTCCCAAGGATGGAGTGGAAAATATGTAGAAAACTTATTAAATCTCACAGTAGACACGACATTGTCATCTACAATTCTGCGCGTTAGCGTTGTTGTAGACACTGCTGAGCTTTGCAGAGCAGGAGGAATAATACCTCCATTAGCCTCAGCTTTGGCTTCCAGAGCTCTCATAACAGCAAGAATCGATCCTCTCAGATATTCGACTCTCATAACAGCAAGAATCGATCCTCTCTGACATTCCTCGGTGCCATTTGAATACCCGTCTCGATATGGTGCTTCCATTGTTTCCAGATGAGATAATTCGAATATACAAGAATTTCTCGCACCCCTCTAGTGGATGAACACTATAGCATCTGAGATTTGCGAAATGCGAAATGAGAATATTGGTCTTTAAATTGCTTTATTAATATGTCTAAATAGTGTCTAGGTTTGGTTGGGGTGTGATGATTTTTTAGCCGACCTTGGAGGATGTCACTGTATTTTAAAATGTCATACATTTTAATCATAGAAGTAATTTTGCAGAGATAAACTAATGCACTTTTAGGTAAATTAATGTGGTATGAAAATATATAATTTATTAGAAATAAATTTTGTCATTTTTATATTAGTTATGAAATAACTATTTAAACAAGTTGAGGAACGTGTGGTAAATTATAATGAAATGACATTTGAATATTTGGAAACGTTTTTTCAAGTATAAATTGAAAATATTTTAATATATTATAACTATAAAATGAAATTTTAGATATATAATATTAAGTTTTGATTGTATAAAAGTATATTTAAAAGTACAAAATAAGAATATCGATTTTGAAATTGCTTTATTAATAGTATTGTTTTTGTTTGGGTTGGAATTGTGATAATTTTTTTAAGTTGGTCTTGGAGGGTCTCATTGTATTTTAAGTTGTTAGACATGGCAAAGTAGTTTTGCACAAAGGTAAATTCATGCACTTTATAAGATAATTTTATGAAAATATATAATTTATTGAAAGTAAAATTTGTAGGAATTTATAGGATAAGTTTCTTAGATCAAACACCTAAAGTTATCACTGACAAACATATCACAAATCAGTACACCAGTATTTGACGTGATTAAAACTCTCGAAGTGGGAAACCGTCCACGGCCTGAGCCAACGTGGCCGCTTCAGGCAATTTATTAATATAAAAAAGAAAATTTACATAAGTTTCTCTCATAAACAGTTACCGCACAAATGACCCTCCATGCACTTTAAATAGAGATCATGGACCAATCCAGTGTTAAGCCACAGATCAAGTGTCAGTAATACCGAGGAGAGAGTGAACGGTCAGATCACTACATATTGTGACTGTCGTATTGTAAGTTAGAAATGTACATAGTAAAGAAACACACTTTACCTAACTCTACACTAGACCAATTTATACTTAACTATTTTCTATGTGTCGAAATATCCTGACATTCCCCCTTAAGAACAACTTCAAATAGGATTGAAGAATTTACAAGGGTGACACAAAAGGAGACTATTTCCTATGTGTCGAAATATCTTAACATCCCCCCTTAATAACAACTTGTGATAAGATTGAAGGATTTACAAATGTGACCCAATAGTAGAAGGAAGGAGGCATTAGAGCCTATTCCCCTTAATGATAACCTTCATGAACTCCAAGCATAGAACAAAGTTTGGTAAACTTCGCTTTCGTGAGAGCCTTTGTAAAGATAATGAAAACTTGACAATTGGTTGAACAATACTGCACTTCAAGAACACAGTCATGAATGAGCTTTCTGATGAAGTGTATATGAAGCTCAATGTGTTTCATACGTTGATGCTAACCTGGACCTTTGAATAACTGAACGTCACTTTGATTATCACACCAAAGTGTAGTTGGATGCCACTAATGAAGACCGAATTCAGACAAGATCTGACGAAGCCACATGGCTTCCTTGCTGGTTTCAACTACACCACGATACTCTGCTTCAACCAAAGAAAGAGAGATGGCACTTTGTTCCTTACAAGACCATGTAATAGGTCCTGAACCAAGAGTGAATACATATTCTGCAGTATACTTTCGATCATTAGGGTCACCAGCCCAATCACAATCAGTGAAACCAATGAACAGTGGAGATGCTCCTACACTGTAATGAATCCCGAACTGAACTATAACTCGAATATATCGAAGTATTATTTTAGCTTCTTTCTAGTGACTTTCATGAGGTTGGTGCATAAACCGAGCTACAAGACCAATGACAACGGAAAGGTGAGGACGGGAATGGGTTATATTCAGAATTTTACCAACAAGTTGATGGTATAAGGTAGCATCAACTTCAGGGATAGTACAAGTGACGAAAAGCTTGACTCCAGACTGAAAGGTTGTAAGACTTGAAGACCATGGAAATAATGCAAGTGTCCTAAGTCTGTCATTTCAAACTTCTTTTTGAGGCGAGACTTCACATGGTTTATATGGTTGGGATCACTACCATTAATGATAAGATCATCAACGTACTGGTTCTGGGATGAATTATTTTTCCACACAGTTGATCATTTAATTCCCAAGGATCATGTGGGAAATATGTAGAAAACTTATTAAATCTCACAGTAGACATGACATTGTCATCTACAATTCTGCGCATTAGTATTGTTGTAGACACCGATGAGCTTTGCAGAGCAGGAGTAATAATACCTCCATTCGCCTCAGCTTCGTCTTCTAGAGCTCTCATAACAACAAGAATCGATCCTTTGAGATATTCGACTCTCATAAGAGCAAGAACCAATACTCTCAGATATTCCTTGGTGCCATTTGTGTACGTGTCTCTATATAGTGCTTCCATTGTTTCCAAATGAGCTGATTGGAATATACAAGAATTTCTCACACCTCTCTAGTGGATGAACACCATAGCATCTGAGATTGCTAAATGCAAAATGAGAATATTTGTCTCTAAATTATTTTATTAATATGTCTAAATAGTTTCTCCGTTTGGTTGGGGGTGTGATGATTTTTTTAAGCCTACCTTGAAGCATGTCATTGTATTTTAAAACGTAAAATGTCAGACATTTTAGCATGCATGTCACTGTATTTTAAAATGTCATACATTTTAACCATAGAAACAATTTTGCAGAGGTAAACTAATACACTTTTAAGTAAATTCATGTAGTTATATGAAAATAAATAATTTATTAAAAAAAAATTGTTATTTTTATATTTACTTGTAACTTAAAAATTATTTATAATTTTTTTTATAATGTAAAAATGTGTAATATATAAAATAAATATTAGTTATGAAATAAATTATTTAAACCAGTTGAGGAACGTGTGGCAAATTATAATGAAATGATATTTGATCATTTGGAATTTTCTAATATTAATATATTTTAAAAATGGAATTTTAGAAACTTAATATTAAGTTTTGATGGTGTAAAAATATATTTAAAAATACAAAATAAGAATATTGATTTTGAAATTGCTTTATTAATATGTCTAAATAGAGTTTTTGTTTGGGTTGGAGTTGTGGTAATTCTTTTAAGCTGGCCTGGGAACCTGCCATTGTATTTTAAGTTGTTAGACATGGCAAAGTAGTTCTGCACAAAGGTAAACTCATACATTTTGTCAAGACAATTTTATGAAAATATATAATTTATTGAAAGTAAAATTTGTTATTTTTATATATATTTGTATTAAATTAATTATAATTATTAATTATTTTTTAAATGATGCAATTAAAATTTAATTAAAAATAAATATTATATTTGCCTAAATAAGTTGGGGAATTATAGTGAAATTACATTTTTCAACCTTCATTTTTAATAATAGATTTTTTTTGTAAGTAAAAATTATAAATATAAAATCGATATATTTTAAGTATAAAATGTAATTTCAAAGACCTAACATTGTTTTGAAGGTGTAAAAAATATTTAAAAATAGAATATTAAAATTTAAAACTAAATTCTTAGAAGTAAATAAATCTAATTTTGAAACTGTAAATTTAAAAATTATAAAATATAGAAACATAAATAATGTAAATTTAAAATTGTTTTGAATGTGTCAAAAATATTTAAAAATAGAATATTAGAATTTAAAACTAAATTTTTAGAAGTATATAAATCTAATTATCAAATTATAAAGTTAAATATTATAAAATATAGAAACATAAATAATGTAAATTTAAAAATTATAAAATATAAAAATATAAATAATTTAGTAAAAAAATATATATAGAATAAAATAATCACATTACCACAAAAAAATATTTAACATTTTAATAATAACAAGATACGCTGCAAAGCGGCAAGTCCCTACCAACAAATTGGATAGATTGGACAATGTTAAAAGGTTTACAACAATAGTGATTTCCTGCAAAATGGCCAACATTTTAATAATAACAAGATATGCTGCAAAGCGGCAAGTCCCTACCAAAAAATTGGATAGATTGGACAATGTTAAAAGGTTTACAACAACAGTGATTTCCTACAGAATGGCCAACATTTTAATAATAACAAGATACGCTGCAAAGCGGCAAGTCCCTACCAACAAATTGGATAGATTGGACAATGTTAAAAGGTTTACAACAACAGTGATTTCCTGCAGAATGGCTAGTGCTAGGGCCGAGTTTCTCTTTTGTAACCTCAACAATGAAGCTCAGAATGTTTCGAATTCTATGAGGAAGAGGTATTTTATAGTGCCCCAAAGCAACAATTGCTGATCCTTGTTGCGAATTTCGCCTGCTTTGTCCGCCATAACCATGATTTACAGAGCCATCCACTAAGGAATTGCGTGCTAGGTGGTCAAGTGTCAGAATGAATGAACTGAAGTGTTTTAATATATTTAAATTAAGAATAAAAACTCTAATTAAAAATAAAACATAAATACAATAAAGTGATAAATAAAGTTAAATTAGAAAAGGAAAGGGAACTGACAAGTGGCTCTTACATGCAGCCAAGTGGTTTGGCTTTCTGGATCATCAGCATTGGGCTCCAACCTGAGAGACTTCAGCTGGCTAAGGGTGATTCAAACATCTGATCCAGGAGGTAGAGTTATAGCTGCAAGTACATTGCTGGGAGGTAGCAGTAGCGTAGGGGTTGTAAGTCACAGAGTAAGTCATTGTGACAAGATAGAAGAGCTTGAAATCAAATATTTTTAATATGTTGCAGGAAATATGCTCTGCTTTTATGAAGTTGGAATTTACGTAGAGTGTAGTGGCTGTTTCAGACCACTATCTACCATACTCTCTGGCTTGAATACTTGCAACTATATGGTGATATTCCACTAGACATTTCTACAATATAGCCATGGAGGGCATGCACAGTGCTCATGGAGGAGCATGGCACTCTCCAACAGTTTTTGTTCGGTCAGAATGAAGTCGATCGTAAAGCTATTGGATAGGTTGGCTTGCTAACTGGTGATGTGGGCCATTGAACCAGGGTTGAATGTCAATTGTTGGATCTACTTTTGCACCTGCCCTTGAAATATATATATCTTTGTGGGAACCAACTAACAGTAGCATTAGTTGGGGGGTTGGTATCTGTAATCGCCAGAGCTATACAGAGCCGACAACTCGAAACAGCTATGTGTTCCAAAATATGGAACAAACCCCAGTTTCTGATAGGGTTAGAGATATCCAGGAATCCGATATTTTACAGGACCCAAAATACATACTTCGATTCTTCAGTTCGTCTTGTGCCCGTTTCACACTAACAAATTTATTAATGATCGGCTTGCAGGTAGCCTGGTCGTTCGAAATAGAGTAATGAACAGAGTGGAGGAAAGTAGCCTCTTATACCATAGTACAATTTCATAATAGTATATGTCGAAGAAAAGGTGCAAATATCTAATTCTTCTAGTCCTTTTCTGTACTAACTCAATTCAATTAATTGTGTCCATGTGATATAGTTTAGCTTGCAGATAAACAATAATCTTATTCACAGAATCAAATCTAGGAAAAATATGTAATATTGAAAATAAGGGAAAAATAACATGATGAAAACATCTGAATAAGTAAATAAATGTCACTTTGCCATATGAGATTAAGGAGAGGAATATTGAGAAAAGAACTAGTTATTGTTTGAGTTTTTGGTTATCGAGTCATAGATTCAATAGGAAGAGCTAGTCCTAGTTGTTTAAGCACTAGTACCAACACCATAGGCATCATTATATCCATGAAGATTTAGGTTGATATAAGCCTCCTACAGACGGGATAAACCCACATTCTTTCCCCCACCCAGATGGCTGCTTTTTCACTAAGAAAGAAAGAGTGGTATCCTGAAGTCTACCCTCGCTACCGACAGCATCTGAGGCTCATTCTACATGGATGCACTTGCCTCCAATTTTTTTTTGTTACGATGAGATGAATGAGAAGGGCATGAGCTTGATGAATAAATGTAAGACCCGACTTGATGAGAGGGATTTGTGTTACCTCCGATTCCGATTCTGATTCCTATAATTTCTATTCCTGGCTTCATGTTTGTGGAGAAAAGAAAATGAAAGAAATAAAAATGGCATATATAAAGAATTACCAGCGAATAGGGCTTCTTGGGTCGGACAAGCCAACAACTGAGTGGCCTCACCCTTGCCCGAGACGGACAAAACCCTGTGCCTCGTTGTTCTTTTTTCACAAATATTGATCAATAACCAAAATAAAAGCAATAAATTTTTCACAAATATTGATCAATAACCAAAATGAAAGTGATAATTACAGGGCTAACTAAGGGGCATACACCGTCTCAGAACCCTTAATAGATAAGTGGGTACGTAGTAAGCAGCTCTCATAGGAGTATAGCTTGTCCGCAATATGCTATCAGACTTCCTCCCAGCGAATTCCATCCTCTCAGTGCAGAGAATTCCATTATTAGAATGCTATCAGAACATTTCGCCCCACAGAGGACAACGAACTGTCTATTGGAATTTAATTCCAACTGCAACATAAAACAGCTGGACAGAAAATCTGATTGCTGTAGATATTTCAGCAAGGTGGATGCCTGAAAGTCGTGCTTGATATTTTGCACATCACTGTGCATTTAATTTACAGAAGTTATTGCCCCTGCTACAGCC